>JARKIA010000136.1:0-491020 GCA_029289565.1 Mycena galericulata | reverse complement strand
AACCTAACCTAACCTAACCTAACCTAACCTAACCTAACCTAACCTAACCTAACCTAACCTAACCTAACCTAACCTAACCTAACCTAACCTAACCTAACCTAACCTAACCTAACCTAACCTAACCTAACCTAACCTTCACGTCACGGCGATCAGAAAGGAAGTATTCACTCTGGTACGCTTTCCACGTCTCGGCGCCACTTCTGGCATTGAGGCGGGATCGCCCTTCTTATTTTTGCTCCCTTTGGGACGCCCAGGTCCTCGCTTAACAGGGGTGTCTGTTGGTTTCCCAAATGAGTGTGGAAGAGGCACCGCAGTAGTGTGTAGCTCACCAATAGCATCTCGTCGCCGGCGTTGTCAGACGGCATAGCTGGCGGCGGGGAGAAAGTGGAATCGAGAAGACGTGTCACTTTGATGCGCACGGACCAGGATCACGTGATTCGCAGTTCGGATCAAGCCATTGTTTGATGCGGGCCGATTAGAACCTTACATAGACATGAAGGCCGGGGAAAAATAATAATGATCCTGAATAAACTTGGGTGAAGGGCCGTGGTTTGCCCGGCAGAACTCGTACTTATGTACTTTTTCTCCGGCCAGTCCAGCGAGTTTGGGGAATGGGGATTTTTATGGCCAGCCACCGGTGCAAAAATGAGAAATTATAACAAATTATGGCGGACAGACCTACATAGTTGATTGAATAGTGCCCAACCTTTCCAGCTAATCAAATTCCGACAAATATTTAGCAGCAATATCTGGGATTGACCGATTTATGGTTTTCACGCAATCACTGGCAGTCAACCTTTCCATGATTCATTGCGGATTGGGCATGTCAACCTAAGTGTGACGTTCGACTCGTTGCAGTCGGTTCAGCGCAAGTATGCATGGGCAACTCACTTATCATCATCTTAGGGACCTGTAATGGCATTAAACCTCCCTGGAACATACACACAGCGCCAGACTTAATGTAGGATCACAATCCTTCATATTGTCCAAGAACAGTGGTTGTGTTTAAGGTTTAATTAGAGCACAGGAAGGTTGGAAAGCAGTTGATTTGATGGTAAATACAACGATACAGTGGTTCAAAATGCGAATTAAACCATTCAATAGCAAGGCACATGGTTCAGAATGCTATTGCGAAGCAGGTGACTCAAAATGGCATTCTGAGGCATGGGGTCAAAAATACTGTGGGATCCATTCAAACCCTAAATATGTCAAGTGCTCCCTTATCCCTCCTGCTCTCCACTGAATTATACCATTCGATGGCAAGGCACATGGTTCAAAATGCCATTGCGGAGCAGGTGACTCAAAATGGCATTCCGGGGCATGTGGTTCAAAATGCGAATTAAACCATTCAATAGCAAGGCACATGGTTCAGAATGCTATTGTGAAGCAGGTGACTCAAAATGGCATTCCGGGGCATGTGGTTCAAAGTGCGAATTAAACCATTCAATAGCAAGGCACATGGTTCAGAATGCTATTGCAAAGCAGGTGACTCAAAATGGCATTCTGGGGCATGTGGTTCAAAATGCGAATTAAACCACTGCACCATGATTAACGGAAAGTGACAGTTGATTGCCCGCCGTGCCACTACCTGAACCCGACAACGACGAGCTGGCATCGTTGGAGTTCCTGCGCGAATGGGTGTGTATATGCAAGCGTCCACACCTGCTGGCGATCGGCGGGTACAACGCCGTTGGTCGCTTGATAGCGTACCTCCAAACTTTCGTGCGCATCGTGCAGGAGCAATGAAACATATCCTGTGAGGCCTCCCTCTGCTGGCTGCTGGCAATCCTCTGCGCGTTGAGCTGGTTGTTCACTGGATCACAACATGGACTTAAAATGCTGGTTATCTTGTTTACCATGAGCAGAGCCTCGGCTGGCGCTAGGCTCGTACCTGCTGCAGTGGCTTCCGACATAATAACCATTGAAGCAAATTGGCATACAACGGTACACTTTCTCTCCGATGTCTCACTCTCGCTTTAATTGTGCTGTTTAACTTTCAATCTCGAGCCACAGAATACTGCTAGAACTTCGGAGGCCTCGGTAAATTTGAACGTGTTCCATTTTGCAGGTACGGATTCTTTTCCAACCCAGAACCATGAAAATTAAACCTTTGAGTGTTTTGACTCCATCTAAGCGAAAGAATACCAACCTCTGTAGCTGGGGCAGCTGCTGTTGGCCTATTTTTGCATTTGCTGGTTCGATTTCTCCTGGTGAGACCGTTGAACTTCCACCTCGGAGGATTCATCGAGTGTGGTGGACCTTGGTCTGGTCCAAACAACAGCTGCTGCCGTCGAAACCATATTGTATACACCTCAGAACACACATTCAACATCTAGAGGTTTCGATGCATCTACGATGTCTGATAAAGGTATTCAATGTATGAATGAAGGGATATGCACTATACGCTCCTGACGGCCATGGCGGATCCTCCACTTTAAACTCTGGGGCGCCTTTTGCGTTGCGACATCAACTTTCAACAAAACAAACACACCAGCACGGTTTTATATCTCGTGGAATCATTGTTCTACCATTACAGCCGTTTGTAGAACTTAGGGCGCGGCTGTTTTTTTTTGTGTTTTTGGTCATTTTTCATGAGAACAGCCACTCGGACGTCATGAGCCCGACTTTGAAGCGCATTGTCAAGGATCATCCCATGTATGGGGTGGATAGTGACGATGAAGTTTTAGCATCTGATCCTTATCCGGTCGGATAGCGTGTTCTCTCTGCGCTACTTACATTCATTAATTTGGTTGTATATTTTTCGGGAGCCACCTCATAGAATAGTGCAATTAATCGAATATTTTCTGCTATCAAAAGCTGCATCCGTTGCGCCCGGATTGAAACATCATCCGCTGAAATACATACTTGCCAGTTACAGCTCTGTCAATAAAGTCCTCCTGATAAGCAATGCTTGTTTCTCTTATATCCATCGTTGTCTAGTGAGGCTAAGTTGAAAAAATATTTCCCATAGTGCGGGAAATTTGGGAATTTGATGTGAACATTGATCTGCTGACAGTACAAAAGCAAAAGCGATCTGTGAGTAATAAATCCGGTGATGGCCCGTCCCGAGGTGACTGTCAGGTAGGTGACCGGCTCATCCGCGGCCATGATCCGCGGCCATCGCTCGGCAATCTATATATATATGTTTTCGTTTTCGTTTCTTGTATATACTCAACCAATTATCACTTTAGTTTAAGGGTGGCTAAGATTACGGGTATATTCGATTATAATTTAATGTAATGCTAAAATTACGATTAAATACAGCTGGAGCGTAATCTTAGCGTATTTTATTGTATTTTGGTTATAGTATAGTGCCGCTCGGTGGATCACTACTTTGATGTTTCATCCCCAGGGCTTGTATTTGGACACGATAAATTCTGAATTTAATGGGAGACATATTAGAGCATGTATTGAGTTATTCTGCACTTCAACTTTGATGATCTTGGCAGTGGTATGTTGCGAGGAAGGGATATGCATTTTTGATGGCAAAATGTCGCAGTTCCGTTCCGTGGATCACTCCACTTTCTCTGCCATTGTCCGGTCTTGTACCCTGTTTCACCTCATTTTGGAGCCCACACAGAGCCTAACAACTTATTCAGAGGCTCTTGTGCACAATTCAAGTTCAAACAAGCACTCTGAGAGCTACGGTGCATTAAGGCTCTGCCTGCCAAATATGGCAATTTTCACTTGCACAAATTATTCAAGCCCAGACTTTAGTCCGATTGCCTCGATCTCTAGGAGTAAATCATAGCTGGTATGGCCATCTATCGTAAAAAATAATGTTTCAGCCAGAATCTCCCTAAATGGTCGCAAAATGGATCGGGTCGCGCGCGGCGCGTGCCGAGGATTGAGAAAATATTTTGAGTTTTAAATCCTGTTCTTCTTTTAGCAATAAAATTTATACGCCTAAACCATTCGAACCCGTTGAGCTCTAACGAGTTCCGGGCAAGATAGTAGAAGATCATGGATCATACCTTTATTCTGTACCCTTGACCGGGCTACTCGGGTTGACCATAGTGCTTCAATTTATTTTCCTGACCCTTGACCGGGCCTTAAAATTGCTGCACTCTTGGATCCTCTTTGTTGAAGCATGTAATCAATTCCAACTACTTCGCAAAAACATTCTGCACGCGCTGGGCGCGCGGGGTGTAGATTTAGTTGGTGAGCCGAGACGGTCCGGAGGAAACGTTGAGCTTTGAAAAAGGTTCCGCGGATCCCGTTCCGGCGTGTTTGCAATGTTTGGCAAACACCTCCGGTGATCTATATGGGATCAGACGCCACCTGATGAGTCTTTCAGACGAAACGTTGACCCTAACGTCGTGGTTTCCCAACACACCTCTGTCGCCCAGCACTCTCTATCAGCTCGTCGTCGTCGTCGCTTGGTGCGGGAGCGAATCCTCCTCCTCCTCGCTCCGGTTATTCTCTGTTTACGAGCACTTTGACAATCCCGCCCCGCGTACCTCGCCACTCGATTCTGGCCACTCGCCGGACTCAGAACGACGTCTCCATCGCCCCTCGCCTTCTCCCTCGCCCTCGCCGTTGACTCGCCGCTCGATACTATAGTCTCTGCTTGCCGGCTCCGCCACGCGCTCGCTTGCTTATTCGGTAGCCCCCGCCGCCTGCCCTTTCGTCTCGCCACAACGCCGTACTCGCCCCAGCACCGCTCAGACCCGCCATGTCCACGAACGCCAATTCAACGAACGCCAACGCTTTGAAACGAATGCGTCAGAATACTGCAGGTGGCAGCATCCCCACCTCCACTTTCTACTCGGACGGCGCTTCGGCGAGCGCGACGTTCGTTCCCAACAACGTTCCCCCCCGCTGCCAAGACCGTCTCCACGGAACAGTACGGGGCCGTGTGGAAGAGCATCTACGATACTCTCATCGCCGGCCAACATGCAGTTCCCTCCCCTAACATGGTGAAAGCATTCGCGGAAATACACCTAAAGAGTCTTAACGACTACAAGGGTGCGCAAGCTTCTCTCCAGAGGGCCACCACGACGTGTTCTGGGTTCACTCAGAGCGCGGCCGGTGGGGCGCCTTCGGTGATCACCAATCACCTCAAGATGCCCCCCTACCAGTTAGTCAAGTTGGCGCCCAGCGTTGACGAAGACCCTCGGGTGGTGGAGGCTCTGAAGGTCGCCAACAACAGCCTCAAGGCGGTCCACGACGCCACTACGACGCTCCTCTCTACGGTTTACGCCGTGCAAGTCGAGCATTGTAGAGCCTTGACCAACGCCGCGCTTGTGCAGATCGCTTTGAAGCGGACCTCACGGCGTACTGCCAGAGCTGCATCCAGGGCGCTGGCTACGAGGCTGACAACCGCTTCGAGACATGCATCACCATGCTCAAGAGCGCGTTCACCCGCGAACTCGAAGAGCACGCCATCGACTTTACTGCGAAGCTCATCAAGAGCAACGCACAGAAGGAGGCGAAAGCCGTAACTCTCGCGAACGCTCGCGCGGACGCGGAGATGGCTGATGCAACGAAACCGGTGATGAGTATGATCGGGGAGGAGATCAAGAACCTACTGGGCTCCCAGGGTGCGTTCTTCCTCTCCTCTTCCCACCCGTTTCATCCCTCTCCCTCGGCTGACACACTCGTCCTCGACGCCAGTCCCGGCGTACATCGAGGGCGTACCTGAAGGCCCACGCCCCCAGCACTGCTCCCTCCTCCTCGAACGCGTCTTCGTCATCGACTACGAAGAAGCCGACGAACCAGAGGAAAACCACAGCAGCGCACCCGAAGCCGAAGCCCCGCTCAGGCGGCCAAGGCGGTCGACCTCGAACACGAAGGCATCGGCCTCGAACGCGAAAGCTTCGAGGTCGAAGCCCTCTACGTCGGGCACAAAGAAGGGCGAAAAACCGCGAAAGCGCAGGCGGCGCAAAAGCCAAGCGAAGTCGGCGAAGGGCAAGGCGAGGGCGACGACGGACGACGAGCAGGACAGCTCCTCGTAATCCCCGAAGTCATAACACCGCCGCTAACCCGACGCTATTCTTGGGTGAGTCAACTCGGCAAACGGTTTCATTACCGCCGACCTGACTCATATCCAGAAGCATTCTTCTCTGCACGCACCCCGATACCGCACGCATCAATTGTAATCTCTACCATGACTCCGCTGTATTTGACACCGCATACGAAACCACGCTTTCATAACCTGACGGACGTCTCGCTCACACCCGAGCAGACGCTGGTACTGGCCTTGAACCCAAGTTCACACCGCGACCGCGCCCACCGCGGTCGCCGACGCGCTCGATGCCGTCGACGACTGTTGGTCGCCGCCTCCGGGCTCCGCGTCAGAAGAACGACAAGGTCAGAATTACAGATAGAAAAAGAAACATACAGCTTATAGATATATTGCTTAGCGGTGGTGGATCGCGAGCGCGGCCACCACGATTTGTGCCACGCTTCCATATCCCTGTCCCGATGCCAAAGGGCCCGCTTTAATCGAGGTCGTCGAGTCCGCGCTGTCCAACATGCGAGACCGAATTGAACTCGAGTACTCAGCAGACAGGCTGTTCGCATAACGCCCCAATGTTGACCACAAGGAACCTCTCAGACTTGCTCCATTGTTGGCGGACCACAGCGTCCTCGCCGTCCCCGCCGACAAAACCTGGGACTCGGTCTAGTTACCTCCAGAATGGTACCACAACGCCGGGCTCAAACTTCTTCAGAATGAACTCCTACGTGGAGGAAGAACCCTTCCATATTGCATTGATTGCAACACTGCGGGACAATCGTCGAAAAAGGCGGAACCGTATGTTACAAAACAACAATACAAGTGGCTCATGCAACCAATCCACAAAACGGGATAAGGTGCCGGTTCTAAAAGTCATCCCTAAGATTCACAAACTTCCACCGTCGGGGCGCCCTATCGTCCCAACGTTCGATACCCTGCTGGCGAACGCTTCGGTGTTTGTTGACTACCAGTTGAAACCCTCCCTCAACGAGTTCCCCTGGATCCTCCCCGACTCAAAAGACCTTCGGTCGAGAAATCCTAGGGGTGATGCTACCTCGTCGGGAAAGACATTGGGCTTGTCACCGGAGACGTAGTCGCGATGTACCCCAACATCCCTATGGATGATGGGATTGCGAACATCGCTTCAATCCTCCGTACCTCCGACATGAAATTTAAAACATACGAGGAGGCGTCAAGCCTGAAGTTCACGAGCCGCAAACAGCTGACTATCCTGCTGCTTCGATTCGTGTTACAATTCAATTATGTCGAATTTGCTGATAAAACGTACCGCCAAGTCACTGGCACCGCGATGGGAACAGCGACGGCACCAACTTATGCCAACCTGTTTCTTGCCAAGTACGAAAGCGACGCGCTCCGCGAACTCAAGGACATCATCCTCTTCTACAAACGCTTCATCGATGATGTTTTCTCCATCATTGTTGGCACGCGCGAGGACGTCCAACGGTTCCAGGACCGCTTTGGGTCACTCCATCCCAACATGAAGATGGAGTGGACGGTGTCTCAGCAGCACCTCCCTTTCCTTGATGTACAAGTCTCGCTGGGCTTTGACCCAGCGTCACCGGCGTTCTGCCCGTCAGCGCATAACGACGAACGTATATCAAAAGGCATTGAATGCCTACTTATACATTCCCTGGCGATCATGTCACTCCCTTGATTCCAAGCGCGCTTGGGTCAAAGGCGAGTTGATCCGCTACGTACGACTGTGCTCTAATGAGGCGGATTTCTTGAAAATCCGCACCGACTTTGCTACACGACTACGTGACCGCGGATACCCAGGAGGATGGCTTCGAGCTGTCTGTGAGGAAATTCAGTACAAAGTCGCCCTAAGGCACTCATTTCAGCCAAGGCTAAAACCTCGGATGATGACCGCGAACTGCATGTTCTCAAGCTCACCCATAATCCGACGTGGGAGGAAATTGACCTCCAACCATGTTGGCGAGAGCTGGACGGGGCGTGGGATGAACTGGGGGCTGGCTACCCAAAATTCAGATTCCTTGCTTCCTTCAAAAAACCAGCCTCGCTGGGTGACCGGCTTAACACTGTTAACCGAGACACACTCGAAGACTATCACCGGCGGCTAGCGGAGAACGTTTAATCCTCTTTTTTCTCAATCCTCGGCACGCGCCGCGCGCGACCCTTCGGGTCGCGCCTTGCGGCGGCGCGTGCCTTCGGATTTCGAAAATATTTTGAGTTTTAAATCCTGTTCTTCTTTTAGCAATAAAATTTATACGCCTAAACCATTCGAACCCGTTGAGCTCTAACGAGTTCCGGGCAAGATAGTAGAAGATCATGGATCATACCTTTATTCTGTACCCTTGACCGGGCTACTCGGGTTGACCATAGTGCTTCAATTTATTTTCCTGACCCTTGACCGGGCCTCAAAATTGCTGCACTCTTGGATCCTCTTTGTTGAAGCATGTAATCAATTCCAACTACTTCGCAAAAACATTCTGCACGCGCTGGGCGCGCGGGGTGTAGATTTAGTTGGTGAGCCGAGACGGTCCGGAGGAAGCGTTGAGCTTTGAAAAAGGTTCCGCGGATCCCGTTCCGGCGTGTTTGCAATGTTTGGCAAACACCTCCGGTGATCTATATGGGATCAGACGCCACCTGATGAGTCTTTCAGACGAAACGTTGACCCTAACGTCGTGGTTTCCCAACACACCTCTGTCGCCCAGCACTCTCTATCAGCTCGTCGTCGTCGTCGCTCGGTGCGGTCGCTTCGCTCCCGCACCTCGCTCCTCCTCCTCCTCGCGCCGAATTGGTGCCGGCCGGTCTTTTGGCCATCGTCGGTCTTTGCATTTCTGCGTAAAAATGGTGAAGAAAATATCACCTAACAAAAACTTTCATACATTATGACTTTTAATGTCTATCTGGACCTTCTCACATTCATAGGCCTCCCACCTGTGTTCCAATCTCGTTTGGTGCGTTTCCAAATCCTGCACATGAAACCACCCGCTTTTCCTCTAGCCCGTAGTGTGCGAAGTGTCTCGTCGCGGCAGTTGGCTGCTACCTGAGCGAGCTGCATCCGTGACTGGGATTCATGAAATTGCAATTGGAGAAGCCGGATTTGACCTTTTGTCTTGTTCAATGCTGACTCAAGAGCGGCGGTACAGGATGCTCTGTCGCTCAGTGCTGATTCACGGTGGAGGAGGTCGCTCTCTCTAGACATCAGCTTCGCTTCGAGGGATTTGAGACCAGAATCAGGCGGTAAACCAAGAATGAGGCAGAAACAATAAACAGCGTACAGCTTCTCGGTCTTTGAAACCTTTACAGCCGTTTGCATGTATTCGTGAAAAAACGAAAAAGTTTTGCGCGGGCACGTGACCGATGCCGAGCGGCGCCGAGCGGTCGAACGTGGTGCCAGGGAACGAAAGATTGACCGGCCGTTTCAGTTACCTCTTGTCAAGCTATTGGGTGTGTTTTCCGACATAACTGAGATGTATTCTTGATGCTGAACAGCTACAGATAGAACCGGCCCGGCTCGGCGCCACTCGGCAGAGATCACGTGCCCGCGCAAAACTTTTTCGTGTTTTCACGAATACATGCAAACGGCTGTAATGAAAATTCACATTCCAGCATCGGAGTGCCTTCCAAATATTGATTCAAAATGTCATGAGATCCTCCTGTTCTGAGAAGCTATAGGCGGCGTCGTCGACAGTGGGGTCAGCGGCGGAAGCGAAGGGGACGGGGTCGCTGAAGGCGCTGAAGGGCGTGCTCCCCGCACCAGCGGCGAGCGCTGCGTTGACCTCGAGCGCCGTCGTCGGGGTTTGTGTCTCGTTGTTGTCGCCGCCCTCCTCCGCGACTCGTGTCGTTTTTCTTCGCGGCCTTCTTTGCTCCCCCCTCACGCGGGCCCCGCGATTTCCCTTTGTCCGAGCGCAAGTGCCTCACGCTGCGCGTTGTGCTCAGCGATGAGCTCATTGTGCTGCGTCTTGCTCATCAGATAGAGAAGGGGCTTACAATCGAATACGCGGAGGCGATACAAAAGTGGTAGAGACGTGCGTACGAGAGCAGGCAGGCAGAAATCCAACGGTAGGTAACATTACACGGCACGGTTAGTGCGCCAGAATAACGTCATTATTTCAAGCTCGGAATCGCTAACGCTTTTTCGGCGCGGCGGATTTGGATTTGTTGGGTCGTCCTCTTCGTTTCTTGGGTGCGGCGTCTGTGGATTTTCCTAACCTAACCTAACCTAACCTAACCTAACCTACCTAACCTAACCTAACCTAAACCTAACCTAACCTAACCTAACCTAACTAACCCTAACCTAACCTAACCTAACCTAACCTAACCTAACCTACCTAACCTCACGTCACGGCGATCAGAAAGGAAGTATTCACTCTGGTACGCTTTCCACGTCTCGGCGCCACTTCTGGCATTGAGGCGGGATCGCCCTTCTTATTTTTGCTCCCTTTGGGACGCCCAGGTCCTCGCTTAACAGGGGTTGTCTGTTGGTTTCCCAAATGAGTGTGGAAGAGGCACCGCAGTAGTGTGTAGCTCACCAATAGCATTCTCGTCGCCGGCGTTGTCAGACGGCATAGCTGGCGGCGGGGAGAAAGTGGAATCGAGAAGACGTGTCACTTTGATGCGCACGGACCAGGATCACGTGATTCGCAGTTCGGATCAAGCCATTGTTTGATGCGGGCCGATTAGAACCTTACATAGACATGAAGGCCGGGGAAGAAAATAATAATGATCCTGAATAAACTTGGGTGAAGGGCCGTGGTTTTGCCCGGCAGAACTCGTACTTATGTACTTTTTCTCCGGCCAGTCCAGCGAGTTTGGGGAATGGGGATTTTTATGGCCAGCCACCGGTGCAAAAATGAGAAATTATAACAAATTATGGCGGACAGACCTACATAGTTGATTGAATAGTGCCCAACCTTTCCAGCTAATCAAATTCCGACAAATATTTAGCAGCAATATCTGGGATTGACCGATTTATGGTTTTCACGCAATCACTGGCAGTCAACCTTTCCATGATTCATTGCGGATTGGGCATGTCAACCTAAGTGTGACGTTCGACTCGTTGCAGTCGGTTCAGCGCAAGTATGCATGGGCAACTCACTTATCATCATCTTAGGGACCTGTAATGGCATTAAACCTCCCTGGAACATACACACAGCGCCAGACTTAATGTAGGATCACAATCCTTCATATTGTCCAAGAACAGTGGTTGTGTTTAAGGTTTAATTAGAGCACAGGAAGGTTGGAAAGCAGTTGATTTGATGGTAAATACAACGATACAGTGGTTCAAAATGCGAATTAAACCATTCAATAGCAAGGCACATGGTTCAGAATGCTATTGCGAAGCAGGTGACTCAAAATGGCATTCTGAGGCATGGGGTCAAAAATACTGTGGGATCCATTCAAACCCTAAATATGTCAAGTGCTCCCTTATCCCTCCTGCTCTCCACTGAATTATACCATTCGATGGCAAGGCACATGGTTCAAAAATGCCATTGCGGAGCAGGTGACTCAAAATGGCATTCCGGGGCATGTGGTTCAAAATGCGAATTAAACCATTCAATAGCAAGGCACATGGTTCAGAATGCTATTGTGAAGCAGGTGACTCAAAATGGCATTCCGGGGCATGTGGTTCAAAGTGCGAATTAAACCATTCAATAGCAAGGCACATGGTTCAGAATGCTATTGCAAAGCAGGTGACTCAAAATGGCATTCTGGGGCATGTGGTTCAAAATGCGAATTAACCACTGCACCATGATTAACGGAAAGTGACAGTTGATTGCCCGCCGTGCCACTACCTGAACCCGACAACGACGAGCTGGCATCGTTGGAGTTCCTGCGCGAATGGGTGTGTATATGCAAGCGTCCACACCTGCTGGCGATCGGCGGGTACAACGCCGTTGGTCGCTTGATAGCGTACCTCCAAACTTTCGTGCGCATCGTGCAGGAGCAATGAAACATATCCTGTGAGGCCTCCCTCTGCTGGCTGCTGGCAATCCTCTGCGCGTTGAGCTGGTTGTTCACTGGATCACAACATGGACTTAAAATGCTGGTTATCTTGTTTACCATGAGCAGAGCCTCGGCTGGCGCTAGGCTCGTACCTGCTGCAGTGGCTTCCGACATAATAACCATTGAAGCAAATTGGCATACAACGGTACACTTTCTCTCCGATGTCTCACTCTCGCTTTAATTGTGCTGTTTAACTTTCAATCTCGAGCCACAGAATACTGCTAGAACTTCGGAGGCCTCGGTAAATTTGAACGTGTTCCATTTTGCAGGTACGGATTCTTTTCCAACCCAGAACCATGAAAATTAAACCTTTGAGTGTTTTGACTCCATCTAAGCGAAAGAATACCAACCTCTGTAGCTGGGGCAGCTGCTGTTGGCCTATTTTTGCATTTGCTGGTTCGATTTCTCCTGGTGAGACCGTTGAACTTCCACCTCGGAGGATTCATCGAGTGTGGTGGACCTTGGTCTGGTCCAAACAACAGCTGCTGCCGTCGAAACCATATTGTATACACCTCAGAACACACATTCAACATCTAGAGGTTTCGATGCATCTACGATGTCTGATAAAGGTATTCAATGTATGAATGAAGGGATATGCACTATACGCTCCTGACGGCCATGGCGGATCCTCCACTTTAAACTCTGGGGCGCCTTTTGCGTTGCGACATCAACTTTCAACAAAACAAACACACCAGCACGGTTTTATATCTCGTGGAATCATTGTTCTACCATTACAGCCGTTTGTAGAACTTAGGGCGCGGCTGTTTTTTTTTGTGTTTTTGGTCATTTTTCATGAGAACAGCCACTCGGACGTCATGAGCCCGACTTTGAAGCGCATTGTCAAGGATCATCCCATGTATGGGGTGGATAGTGACGATGAAGTTTTAGCATCTGATCCTTATCCGGTCGGATAGCGTGTTCTCTCTGCGCTACTTACATTCATTAATTTGGTTGTATATTTTTCGGGAGCCACCTCATAGAATAGTGCAATTAATCGAATATTTTCTGCTATCAAAAGCTGCATCCGTTGCGCCCGGATTGAAACATCATCCGCTGAAATACATACTTGCCAGTTACAGCTCTGTCAATAAAGTCCTCCTGATAAGCAATGCTTGTTTCTCTTATATCCATCGTTGTCTAGTGAGGCTAAGTTGAAAAAATATTTCCCATAGTGCGGGAAATTTGGGAATTTGATGTGAACATTGATCTGCTGACAGTACAAAAGCAAAAGCGATCTGTGAGTAATAAATCCGGTGATGGCCCGTCCCGAGGTGACTGTCAGGTAGGTGACCGGCTCATCCGCGGCCATGATCCGCGGCCATCGCTCGGCAATCTATATATATATGTTTTCGTTTTCGTTTCTTGTATATACTCAACCAATTATCACTTTAGTTTAAGGGTGGCTAAGATTACGGGTATATTCGATTATAATTTAATGTAATGCTAAAATTACGATTAAATACAGCTGGAGCGTAATCTTAGCGTATTTTATTGTATTTTGGTTATAGTATAGTGCCGCTCGGTGGATCACTACTTTGATGTTTCATCCCCAGGGCTTGTATTTGGACACGATAAATTCTGAATTTAATGGGAGACATATTAGAGCATGTATTGAGTTATTCTGCACTTCAACTTTGATGATCTTGGCAGTGGTATGTTGCGAGGAAGGGATATGCATTTTTGATGGCAAAATGTCGCAGTTCCGTTCCGTGGATCACTCCACTTTCTCTGCCATTGTCCGGTCTTGTACCCTGTTTCACCTCATTTTGGAGCCCACACAGAGCCTAACAACTTATTCAGAGGCTCTTGTGCACAATTCAAGTTCAAACAAGCACTCTGAGAGCTACGGTGCATTAAGGCTCTGCCTGCCAAATATGGCAATTTTCACTTGCACAAATTATTCAAGCCCAGACTTTAGTCCGATTGCCTCGATCTCTAGGAGTAAATCATAGCTGGTATGGCCATCTATCGTAAAAAATAATGTTTCAGCCAGAATCTCCCTAAATGGTCGCAAAATGGATCGGGTCGCGCGCGGCGCGTGCCGAGGATTGAGAAAATATTTTGAGTTTTAAATCCTGTTCTTCTTTTAGCAATAAAATTTATACGCCTAAACCATTCGAACCCGTTGAGCTCTAACGAGTTCCGGGCAAGATAGTAGAAGATCATGGATCATACCTTTATTCTGTACCCTTGACCGGGCTACTCGGGTTGACCATAGTGCTTCAATTTATTTTCCTGACCCTTGACCGGGCCTTAAAATTGCTGCACTCTTGGATCCTCTTTGTTGAAGCATGTAATCAATTCCAACTACTTCGCAAAAACATTCTGCACGCGCTGGGCGCGCGGGGTGTAGATTTAGTTGGTGAGCCGAGACGGTCCGGAGGAAACGTTGAGCTTTGAAAAAGGTTCCGCGGATCCCGTTCCGGCGTGTTTGCAATGTTTGGCAAACACCTCCGGTGATCTATATGGGATCAGACGCCACCTGATGAGTCTTTCAGACGAAACGTTGACCCTAACGTCGTGGTTTCCCAACACACCTCTGTCGCCCAGCACTCTCTATCAGCTCGTCGTCGTCGTCGCTTGGTGCGGGAGCGAATCCTCCTCCTCCTCGCTCCGGTTATTCTCTGTTTACGAGCACTTTGACAATCCCGCCCCGCGTACCTCGCCACTCGATTCTGGCCACTCGCCGGACTCAGAACGACGTCTCCATCGCCCCTCGCCTTCTCCCTCGCCCTCGCCGTTGACTCGCCGCTCGATACTATAGTCTCTGCTTTGCCGGCTCCGCCACGCGCTCGCTTGCTTATTCGGTAGCCCCCGCCGCCTGCCCTTTCGTCTCGCCACAACGCCGTACTCGCCCCAGCACCGCTCAGACCCGCCATGTCCACGAACGCCAATTCAACGAACGCCAACGCTTTGAAACGAATGCGTCAGAATACTGCAGGTGGCAGCATCCCCACCTCCACTTTCTACTCGGACGGCGCTTCGGCGAGCGCGACGTTCGTTCCCAACAACGTTCCCCCCGCTGCCAAGACCGTCTCCACGGAACAGTACGGGGCCGTGTGGAAGAGCATCTACGATACTCTCATCGCCGGCCAACATGCAGTTCCCTCCCCTAACATGGTGAAAGCATTCGCGGAAATACACCTAAAGAGTCTTAACGACTACAAGGGTGCGCAAGCTTCTCTCCAGAGGGCCACCACGACGTGTTCTGGGTTCACTCAGAGCGCGGCCGGTGGGGCGCCTTCGGTGATCACCAATCACCTCAAGATGCCCCCCTACCAGTTAGTCAAGTTGGCGCCCAGCGTTGACGAAGACCCTCGGGTGGTGGAGGCTCTGAAGGTCGCCAACAACAGCCTCAAGGCGGTCCACGACGCCACTACGACGCTCCTCTCTACGGTTTACGCCGTGCAAGTCGAGCATTGTAGAGCCTTGACCAACGCCGGCGCTTGTGCAGATCGCTTTGAAGCGGACCTCACGGCGTACTGCCAGAGCTGCATCCAGGGCGCTGGCTACGAGGCTGACAACCGCTTCGAGACATGCATCACCATGCTCAAGAGCGCGTTCACCCGCGAACTCGAAGAGCACGCCATCGACTTTACTGCGAAGCTCATCAAGAGCAACGCACAGAAGGAGGCGAAAGCCGTAACTCTCGCGAACGCTCGCGCGGACGCGGAGATGGCTGATGCAACGAAACCGGTGATGAGTATGATCGGGGAGGAGATCAAGAACCTACTGGGCTCCCAGGGTGCGTTCTTCCTCTCCTCTTCCCACCCGTTTCATCCCTCTCCCTCGGCTGACACACTCGTCCTCGACGCCAGTCCCGGCGTACATCGAGGCGTACCTGAAGGCCCACGCCCCCAGCACTGCTCCCTCCTCCTCGAACGCGTCTTCGTCATCGACTACGAAGAAGCCGACGAACCAGAGGAAACCACAGCATGCGCACCCGAAGCCGAAGCCCGCTCAGGCGGCCAAGGCGTCGACCTCGAACACGAAGGCATCGGCCTCGAACGCGAAAGCTTCGAGGTCGAAGCCCTCTACGTCGGGCACAAAGAAGGGCGAAAACCGCGAAAGCGCAGGCGGCGCAAAGCAAGCGAAGTCGGCGAAGGGCAAGGCGAGGGCGACGACGGACGACGAGCAGGACAGCTCCTCGTAATCCCCGAAGTCATAACACCGCCGCTACCCGACGCTATTTCTTGGGTGAGTCAACTCGGCAAACGGTTTCATTACCGCCGACCTGACTCATATCCAGAAGCATTCTTCTCTGCACGCACCCCCGATACCGCACGCATTCAATTTGTAATCTCTACCATGACTCCGCTGTATTTTGACACGCGCATACGAAACCACGCCTTTCATAACCTGACGGACGTCTCGCTCACACCCGAGCAGACGCTGGTACTGGCCTTGAACCCTAAGTTCACACCGCGACCGCGCCCAACCGCGGTCGCCGACGCGCTCGATGCCGTCGACGACTTTGGTCGCCGCCTCCGGCTCCGCGTTCAGAAGAACGACAAGGTCAGAATTACAGATAAGAAAAAGAAACATACAGCTATAGATATATTGCTTAGCGGTGTGGATCGCGAGCGCGGCCAACCACGATTTGTGCCACGCTTCCATATCCCCTGTCCCGATGCCAAAGGGCCCGCTTTAATCGAGGTCGTCGAGTCCGCGCTGTCCAACATGCGAGACCGAATTGAACTCGAAGTACTCAGCAGACAGGCTGTTCGCATACGCCCCAATGTTGACCACAAGGAACTCTCAGACTTGCTCCAGTTGTTGGCGGACCACAGCGTCCTCGCCGTCCCCGCCGACAAAAACCTGGGACTCTGTCTAGTTACCTCCGAATGGTACCACAACGCCGGGCTCAAACTTCTTCAGAATGACTCCTACGTGGAGGAAGAACCCTTCCATATTGCATTGATTGCAACACTGCGGGACATCGTCGAAAAGGCGGAACCGTATGTTACAAAACAACAATACAAGTGGCTCATGCAACCAATCCACGAAAAACGGGATAAGGTGCCGGTTCTAAAAGTCATCCCTAAGATTCACAAACTTCCACCGTCGGGGCGCCCTATCGTCCCAACGTTCGATACCCTGCTGGCGAACGCTTCGGTGTTTGTTGACTACCAGTTGAAACCCTCCCTCAACGAGTTCCCCTGGATCCTCCCCGACTCAAAAACCTTCTGTCGAGAAATCCTAGGGGTGATGCTACCTCGCGGGAAAGACATTTGGCTTGTCACCGGAGACGTAGTCGCGATGTACCCCAACATCCCTATGGATGATGGGATTGCGAACATCGCTTCAATCCTCCGTACCTCCGACATGAAATTTAAAACATACGAGGAGGCGTCAAGCCTGAAGTTCACGAGCCGCAAACAGCTGACTATCCTGCTGCTTCGATTCGTGTTACAATTCAATTATGTCGAATTTGCTGATAAAACGTACCGCCAAGTCACTGGCACCGCGATGGGAACAGCGACGGCACCAACTTATGCCAACCTGTTTCTTGCCAAGTACGAAAGCGACGCGCTCCGCGAACTCAAGGACATCATCCTCTTCTACAAACGCTTCATCGATGATGTTTTCTCCATCATTGTTGGCACGCGCGAGGACGTCCAACGGTTCCAGGACCGCTTTGGGTCACTCCATCCCAACATGAAGATGGAGTGGACGGTGTCTCAGCAGCACCTCCCTTTCCTTGATGTACAAGTCTCGCTGGGCTTTGACCCAGCGTCACCGGCGTTCTGCCCGTGTCAGCGCATAACGACGAACGTATATCAAAAGGCATTGAATGCCTACTTATACATTCCCTGGCGATCATGTCACTCCCTTGATTCCAAGCGCGCTTGGGTCAAAGGCGAGTTGATCCGCTACATACGACTGTGCTCTAATGAGGCGGATTTCTTGAAAATCCGCACCGACTTTGCTACACGACTACGTGACCGCGGATACCCAGGAGGATGGCTTCGAGCTGTCTGTGAGGAAATTCAGTACAAAGTCTAGCGCCCTAAGGCACTCATTTCAGCCAAGGCTAAAACCTCGGATGATGACCGCGAACTGCATGTTCTCAAGCTCACCCATAATCCGACGTGGGAGGAAATTGACCTCCAACCATGTTGGCGAGAGCTGGACGGGGCGTGGGATGAACTGGGGGCTGGCTACCCAAAATTCAGATTCCTTGCTTCCTTCAAAAAACCAGCCTCGCTGGGTGACCGGCTTAACACTGTTAACCGAGACACACTCGAAGACTATCACCGGCGGCTAGCGGAGAACGTTTAATCCTCTTTTTTCTCAATCCTCGGCACGCGCCGCGCGCGACCCTTCGGGTCGCGCCTTGCGGCGGCGCGTGCCTTCGGATTTCGAAAATATTTTGAGTTTTAAATCCTGTTCTTCTTTTAGCAATAAAATTTATACGCCTAAACCATTCGAACCCGTTGAGCTCTAACGAGTTCCGGGCAAGATAGTAGAAGATCATGGATCATACCTTTATTCTGTACCCTTGACCGGGCTACTCGGGTTGACCATAGTGCTTCAATTTATTTTCCTGACCCTTGACCGGGCCTTAAAATTGCTGCACTCTTGGATCCTCTTTGTTGAAGCATGTAATCAATTCCAACTACTTCGCAAAAACATTCTGCACGCGCTGGGCGCGCGGGGTGTAGATTTAGTTGGTGAGCCGAGACGGTCCGGAGGAAACGTTGAGCTTTGAAAAAGGTTCCGCGGATCCCGTTCCGGCGTGTTTGCAATGTTTGGCAAACACCTCCGGTGATCTATATGGGATCAGACGCCACCTGATGAGTCTTTCAGACGAAACGTTGACCCTAACGTCGTGGTTTCCCAACACACCTCTGTCGCCCAGCACTCTCTATCAGCTCGTCGTCGTCGTCGCTCGGTGCGGTCGCTTCGCTCCCGCACCTCGCTCCTCCTCCTCCTCGCGCCGAATTGGTGCCGGCCGGTCTTTTGGCCATCGTCGGTCTTTGCATTTCTGCGTAAAAATGGTGAAGAAAATATCACCTAACAAAAACTTTCATACATTATGACTTTTAATGTCTATCTGGACCTTCTCACATTCATAGGCCTCCCACCTGTGTTCCAATCTCGTTTGGTGCGTTTCCAAATCCTGCACATGAAACCACCCGCTTTTCCTCTAGCCCGTAGTGTGCGAAGTGTCTCGTCGCGGCAGTTGGCTGCTACCTGAGCGAGCTGCATCCGTGACTGGGATTCATGAAATTGCAATTGGAGAAGCCGGATTTGACCTTTTGTCTTGTTCAATGCTGACTCAAGAGCGGCGGTACAGGATGCTCTGTCGCTCAGTGCTGATTCACGGTGGAGGAGGTCGCTCTCTCTAGACATCAGCTTCGCTTCGAGGGATTTGAGACCAGAATCAGGCGGTAAACCAAGAATGAGGCAGAAACAATAAACAGCGTACAGCTTCTCGGTCTTTGAAACCTTTACAGCCGTTTGCATGTATTCGTGAAAAAACGAAAAAGTTTTGCGCGGGCACGTGACCGATGCCGAGCGGCGCCGAGCGGTCGAACGTGGTGCCAGGGAACGAAAGATTGACCGGCCGTTTCAGTTACCTCTTGTCAAGCTATTGGGTGTGTTTTCCGACATAACTGAGATGTATTCTTGATGCTGAACAGCTACAGATAGAACCGGCCCGGCTCGGCGCCACTCGGCAGAGATCACGTGCCCGCGCAAAACTTTTTCGTGTTTTCACGAATACATGCAAACGGCTGTAATGAAAATTCACATTCCAGCATCGGAGTGCCTTCCAAATATTGATTCAAAATGTCATGAGATCCTCCTGTTCTGAGAAGCTATAGGCGGCGTCGTCGACAGTGGGGTCAGCGGCGGAAGCGAAGGGGACGGGGTCGCTGAAGGCGCTGAAGGGCGTGCTCCCCGCACCAGCGGCGAGCGCTGCGTTGACCTCGAGCGCCGTCGTCGGGGTTTGTGTCTCGTTGTTGTCGCCGCCCTCCTCCGCGACTCGTGTCGTTTTCTTCGCGGCCTTCTTTGCTCCCCCCTCACGCGGGCCCCGCGATTTCCCTTTGTCCGAGCGCAAGTGCCTCACGCTGCGCGTTGTGCTCAGCGATGAGCTCATTGTGCTGCGTCTTGCTCATCAGATAGAGAAGGGGCTTACAATCGAATACGCGGAGGCGATACAAAAGTGGTAGAGACGTGCGTACGAGAGCAGGCAGGCAGAAATCCAACGGTAGGTAACATTACACGGCACGGTTAGTGCGCCAGAATAACGTCATTATTTCAAGCTCGGAATCGCTAACGCTTTTTCGGCGCGGCGGATTTGGATTTGTTGGGTCGTCCTCTTCGTTTCTTGGGTGCGGCGTCTGTGGATTTTTCGACCTTGACGCGGCGCGGGCGCTTGGCGTCGGGCTCGGCATCGTTCGTGGATCCCTCTTCGTTCTAGTGCGATTGTAGTATTCACGTCACGGCGATCAGAAAGGAAGTATTCACTCTGGTACGCTTTCCACGTCTCGGCGCCACTTCTGGCATTGAGGCGGGATCGCCCTTCTTATTTTTGCTCCCTTTGGGACGCCCAGGTCCTCGCTTAACAGGGGTGTCTGTTGGTTTCCCAAATGAGTGTGGAAGAGGCACCGCAGTAGTGTGTAGCTCACCAATAGCATTCTCGTCGCCGGCGTTGTCAGACGGCATAGCTGGCGGCGGGGAGAAAGTGGAATCGAGAAGACGTGTCACTTTGATGCGCACGGACCAGGATCACGTGATTCGCAGTTCGGATCAAGCCATTGTTTGATGCGGGCCGATTAGAACCTTACATAGACATGAAGGCCGGGGAAAAATAATAATGATCCTGAATAAACTTGGGTGAAGGGCCGTGGTTTTGCCCGGCAGAACTCGTACTTATGTACTTTTTCTCCGGCCAGTCCAGCGAGTTTGGGGAATGGGGATTTTTATGGCCAGCCACCGGTGCAAAAATGAGAAATTATAACAAATTATGGCGGACAGACCTACATAGTTGATTGAATAGTGCCCAACCTTTCCAGCTAATCAAATTCCGACAAATATTTAGCAGCAATATCTGGGATTGACCGATTTATGGTTTTCACGCAATCACTGGCAGTCAACCTTTCCATGATTCATTGCGGATTGGGCATGTCAACCTAAGTGTGACGTTCGACTCGTTGCAGTCGGTTCAGCGCAAGTATGCATGGGCAACTCACTTATCATCATCTTAGGGACCTGTAATGGCATTAAACCTCCCTGGAACATACACACAGCGCCAGACTTAATGTAGGATCACAATCCTTCATATTGTCCAAGAACAGTGGTTGTGTTTAAGGTTTAATTAGAGCACAGGAAGGTTGGAAAGCAGTTGATTTGATGGTAAATACAACGATACAGTGGTTCAAAATGCGAATTAAACCATTCAATAGCAAGGCACATGGTTCAGAATGCTATTGCGAAGCAGGTGACTCAAAATGGCATTCTGAGGCATGGGGTCAAAAATACTGTGGGATCCATTCAAACCCTAAATATGTCAAGTGCTCCCTTATCCCTCCTGCTCTCCACTGAATTATACCATTCGATGGCAAGGCACATGGTTCAAAATGCCATTGCGGAGCAGGTGACTCAAAATGGCATTCCGGGGCATGTGGTTCAAAATGCGAATTAAACCATTCAATAGCAAGGCACATGGTTCAGAATGCTATTGTGAAGCAGGTGACTCAAAATGGCATTCCGGGGCATGTGGTTCAAAGTGCGAATTAAACCATTCAATAGCAAGGCACATGGTTCAGAATGCTATTGCAAAGCAGGTGACTCAAAATGGCATTCTGGGGCATGTGGTTCAAAATGCGAATTAAACCACTGCACCATGATTAACGGAAAGTGACAGTTGATTGCCCGCCGTGCCACTACCTGAACCCGACAACGACGAGCTGGCATCGTTGGAGTTCCTGCGCGAATGGGTGTGTATATGCAAGCGTCCACACCTGCTGGCGATCGGCGGGTACAACGCCGTTGGTCGCTTGATAGCGTACCTCCAAACTTTCGTGCGCATCGTGCAGGAGCAATGAAACATATCCTGTGAGGCCTCCCTCTGCTGGCTGCTGGCAATCCTCTGCGCGTTGAGCTGGTTGTTCACTGGATCACAACATGGACTTAAAATGCTGGTTATCTTGTTTACCATGAGCAGAGCCTCGGCTGGCGCTAGGCTCGTACCTGCTGCAGTGGCTTCCGACATAATAACCATTGAAGCAAATTGGCATACAACGGTACACTTTCTCTCCGATGTCTCACTCTCGCTTTAATTGTGCTGTTTAACTTTCAATCTCGAGCCACAGAATACTGCTAGAACTTCGGAGGCCTCGGTAAATTTGAACGTGTTCCATTTTGCAGGTACGGATTCTTTTCCAACCCAGAACCATGAAAATTAAACCTTTGAGTGTTTTGACTCCATCTAAGCGAAAGAATACCAACCTCTGTAGCTGGGGCAGCTGCTGTTGGCCTATTTTTGCATTTGCTGGTTCGATTTCTCCTGGTGAGACCGTTGAACTTCCACCTCGGAGGATTCATCGAGTGTGGTGGACCTTGGTCTGGTCCAAACAACAGCTGCTGCCGTCGAAACCATATTGTATACACCTCAGAACACACATTCAACATCTAGAGGTTTCGATGCATCTACGATGTCTGATAAAGGTATTCAATGTATGAATGAAGGGATATGCACTATACGCTCCTGACGGCCATGGCGGATCCTCCACTTTAAACTCTGGGGCGCCTTTTGCGTTGCGACATCAACTTTCAACAAAACAAACACACCAGCACGGTTTTATATCTCGTGGAATCATTGTTCTACCATTACAGCCGTTTGTAGAACTTAGGGCGCGGCTGTTTTTTTTTGTGTTTTTGGTCATTTTTCATGAGAACAGCCACTCGGACGTCATGAGCCCGACTTTGAAGCGCATTGTCAAGGATCATCCCATGTATGGGGTGGATAGTGACGATGAAGTTTTAGCATCTGATCCTTATCCGGTCGGATAGCGTGTTCTCTCTGCGCTACTTACATTCATTAATTTGGTTGTATATTTTTCGGGAGCCACCTCATAGAATAGTGCAATTAATCGAATATTTTCTGCTATCAAAAGCTGCATCCGTTGCGCCCGGATTGAAACATCATCCGCTGAAATACATACTTGCCAGTTACAGCTCTGTCAATAAAGTCCTCCTGATAAGCAATGCTTGTTTCTCTTATATCCATCGTTGTCTAGTGAGGCTAAGTTGAAAAAATATTTCCCATAGTGCGGGAAATTTGGGAATTTGATGTGAACATTGATCTGCTGACAGTACAAAAGCAAAAGCGATCTGTGAGTAATAAATCCGGTGATGGCCCGTCCCGAGGTGACTGTCAGGTAGGTGACCGGCTCATCCGCGGCCATGATCCGCGGCCATCGCTCGGCAATCTATATATATATGTTTTCGTTTTCGTTTCTTGTATATACTCAACCAATTATCACTTTAGTTTAAGGGTGGCTAAGATTACGGGTATATTCGATTATAATTTAATGTAATGCTAAAATTACGATTAAATACAGCTGGAGCGTAATCTTAGCGTATTTTATTGTATTTTGGTTATAGTATAGTGCCGCTCGGTGGATCACTACTTTGATGTTTCATCCCCAGGGCTTGTATTTGGACACGATAAATTCTGAATTTAATGGGAGACATATTAGAGCATGTATTGAGTTATTCTGCACTTCAACTTTGATGATCTTGGCAGTGGTATGTTGCGAGGAAGGGATATGCATTTTTGATGGCAAAATGTCGCAGTTCCGTTCCGTGGATCACTCCACTTTCTCTGCCATTGTCCGGTCTTGTACCCTGTTTCACCTCATTTTGGAGCCCACACAGAGCCTAACAACTTATTCAGAGGCTCTTGTGCACAATTCAAGTTCAAACAAGCACTCTGAGAGCTACGGTGCATTAAGGCTCTGCCTGCCAAATATGGCAATTTTCACTTGCACAAATTATTCAAGCCCAGACTTTAGTCCGATTGCCTCGATCTCTAGGAGTAAATCATAGCTGGTATGGCCATCTATCGTAAAAAATAATGTTTCAGCCAGAATCTCCCTAAATGGTCGCAAAATGGATGAAAAGGAAAGTCACTGATGGTGTGATCAAGGATTGATTTGCCGAAAAACACGTCGTTTGGGAGCCTCGGTTGGCCTACTCACTCAAAATTAATTCAGGCCATTCAGACAGCATACATGGCTAGGAATGTCAAAGGGTTTTGCCGCAGGATGGATGTACGTGCCGCAAAAAATGAATGATCCATTGATAGGCCGTGATCCACCGAGCGGCACTATACTGTATGTTCGGTTACAATCAATTTCATCAAAGTGCCAACCAAATGCCCTCGCTGGAGGTCCTGACCATAGCAGCAGGTGTATGAATCATAATACACTATATTGGGTTGCTCACAACCTCAAATTAAGTGGTTTTTCACAAATTTGACGAGCATACATTCTAGGGAATGGTCACGTGTTTTTACTGTGTACCAGGAATTATGTTGAACTGAGCGGAAACAGGATCAAAGGGATGGATAATAGCTCTGAGACTGATAAAAAATATGAATCAGTACACCTTGGGTGGCCTTGTCTAGGTCCACCCTGATCAGTCCGGGATAGTCGGCAGTTACAATCCATTAAATACTTGTTAAATACGATTAAATACGATTAAATTATGATTACAATACATTAGGGTTCGAAGGTGTATTTAATCATAATCTTCCACCCCTACTTTAGTTATGTCCCCACAAATTTGTGCCAATTGGAGACAATTATCAATGAATATCAGTGAATACAAGAGCTTTTGAGGGGTTTGGATAGGTACATAAAACTGTTCTTTCTTATTCCCATGTTGGAAGCAGAACATTTTTTATTCAACAAAACTAAGTACAATAGCTATTACTCAAGGTACATAGAATGATCTGCATTCAACCCCTTCAAAACATACAGCGGCATTCCTTCTTGCTCATGTTTGCAGTGTCGAGAGCGCCTGAATTGAATCGACAATTGAATTAGCAACTAAAATGCGAGCCGAAGATGAGGTAAAGCGACCTTGTTCCGTGATACGCTCGGTGATACCGGACAGAAATAGAACGGCGCTCTTCACGCCTCAACTTGGCGCGGGTTTGGGCTCATCATCTGCAGCTGAATAGACAAATCAGTACTACGGACAGGGAGAGAAGGAGGATAAAGCGAGACTCACCCACTGCGCTTAAGTAATGTGGTTTAAAAAGAATGTTTACATGAGTCTAATCGATCGTACACACCGGTGTCTGCTCGCGCAGATGGCCCAGCATTCTCCGAATTAAAGCTAGAGAAATCTGAGCTTTCGGGGAATGCTGTCGGGCCACAACCTCGAGTCCGCGCGCTCGCGGACTGAATCCTCTCGATGGGGAAGGCACGCCGCCTCCACAAGTGCTGTTGAATGTCTGTCGCAAATCCTGTCCAAGGATACAGCATTAATGCAATGTTCGTACTGCTGTATTATACAGCTTTACAGCTTGTGTCGCCTTATTACTTAGGATGGCGGAAGCGAGGAAGGAGTCCTGACCTCCCGCTTCCTCGCTCCCATCCAAAGTAAGTCTCACTCGGAGACTGGTCGCTGTGCATTCAAAATCTGACTCGAGACCTAGTCTGAACCAGATTTCGTCGTTGAATCCAGCTTCCCAGTGATTGCCAGCCGTTGCACCGCCCGCTTGCTGCAATTCACTCCGGTACGTTCAATCGTGAATGTACTCGGGACGGAAGCGATCCCGTGCAGGACAGTGAAGGAGATAATGAACATGGGTCTCAGCAGATGCCCCGCACGCATCGCATCTTGGAGAATCGATCTGGCGGAGCTGGAATCTGGTCACGTTGAGACTCGAAAAGTCGGTTCGCAGCCGGGCGAGGGTGGAGATCATGTGGCGTGGGATAGCAGCAGTGTATGGCGAACGGAGAATCAGTGATGGTGGGGAACGATCAATCTCTCTCAGCGAACGGCCCACGGGAGTAGATCGCCAGAGGGCTTTCCACCGAGCGAGAATCTGCTCGTTGATACGACGCTTACAGGTCGTCAGGGAAACCGGAAGTGACGGCGGTGGTGGGAGGAGGGTGGCCGCTTTGGCGGCGGAGTCGGCAAGTTCATTGCCAAGGGTTCCAATGTGAGCTAGGGTCCAGAGATTGATGCGGCCACTACTGGCATGGTGTCGGTAGGCTCGCAGTGGGGAGTAGATGTCAATGGCGTCGTTTCGAAAGAGGACCGCTGGGGAGGAGCTGGCAAAGAAACATCAGTTGTAATGTATAAATAAGGTAATGGGCTCACCGGCATCAACGAAAGTACCAGGTCGCTGTAAACGCTACAGACGGATGTTACTATATATCCTTGGAAGTAGTCGAGCGACGACTTGCCTTCACGGTATGGGAAGCAGGAAGAGTGGTTCGCACTGGAATATTGTCTCAGGACGTCGTCTACACGAAGGAGAGAGAGCTACTCACGTGTAAATATGCTCTAGATGCCGCAAAAGAATTCTGGAAAGAAATGTGAGCACGGGATTTCGCGATAATGTATCCTCGTACCGGAAAATACGTGTTGCTGGGTACCTAAGTGAGCATTCCAGGAATATCTCGCGCCTCCAGAACAGTGGCTAAGCGGTTTGGGTCATCGAAGATTTTTGTGATCCCCTCGCGCTGGAAGCACCCCTCTGTCTGCTATCCAGCCTACAACAATACCTGCCTTCGCGATGCTGCAACCTGCCTCAGAAACCAACATAAAGTTCGAACCGTTGAAGATGCCCTTGTAATTGCTACGAGAAGAACTACGGTGTTAAGACGACCACATACCATCAATCCTAGTGGTATTGGACGAAAGAATTGTGGATGCCCTCCTTGCAACAGAGATCGAAATGAACTTGGTTGCCTTAACCCTGGCAAGTGCATTGAGACTGCTATAATGTTAATAGACTGTATTATGCCAAAATGGAATCCACTTGTCCCAAAGGTAGACCTCTGGACTACGCGTCATTCACGCATCCGAGAGCCCAGAATCCCAGATCATCCAATATTTCATATTTCTGCCTGTTCCTTCCTATCACTAATTGCACCTGAATTAACTTGGCATTTCTAGCTAGTTCCCATCCAAATCCATAGAGAATTGACCGAGGTACAGCTGATTCTGTGAAAACCTTCAAAATCAGAAAAATTTCGCTCGCGCCCTCGGTACTGCCATTGGCTGTAATTCAAATATCTTGATTCCGCAACATTAAGGTGAATTGAACCAGATCACATGATCATCCGCGTTCAATTTTTGTGTGACCACACCACCAAACTCTGGTCCATATGAGTCGAGGAAATAGTGGGGGCATCAATTTAGGCGTGCTATATCATACTAAACCCTATATGGCCTGCAACACAGAGGTCTTTGTGCACCCAGACCATATGCATATAATTAATATTACATTAGAGTACGGTACCCCACATTGTAATGTAATCGTAAGATATTGTAATTTAATGGTTGATAATATTAGAGCCCAATATTATCCTCACGCTGTATTTAATTGTAATTCTGGCATTACATTAAATTATAATGGAATGTACTCATAATCTTAGCCAGCCTTACTGTCGTAGGCTGGCTCCATACGCAGTTGTTTGTGCACTTCATTAGCCTCGTCGTCGCTTTCCTCAAAAGAGCCCGAGGATGTCGATTCAAGCTTAGTGATGGATACATTATCTTCGGGATGCTTTTGGGGTGGTCGAGATGGTCTTGCAAAGGCGCCTCCAGTTTCCCCCCCATAATCCTGATGCACAACAACAGTCTCACGTGTGTCGCTGGTGCATGAATTGCTTAGTCGCATCGTTTATGAAAACTGAAACTTTACCTGTATATTTGCATCAAATGCCATAAGAAACCCTCCAGATCATCATGAGAAATATTTTGTAGAAGAATTGTGCTTTTCAGCGAGGTTAGCAAGCTTTGGATGATGACCGGCGCGTCATCTCGAACACAATGTAAATGGAACTGAGAGCTGTGATCCCTGACCTGGATCTCCCCAATTGCAATTGGTTCTGGCTTCAAGTGGTAAGTCACGGTTCAATGATACCTCCATACACTGACCACGGCAGCCTATTTGGGGGTCAGCGGAGGATCGATTTTGCAAGCATGTAAGCAACCTTGACAGGGGAAGTCCTGCTTGGCGCGTTCAATGAAGGGATTTGATAGCATTTGATCGTTGCTGGCCGGCAGCTTCAGTTGCATGAACCCCTCACTCAACCCCTTCTATATATACAAGGTGAGCGGACATGCGGTGTTCCGGAGGTTTATTTGTCCGAGCATAGAATTCTTGACGAGGCGATGGGCAAGCTCCCCCCGTGCATTACAATCACTGACAGCGTGTTATAGTGCTGACGGTGAACTACGTCGTTTAAGACGGAAAGAGCAACTGGGTGCGTCGACCTCCTCATCACTTTAATGTCGTGAATATCTAACACTCCACCCCAGCTCGAGGGCATGATTCTCATGTGTACGTTCCGAATTTCGCAGTCGAAGATGTATATATGTGCCTGTACATCGGAATAATTCCTGGAAATCGGTGTTCATGAGTTGGAACTGCCTCCCGGCCAAGAGGGGTTTCACAATGTCGCTGATTTTAAGTTTAAACTCAGCGGCGACTGTGTCGCCATTCGTGATTCCGTTTAGGAGAGTGAGCGTGCGATTGTGGCAAGGCAACAGATAATACGCAGCCCCTGCCTTCTGGGACTCAGCGAATGTGTCCCTCACCGCCCAACATCCTCCGCGCGCAGTGCATGCCCACCGCGGCTACGAGGCTGGGCTTTGTTCCCGAAGGCGAGCCTGAAACACGTCAGACGTCATAAACTAAGGAGAGAACAACAGGAATAACTCACGACCAGATGTCCAGTAGTTTTTCATCAAGGACGAAATACAGAAGCTGGGAGCCGGGATAAAACTCGACCTTCTTCATACTCGAGGGTGCAGCACGACCGATTTTTGAAGCGCTGAATCTCAGTGAGGATGGATTCGTGTTTTTGCCCGACGTTCGCCCCCAGTGCGTCTGGAAGATGCGAAGGATATCGGTCCATTTGGTGTCGCGGGGGCTCCAAAATGACGCGCCTACCGACCGTCCAAGCGTGAGCTGAACTTAAATATATGGAGGTGAGCGGCAAGGGGGAAGGAGGTACTGTGTGTGTGCGAGTTGAATCAAGATCCGACATCTTGCATACCCTGTTGCTAAAACGGAAGTAACCACTGGGAAATTTGCCCATTATCGCTTGGTGTTCATTTTCTGCATCTAAACTGGCCTGGATTCCACTGCCAATGCTGATGACGCATGCGATGTGGCGGCCAGGAAACACGTTCTGTGCCTCTGAGATTACAGAACAGATGGGATTTTGTCTGTGGCCATCGACATAGGCGTCAGAACCGATGGCTATCGGTTTAAAGACATTTGGTGCAGCGGTAGTGGCTCGACCCGCCTGCCAGATAGTGCAGTCTACATCTGATACTGTGGCAGATTTGTATGTGCGAGATAAAAAATCCTTGTTTCCGGCCTTTGTTTTGGTGGCCGGTGTTGGACAAAATTCGAGTTTGAGTTTGTTTCATTGGGAATACTTGATTATCTTAGCAGTTCATGGCTGATCATCGTGAATCATGGACAATCACAGCAAATCATAGGCAATCATGAACATTCATTGTCATCCTTTTGGGCTTACCAAAAATTTGATCTCCATTCATGACACTCACATCACTCACAGCACTGTTGGCATGGCCCGGTAGCCGCCACAGCCAATTTATAAATGCTTTCAGGAGGACCGAGTTCCTCAGGACCATATTTCACCACCTCCCACATGAATTTTATTCACTTCATGACGGATCGTCAGTAAAAACTATGAGTTCCTGTGAGTGTATCGGCACTTTTGGAAATGATGGCGGAGTTTGGTCTTTGCCGCTGTACCACATTTCTGGCAGGTGTGACGGTTCACCCTCCTGGTTCCTTACTGGCTACAATTACTTAATTCAGGTGCCCTTTACCAGTAGAAAGTGTGAGACGGAGGAGCACCCACTGCCACTCTCCTGCCGAATTTCGGAACACCTCCAGCAGTCGGCATCGAACCAAGCGAGATATCATCAAATTCATTATGACCTGTTATGAGATGTGAACTTTGACATTTCACTATGAAACTCTATGAAAGTGTGTGAATGCCTTTGACGGTCATAATGATTCTCTGTGAAAGTTAATGACCAGCAATGAAAAGCTATGATTCCCTATGATTCACGATGAAATCTGATCAAAACAAAAACAAAATATTTTTGTCCAATGGCGGCCTTCATACTTTGTACAGACAAAACTGGATTCAATTGTCAGAAGGTAGTAATAAATAACAGCTAACGCACGTTTTGCATCCGCCATGCTGGCCTCCGGGCCCGCCTCGTCGTGTTTCGCCACAATCTCCTTGAATGACTTCTCTAACTTGGATGTCTTAGACATTCCAGATGACTTTCTATCCGAGAAAACTTCCTAGGATAGTCCGCTGAATGCGACCTCAGCGTCTTCGACGCTCATTCGGAGGCGACCCAACATGAGTGCAATTAACCTGGATTTGCCTCCGAATTTTGAACGCTCAAGATGATTCGGTACTCCAGCGATATCGGGATCGCCGAACCCAGTCCTCTGGTCGGATGTGGGTGCCATGACATGGTGGGTTGTGAAAACTCAGGCCAGTGTTCATGCCAAGCCGCACTCGAAAGTTGCCCCGCTTACAAAGAGGTAGAAATTGTTTTGTCTCGTTTTTCTCGAGAGCGTTTCTACATATAGTGATCCCGATACTACTCAAAGTTTCCCAACTGTTTCCTCCTTTTGCTTGTCTCTCTCATTCTACTAAAAGCTCCCGCATTATTCCCTTATAGTTACTCAGCAAACCCCCGACTACGCTGTAGGAGTACTGTCGCTTTAGCTAACTGTAGCTAGGTACGATGACCAATGAAATCAAGTCAAGTCAAGTTTCTGAACTCTGCGCAGGGTCTCTTCACGTTTAACACGGAATCAGATATAATCGAATGCAACAACGTACGAGACTTCAATTTTCAAGGATACGCCGTTGATCTCCTTCATAAGTACTGCGGATGCCGTCCGGAGTGCCTGAATCGTGTTGCGCAGTTCCCGCGGCAGATCCCTGTACAAATCTTCAAGGCCAGGAAGCGCGGGTGGGGTGCAAGAGTCACTGTCGACTTGATCAAAGGACAAGTGATGGGATTGTATACCGGGCGCGTTCAACTTGACAACGTTGAGATTGAATGAGTCTGACGTTTTTCTAGGCTTTTAATGCTGGTGTATTCATTTCACAGGCCTTGCGTCGTCTGATAATCATTTTGCTTCTATAGTCGACGCGATGAGGCGAACAGATTGTCTGGCAGCAGAGCCTCTTACTGTTTCGACCTGGATGTCAATGAGGATTGAGATGAAGAACCCCCAGAGCATGTATACAGCGTTGACGCGTATGCTTGTGGTAAGGCACATTCCCTTAGCATACCAAACACAATCTCACTTAAGTTATAGGGAATTGGACTAGGTTTCTGAAGTACTTCGCGACTATTGCGTCGGGCAATTCTCAATCTAAGTTTGTCTTCGCAGCCATTCTTGTCGTCCCAATCTGCAGATAATTTCTGTGGTGTATGAAACCGCGCCTGAAGTACCTGATCTCCCACTATCATCGATCACCCCCTGCTGTGTTTCAGGATAACATGCCCTACCTGGCTTTCGTCGCGATGCAAGATATTCCAGCATATGCGGAGCTTACTTTCGATTATAACCCTGCCCACCAGGCGGAATGGGATTCTGGAAAATACAAAGAGAAATCTCAATCCAAGAGGAACAAGATCAATAACGGCAGAACGCCTTGCCTCTGCGGAGCAGCCCAGTGTAGAGGGTGGCTGTCTGTGGCGGCGTGAACATATTATATTTGGAGAAAAGTGACATTCATTCAAGTATGTACAGTACTCACTTGTCGCACCTAGCGGTTTTCGACTGTCTTCTTCTTGGTGATTTAGCTGAGAGCTAATATTACTTCTTGCGGAACATAGGGCGCGGGGTATTTTTTTCCCTTTTTGAGACTTTTTCGATATTTTCGACCATCTCCGCCATTGCGGGCCCATTTCTTGTCCGTTTGCCTTAGGACCATTCTATTCGGATTCAAAATGCGGAGGGATGGCGTCCTTACATTTTTTTCTAGGCTCCAATGTACCTTTTACAAGACCATATTTGATGTTTTTGCCATGCTAAGGGCAGAACAGCCCCAGAGCAACATATACTTGCAAGATCATTGTAGTATTTTGATAGAGTTTTTGTATGGGCCTTCCAAAGGGCATCTCGAAGCCAGTAAAACCACAATTTTATGCTGCTGGTTTCCCGATAATTGTGTTCAACATATCCGGCCCAAAATACTCAACCACAGCCTTTTCTCCATTCCTTTCTTCATTCCCCTCTGTCTGGCTCCTCTCCCCAATAGTCGTCGAAATTCAGCAGTTGTCACGGTCACCCCAGTGTGTTGTCGAATTGTCGAACCGGAAGAAATTGTCACGCATCACCCCCCGCGTCGAATTGAACGAAATTGTACAGTACGAGCTTCTCTGTTGAAGCGTCTGTCTAGGAGAGACTATACCCCTTGGGGCCCAAATCTGTTCCGTGGCTGTCTTGTGAGCCTGCGGAGGCCGATTGGTTCACGAGTCTAGCAAGCAACATGCGATTGCGGCCATCTCCGTTGGCTCGGCATGGCATCGGCATGTCCGGCATCACAGTATTACTCTCAAGTAGGAGTTCCTTCCATCGAGGCAATTGGAATCATCAGGATTCCCATCGCCGGCGGACGGGTCTTTGAGAGGGCAGATGACCCAGGGTGAGCGCACCCTGGCCTGCCAGACGAGTTTCTGAATAAAGCTCTTTGCCCAGCACATTCCGTGAAAAGCGAAATGAGTTCGCTCCTTATCCTTCACCTAATCTCCGATGAAAGAAATCAGAAGGGCAGGAAAGATAACAAAGACGAGACCCACCACGCCCTGGTTTCCCTCCCAAGGTTCTTATCTTTTCAAGTGTACCCTCCTAGTCAGGATGTTCTATGCAGACCAAGCTATGCATGAGCTCTTTGACTGGATCAGGGGCTTTGGACTTCCGGATATTCCGAACAAGTGCGCAACATAAAGTCGGAACCGACGGTGTAGGTGACCATATGTACAGTGGCGGCGAAAAATAATGCCCGCGATGGTTTGGGCCCGCTTGTGGGTCAAATGACTCCAAATAAAATTGTAGCATGAACATTAAGTGTTTCCAGGAGTTCCTGTAGGGTTTAATGCATAGCACACCTAAGTGGATGTACCACAATTAAATAATTTACAGTTTTCCGAAAAGTTGAGTTTGTGGATTCACAGGGTGCGTTGCACTCATCGGGGTCGCATACTCTGGGAGAATTCGCGTTGCTATTTCACGCAATTTCTCGGGGTGGGTTTAGATTTAGCAAAAGATTCGAATGGATTGAAGCCGCATTCCCGCAGCCAAGCGTTGAGGAGCAATCCGCCAAGAATCTGCGTCAGAGCGGCGAGTAGGGTATGATATGACGGCTGTTGATTACCCAATCGAATCTTCTCCAATAGAGCCAACAAGGAAAAAATACATACTTATGGCTAGCGAAGTAAAAAGAGGACGAGAGTGAACACTGTAAATACCATACATGGTTGATGCGCCGCTACATATGAAACGAAATTAAAGCTCTTTCGTTAATTTCCCTTTGACCCCCCGATGCCTCAGCCGACAAAATGCGTACTTCGGAAACCTTGAGGCATGTCCAGCCATTGTGTTCCGTGCTTTGACAGCCCACATTTGCTTTTCTTGTTCGCGGAGTGCTCGCCAGGCGTGCTGTGCATCGCTGAGCGTGGAGGTGGGCTGCTGCGCGGAGATTTCGCCTGGCAAGACGCGAATGAAAGATGATAGAAACAAGGCGTAAGCGCTGGGCGGGCGTGGTAGACGCAGGGCATTGGATGTGGGAACGGCGACCAGCGCATGCAAGATTGGCGCCTGGATGTTGACTGCCCTGGAGTGGGTGCCGGGCAGCAACGAGACGTGGCTGGGAGTGGGATCGTCGCCCGGGTGCTGCCCTGCCAGGTCTGGTGCCGTCAGCTCCAGTAGTAAGTGCGTAGGGGTCACTCACCAGTGGGCCCTGCCGCCTCTGCGCTCGCTGACTTCGAGTCTGTACCCATCCTGAATCCTCTTGGGTGTGCAATTGGCAGCCAACGGTCGTGGTGGGGTAGGCTTTCTCCCAGTCAGCAGACACTGGTTCTTCTCATTCCAGAATAGCAGCTTTCCAGACCCGAACCCGCAGGTACCCGTGACAATACAGGCACACGGTACAAACTAGCTGTAAAAACATGAAAAAGCGAGTGTTTTGGGCGGAAAACTGTGCATGGGACACCCTATGGAGTCAGAAATTACCTGGAACATCGACATCCTTACTTAAAATCCCATGCCGTGAGGTGCCGAGGCTCGCATCGCAGTCGGCACGGGCTAGCCGACGACCCGTGAGCAACCCGTAAACCCGCGGGTTTGGGTTCAGGTTTTCCGGGTTCGGGTCCGGGTCGACTGTTTTATACCTGAACCCGTACCTGTGTCCATCCCTACCGGTGGAAGCCCTTGTCCCCGGCGTCTTCACGCATCCCCCAAGAGCACTGCCGCCGAGAAAACCGCACTCGCCCACGGGTGGCCTCACGCACAGCAGGTAGTCGGCCTGATCGATGCTTCGGATTGGCGTCCTGTTGGAAATAAATGGTCGAGCGGTCGAGATTATGTTTGTCGAGAGTGCTGAGAAGGGATTCGGTGAGAATATCCACATAAACGAATCAGTCCATGATGCCGTCAATGCGGTGAAGTTGCCCGACACCGTGCCGTGTGACACACCCCCAGACCATTACACTGCCACCACCGTGCTTGACCTTCCTTTTGGTGTATCTGGAGTCGTACGCCTCTTCTTTCCTCCTCCAACACCACTGCCGGCCATCAGAGCCAAAAAGATTGAACTTGGACTCATCAGAAAACATCACTGCCCGCCAGTCCTCCTTTGTCCAATAACAATGGTGTTCCCCTCAGTCATATCCTCCGGTGCGCTGCGGTGAGGAGAGGCTTCGATTGGCCCACATAAGCACTAAGCCCCTGTTTTGTGAGCGCATTTTGGATGGTTGATCCTCAACATCACGCAAACCGTGGTCTTTAAGAACCTCCTCTCGTCCAGCTGCCGTCCTCTCTGCTCCAGCATCCCCGAGAATTTTTTCTGAACCCATTGCCGTGCGCTTTGGATGCTCCGTGGAAAGATCACTCTGTTCATTCCACGGAACGAAACAGATCGGGCATGGATAGAGTCCCTGTAAACCCCGAATCCGGGCCATCACGCACCTGGAAGTGTTGTTAGCAATAGAGCGCTTCAACCAAGTAACCACGTACGCCTCCTCGTAGTCCGCAGCTAGAATTAAAATTGCAGGCCAAAGCCAACGAAGAATTCCATCCCCGCACTTGGTCCAATCCCCGACCTTGGCGGCATGTGCGAGGGATTCTAGTAACTTGTAGAATGCAGTATGCCATACAATATTTTTGAAGTTGCTGAACGCCGGTTTGCTGTTCTCCTGGGGGTCATCTTTGACCTGTAGACTGATCAATGTCGTAAAAAATGCGTAGATTACGAACATACTATAGGCTGATGACCAACAACCTGGTCACCGCCAAATCGAGTGCTGTTGCGAATCACATTGGGAATATTTGCCAATCTGGCGACGACTGCATATGCCTTCTGCGCACCAAATGATGAAAGTTTGGATTTATCGGCATAAAGTACCAAGCAGACGGGCTTTGCTGCAGCATTATTCGGCAAGACAGACTATACTCGCATTTAAGTGGATGATTGAGCACAGGTAGATAACTGTCAACTCACCTGCGTTGCCCAAAAGGCATCCGCAGTCCAAGGTTCGTGATAGAAATGAACATACGAGTCACCGTTGAATTTATATGCCTTTTCAGCATCCCAAACAAAGCATGCCGCAAGGCGTGCATCCTGCACGAGACTGCGTGCCCAGTCCCAGAGTGGCCGAGTGTATGTATCAAAGGTTTTGTCCTCATTTTTGTACTGGATTGTGACGGTACCCTTCTCAAACTAAAAGTATTTAAGATTATACGGTGAGTTAAATTAGAAAAGACGCACCGGAGTACATTCATGCGATTCCAGTTCCCGTAATTCGTCAACCTCGCATTGACTCGCCAACGTAAACTCGTCCGGGTTGAAGATACAGCATCGAATGAGAGAGATCAATGTCTCAGTTGAATCTTTGTTCAATAGATTATCCTCGCAGAATTCCGCCACTTCAAAATCCAGCTGAGACCGAAAGGGTCGCCATGGCTGCGGGTCAGTGGGCACCGGCTGTTCGGCCATGTTTGACGCCACATAATCATCGAAAGATTGAAATGTAGGTTGTCGCTGACTATGAGGATGAAATACACGCTTTATTTCCTCCGGCTTGGAAGGTCTTGCGGCCGACTGCTCAACACCATCAGGACGAGGATCTTCTCTGACGTCTTCAGCTTCTAGGAAGTTATAGTTGAGATAATCTATATGAGATGACTGAGTATCGAATACTGTGCTCACCAGGAGGTTGTAACATACCGGGAATATCATTGTTATGGACGGACATAGTTGTGGGTGCAGCCAAAATTTGGTTTTGCCCTGCTGCGGGTACATGAGAAATATTGATCTGGGAGGGACTTATGTAACCAACCTTGTGAGCGGGAATTAACTTGGGCATGTAAGTATTGATACAGTCTATGTGCTGAAGTCAAACTTACGTTGGCGTGCTTTAAGCTGTCCAGCAAATCTTGCATCTTTTTCTTTTCTTGCCTTTTCAGCTACATTTAGATTCATGCCTTGGGAAGCCTTTTAATTTCTAGCTCAGGCCGCAGTGAGGGCATTTTGTTGTTCCCGGTGCAAGTTTTGGAGCCATAGGATGATTCAGAGTTCCGAATCAGATGTATCAATGAGATCGAGTTGGAACGGTGGGAAACAGGGAGTCAAGCACAGCAGGATATTGTGCCCAGCAAGTCTCAAAGATTTGTGAAGAGCCTCGAGATCAAATCAGAGCTGGCATGGGCAAAAGGTCGATGGAGACGGGGGGCCACAAAGGTTGATTGTGGTCACATGCCCGCGTTATGTTTCGGCCCGGACTCCGAGTTCTTCCCTCCGTCCTCTTCCGCACACGACGACAACACGACGACCAGTCTTTCCTTGAATCATTCAGGCCTAGACCTTCGACTACACTCAAATGAAGTTGATTCAGCCTCAGGAACGTGCCGTCTCTGAATCGCACATTTTTATGGGAACTAATCGGAGGAGCGCGAAGCACGGTATAGGCAAGACCATATCATGATCACAGCTGTAGCTCCGCGCCACCGCTTTGCACTTTTATTGCACATCTTGCACGAATCCGACGACGTACGTACATTCAACGGTACCGCAATAAACATTGTTTGGGTTAAGTCTCAATCTAGATCTGGATCGCGCTCAGGTGCCCCGCCGGTGCTGTGGGCTGCGGGTGCCGCACCTCGCGGCGTGTGTAGAGGGTCCATGTGCGGGGTGGCCGCCGTGGGCGGGGGACGGGGTTGGGACAAACGCGGATGCGGAGGTGAGTTTATTTCTTCCCTGCTTTTCCTTTCCTTTCCAATACTGTGAATTGACTTGGCATCCATCCGCGGTTGATCTGCCTCCCCGCGCTGCGCAGCCTCACGATTTACCCCTCCTCCACGCTCCTGCCCGACATTCCCAAGACACCCACTCCTGGAGGATCCTCCTCTTCCTCCCCACCTGCGCCCAAATCCAAATGGAAATCCGCGGTCGACATCCCCGCGCTGCTCGCCTTCCTCGCTGCGCACCCGACCCTAGAACGGCTCGCTCTCGTTGGCGCAGAGGACCCCGCCGATGCCCTTGACGGTGCTACCGCGAATTTAAATCCAAATGGAGGCACGGGTGTGTTCCTCCCCAGGCTCACGCACCTACACGCCCCGCCTGCGCTCGCGATCCTCCTCCTCGAGCGCATCGCCACCGCGCCGCCGTACACTGCCCCTCCTACCACCCCCGCTGTACCCGCGGAATCCTCCACCCCCGCGTCGACCGAAGAAGGACGGTGCGCACGGCCTCTCCGCCGCGTTGCTCGCGCTTCTCGCTCTGGACCCCAAGACGCCCTCGCGCCTGCACATCCCCGGGTGGCCCCGTGCGCGGAGCCAGCCGCGGGACGCCGACGCCCCCCAGCCGCACCCCCAATCGCACTTGAAGACGCCCTCCCCGCGGCGAAGGAGCGGCGCATCCCGCACAAGCCGCTGCCCGCGTTCCTCGAGCACGAGATGGACGGGGAAGTGCGTGTCGGCGTGGCGACGGTGGGGACACCAGTGCGCGTGGTGTACGTGCAGGCGCTGGCGGCTGGGGCACTGAAAGGTGGTGGTGGTGGTGGCGCGCAGCAACAGAGCGCGAAGGGTGTGTGGAGCCCGCACCTGCTGCGTGTGCTGCGCATCGCGGTCCCGCGGCCGCTGTACGAGGGTGGCGTGGCGGCGGCAGGTGGCGGGCACGTCGGGCGCGCGGCGGGCGGGGTGCTCACGCGGGGTGTGCGCGTGCCCTCGGCCGCGCCGCCAAACGGCGGTGTTATGGCGGGGACCGCGGGCGTGGCGTTTCCGTCTGCGTTTCCGGTTCCCTTCGCGCGGCAGGGAGAGGGAAAGCAAGTGGGGCTTGCGCTGCACCTCGTGTTTGGGCCCCGGGTCGACCGGCGGACGCTGGAGAAGGTGCTGCGTATGCTGGGCTCGGGGATGGGGGAGGAGCTTGCTCTGTCGAAGGTAGCTATGGCTCCCGTGCCGCCGCAAGCCAAGGGGAAGCCGCCTTTGTCGTGGTATGGGCGTGGGCGGATAGGGAAAAAGGAAGAGGGAAAAGAAGAGCCCGGGAAATCGACCTGGTGCGATTGAGCCGTTGGAGGTGCGGTGTGCGTTTTTCTGCTTTCAAGGTACCTCGACTGACGTCTTACTTCCGTAGCTCTACAGCATCATGTCTGCCGTTCTCCCGCGCTATCCTAGCCTGTCTACGCTGCTCCTCACGCGCCCACCGCCCGCGTTCCCGTCCCATTCGCGCACGGGCTCACCGCGGTCGCTGTCCTTCTTTTTCCGTCCCCGCCGTCGACGCCAGGCTTTGCCTCATCCTCTCTGCGCCCACCACCCTCGCCGTCCTCATGCTTTCCGCCCTCACCAACCTCAGGCTTCGCGCGCCCCCCGCCGTCGGCATCACCCCACTCGCCACATCTCCGTCAGGGTTTCTCACCTCCGCGTCGCCCTCGCCATCTACCTAGTCAGCTCCTTCCTCTGCCGATCTTTCTTACATTAACCAAAGGTGCTCAGCAAGCTTCAAGCCGACTACGAGACGGACTGACTTTAAATTGTCGATGAATACGACTGTGGTGCGTCCGTTTTCTTATTCATTCATATGGCATGATTGAATCAATGCTGTGATCGAGTCGGTGCTGATTCTGCTGCTTGCATCTCTCAGTGCATCCGATACTCACCTGCAGATATTCCCGGAGCCAAGGATTTAGATACTGGTCTCTGGCGTGACCCAGACCTTTACATCCAGAAAGATAAATAGTGTTCGGAACATAACTTGGACCCTTTGTACTTATCAACGCGTGGCCAGAATTAGAATGCCAAGATTCTGTTATTCCCGAGTAGACCCTGAAAGTCTCCAAGGATGTGCGTCCCTTCACGGTGCATTATGTAAAACACTTTTCTCTCTCTTTCTCTTTTCTTCCACGCCACTATCATCCCTACTATTTAACCATTCATGGAAGACGACGACGACAACCAGCCAGCCCAGCCTGTCGATTACGCTGGTGCTTCCCGAGCCGAATTGCTTGAGGTTTGCCAATTCCCTCGCAATGTTTCCGGTGCTCTCTGATCAAAGCCGGTCCAGGCGCTGAAAATTACGTAACAAGAAAACACAAATCTCCGAGCCGAAGTCCGCACGCTCCGCAAGGAAAACAGCGACCTCTTGGCGGTTTCTTCAAAAAAGCGCCGGGGCCGGACTGACGACAAACTAGGCTATAAAAGTGAAGTTGTTGCCTGGTCCAAACGCTTCCTCTTCACCCGGGCGCTGTGTATCGACATCTCCATCTTCTCCGCGAAGCCATCGGAATTTGCAGCAGATCCCGCTGCTACTCTCGGAACGGACGACCTGTACATCGAATCTCTAACTGCCGCTCTCTATCAAGACATTCCAGAGAAGTTTCATGAACTTCTGGACGCCAATCAGTACAGCAACCTTGCCAAGGATGTGCGTGAACACTTTTTTTTACCTGATGCATATTTTGACATAATATTTAGTTCATTCGGGAGCATGGGGACGCTCGTTCTTCGCTCCTCAATAGCGTTCGAAAGGCGCTTCCTACCATTTTGAAGGGGCTTGACGTTGACTTTGATTTGTTGACGGCTGGTGCTGATCGCAGCAATTACGCTACTCTCTCGCGTCTCCTCAAGTTCCCCACTGAGAGAAAACCGACGCTCTACGCCACTGTGTTATTCCCCGGTCCTGATCAAAATATGACTGAGTTGTTTCTGGGTCCAGTTGTGAAGAAGGTGCGTAATAATGATCGCCTGTTCCCTTCAGATACTTGAATGTCCGAATTGTACAGGTGCATAGACTCATGTACTTCGGCCCCGGAAGTCTAGTTCCAGGCAGCAAGCCTGCCTCTAATTCCAATGGTGTGCGACTCAGTTTGAAGGAGGTGACCGCATCGTCGATTTCAGCTGCGGCGACTGTTGTGCGTCCTCTGTTTTGTATTTCCACCTTATAGTTTTGACCCTAGCCATCAGACCCGATTCGTCCTGTCCCCCGACAAAGAGTGGGCTTCGAAGGGCGCTATATCCGGGACGGAATGGGAGCAAGACTATCGGACCTATCAAAAATTGCTCACATCCAACAGCCATCTTCCGCACGTCAAACACATCTTCAAATCAATTCAAGAATTCGTTTTTGCCGGACTCAAGATTACCTCTGGAAGTGCCTCAGCCTCCGAGGTAGACGATGGTACCGAGGATGCCATTGTCGACGCCATGAGGCGATTCGGACTTGGCACCGACACGACGACTCCGGATCAGTCCAACTTAGATAATGATGTGGATGGCGATGGCGCAGCTGCCGACAATTTGAATGCCGCTGCGCAAATTGTACCTCAACCCATTGCGGTGGTTGTTCCAGCGGGAGATCCAGGCGAAGCGGATACAGAGGTAGTCGAAACACCGGTAGTCAGGAGGCGTGGTGGTAAAGGTCGGGCTGCGTCAAATATTGTATTGGCCTCTGCGGACATTGCCCCACGAACTACGAGGTCTCGTCGGTAATTAGAATATGGCGGATACGTAGAAAGAGTTAACACGCCAATGGTTTGAGACACAACTACTTTTTTTATTCGTTGGGAAAAAACAAACCTAGGCAGCATATAGAGGACAGAAAACCTCTCCTAGGAATGGACTGCCTGGCGCAATTGTTGTGGATCTTGTTTTGTAAAAACAGTTGATAATTAGATGGTCGCGGGTTCGATCCCTGGTAAAAACAGACTGATAAAGCAAGTCAGTTGGCAACTACAATAGCGACCTGGTGGTTCAAACACTAGGTCGTGCCATTTTTCATTTCTAGTAGTCCTTAATAGTTACTTTATTCTTATCAGACCCCAAGTACCTTATAAGGCCTTATAACTCTTCCAGCCCTTATAATGCCGCCTATCCTAAAAACCTTTGTCCATCTAATTAGATTGGTTCATCTTATCATGTAATAATGCAGCCAGTTCCTTGCGGCCTTATCAGTCCTTATCAGCTTCGGCCGGTTTTTCCGACATAGCAAGATTTTACACTTCTGGTTGAAAATTGTAGTCTTGAATGGTGTTCTTATTAACCATTTCGTACTGGCGCACAGCAGCCTTCTTTTCCTCGTTTACTCTTTCCCTCATGGCTTCAATATGAGTATGGTGTTTTGCCAGAGCTTGCGCCCTGTAGCCTATGAGTTCTTCTGTTGAAAGTACCCTTCCTGGCAATTCAACGAGCCAAGTCGCCTCCTCAATATCTAGTGGTAGAATCGGATGAGCGCCAGTAGCAATAAAGTACGGTGAGCACCCAAGCCCTCTCCTAATGGTTACTCGATCAGACCACAACATCTGGGGGAAGAACCAATACCATTTAGATGGGTTTCCGCCAGTAGCTTTGAATAGGGCCTGCCGTATATCCCAATGGCCTGTTTCTACTGGCCCATTTCCTTGTGAGTTGTAAGGTGAAACCCTTATCCCTCGTATCCCATACTTTGATTCTAACCAGGCAACTGCCGCCAAGAATTGAGGTGCATTGTCTGTAACTAATTCTTCAGGGCAGCCCCATCTACAGATTATCTCTTCCAGAATGAATAATGCTAGTGTCCTAGCATTTTCATTTTTTATTGCTCGGGCTTCTAGCCAACGGCTCAAAGCATCTCTAGCATCAACTATCTTGTTGAACCCGTTTGAAGGAGTTCCAACTACCATTACATCTATATGTACCTTCTGGAATAGTGATGGGGTATGCGTTACAACCGGTGGTATATGCAGCAAGGTTTTCTGCCTGAGTTGACAAAGTGTACATGTTTTGACGTAGTGGCTAACATCTCTTTCAAACTCGGCCACCAAAATCTTAATTCTATCAGTGCTTTAGTAGCAAAGAAACCCCGATGACCTAGACTATCGTGCGCCGATTGAATCATGTACATCCGGTGTTCACAAGTCCATCTATTATCAAGATCGGTTACTGCATACACCGGACCCTCCAGACAATCTGGGACGCATTCTCATTGGAGAAGATCTCAAAGGTGAAAACCGCGGCTACACTTGACCTCGGCAAATATGCCAAGTTGAAGGGAGCCGTTGGCGACCCATCTGCGTCACTTCATGCACTAGCTGGGGTCGTTCTTCAAAAATCTTTCTCCGCCCGCCCACTGCACAGCGCGAATACGCCGATGGGAGATTACGTACCGCGTGCCGAATTCGAATTCTGGCACCCACTGAATTCGGACTCCTCATCAGCGTGCGCACATTGAGCTATACTATAGGATGGTAAGCACACACACCTAATCTTCAATTTGTGCTTTGGGAGTATGTATAATTCAATTGGGAGGAAACGCATTTGGGTTAGTATTGGCATTCATCAACATCCTCGTAAGCTCTGAAGCCCCCGCGTTTCACCGGAGGAGGGGATCTCTTGTCTCATAAACCAGGCGAACGATCCCGGTTCCTGATTCTCGACGCAATGAAATCGACGATTCTTCCGCAACCTGTAATACCCAAAGCGAATGTAATAGTGAATCCAACCGCGCAGACCAGAATCTTTTCATCTTAATGGCATTGGCGCCCCTGGCCGACCCACTACAAAATGATGATCTCCGGAATGCAATTATCCAGCGGTCCCCATTTTCTCCCGTTGGAACTAACCCCGGTTTTATATAAGAATAACCTCATTTGCTTGAACCCTTACACGTCTCCCTCATGTTCCTACTCTCCTTACTCAGCATCTCAGCGCTTTCTCTGGGCGCCGCCGCACAGAACCTCGCCCTTTTGCAGCAGACGTTGGCCGCGCACGGCGTGTCTGCGGTCTACAAGGCAGATGGAGCAAGCTACACCAACGCCAGTCAAGCGTGTACGTGTTCTCGATTCTTTGGCAATCGGATGAGGCGCGTTGACTCTTCTCTGTGTTTTCAGTCGACAGACGGTTCACCATCGACCCACTGGCGGTGGCCTTTCCGACCAGCGTTGACCAGGTCTCTACTGCCGTCGCGGCTGGTGCGGCGCAGAACATCGAAGTGGTCGCGCGAAGCGGGGGTGTGCGTAAAAATCCTTCACTCCCAGCTCCTTCACTCAATCACCCTTCCTGGTTAGCACTCCTATATCGTCAACGGACTGGGCGGAAATAACGGATCTCTCGTCGTGGATCTCCGCAACCTCACAGCCATAACTGTGCATCCCTCCAATAACACGGCCATAATCGAAACGGGCAACCGCCTCGGCGACATCGCCCTAGCGCTGAACGCCGCCGGCCGAGCTCTACCACATGGGACATGCAGTTATGTGAGTTCAGTAATTTAACCCATAGCTTGGATACTAGCCTCACTGATGTGTTGTTAGATAGGCATAGGCGGGCATAGCGGTATGAATGATCCGAGCCTCATAGGACGCACAATCTTAATGGACTGTGGCAGGCTACGGCGGATTCGGATTCACTAGCCGCGCTTGGGGGCTCACCCTTGACACCGTGAAATCCGCAACGGTGGTGCTAGCCGACGGTAGCATCGTCACTGCATCTGGAACCGTCAACACTGACCTCTATTGGGCGAGTCTGCGAAGCATTAACATTTTTTTCTCTCTTGATTATGCTGCGAACAGGCTATCCGCGGCGCTTCCCCTTCCTTCGGGGTGGTCACCTCCGTCGAGGTGCAGACCTTCGCCGCCCCGCCCTCCGCCACGGTCTTCCAATACGGCTGGGGCAGCGTCAACATCAGCGTCGCCTCCACAGCCATCGCTGCGTTCCAGACCTTTGTCGCGACCAACATCCCCCAGCAATTCGGCGCCGAGCTCGTCTTCACCGCCGGCTCCTCCAGCGGAGAGGTCACGCTCGGGTTAACCGGCGGGTACTACACCAATATCACCACTGCGGAGCTAAACGCACTCTTGGAGCCATATCTGCAACACTTGCCGGCGCCGACGTCCACGACGTTCACGCCGGGAACGTACATTAACAGTGTAGCGTTTCTGGCAGCGCCGATGGCACTGAATACGTCGTTGGCGCCGGATTCTCCTAATACGTTCTATACCAAGAGCCTCATGACACCCGAGAGCGCGCCGATGTCGTCGACCGCCATCACGGCATTCGTGACATACATGGCCACGCAGGGCTTCTCGTCGGACACAGTGAGCAAAATCCCGGCTAATTGATCTACGTATGCATTCAATTGATTTTTATTTATTTAACTATTGTAGAATTGGTTCGTCGAGGTTGAGCTCTACGGCGGTACGAACTCCGCGATCAACGCGGTCCCGCTCGACTCCACCGCGTTCGCCAAGCGCGACACACTCTTCACGATTCAATTCTACGCCTCGTCGGAGACCGGGTCGCCGCCGTACCCCGCGGCGGGCTTCACCTTCCTCGATGGGATGGTCGCCAGTATCTTGAAGAACGAGCCGGCGCATTGGAAGTACGGGTGCGTAGTTGGCTTCTATTCATTTACATTTATGTGGGCCAATAAAGCCTTGGACTAGCGCTTACCTGAACTACATCGATGACAGGATTGCAGATGGTGCGCACCTCGCATTTTCTTTGGCGCAACTGCGCATCTTGTTGGGATTAATAATGCAGCTCGGCCTTCGGGCAATTGATTGATAAGATTCTTAGTAATACAGACAGTTCAAGTAGATACACGTAGAATATTCTAGATACATTTTGTAGTATATAAGCTCACTGTAAAATCCTGCTAGAGCATCTGATTGCTCTAAAGCAGCCTTCTAACCATCAGTGCTATTGCAATCTTAACCTACCTCATCAGCTAATCTCGCCCTCTCCGCCTTTACTTCAACACATCTCATCCTTGTCTACAGCGACGGAATTGTACTACGGCACACACTACCCCCGCTTGAAGGCGATCAAGGCTGCGGTAGACCCGAAGGATATCTTCCGGTTCCCCGTTGGCGTCGCATGAGCGCATGGCGGACATGAAAGTGGAGTTTTGTATTGATCTCGATTACCTATGTCACAACTATAAAATGGAATTTATCAATATCAATTGCGCAATCGGAAGGCTCTTGTGGCAATCCGAGCCCAACGACGAGCACCGGGACTTCGACTTCGAATGTAGCTTTGAGTCTCGCTGTTTCCAAGGGAGAAAAATATGTGTACAGTTGTATAGATAAAAATACACGTTGACCTGCAGCTACAAGAACCAACACAAGATCGGGAATCTCGTGAAAACTTACAAAAAAAAAAAAAAACGGGCCGCGCCCTATGTTCCGCAAAGAGCTGTAGTTTCTTTACACTAGCTACGACCGTTACCTCACATTAAGTGATGGTTACGGCAGCCGGTCTTATCCGGCTAGGACTCATGGCATATCCACTTGAGCCATTCGTCCCCCTGTAAGCACGTTTTGGCAGGGCGGGTTCGAATCCCAACAACAGCAACTTTAAAAAAATATTCACCCAGGTCAGATTCGGTCAATATTTGGCTCAGGAAAGGCCCCGGAAGGTTAATTGAGTCGCTTCTGATGATAATTCAACTAGTTTTCGGGAATGCCCATCGTTGAGATATACATTGGAGCTGCTGACTAATAAGCCTTTTGTGGTATCCCGCGCGTTATGGAATTTCAGACTCAGATCGACCAGCCTGTATATCGACGACGTGTCTCATATACAGGCTGGATTCGAGCCTAGATGTGTCCCAAATGCGGATATCTGAGTACGCTGTGGAGCACGACGGCGACGCCTGAAAGCAACAGGCTGATGACTGCCAACTAAATGAAACCTCCTCGCTGCAATGATATATGAAACTGAGCTCTAAGCTTCCGGCGTTGATATATCGCCACACCTCGAACATCAGCAGTGGGTGATATATCACACCCCCAGCCTAAGGTGGGTTATGACATATCTTCTTGCCGCTTCAATTCAGTGTACTCCAGTTGTCACAAACTACACAACAGCGAGAGAGATTTACAGCCATCTCTCAAAGTTGGGTCTTGCTCCGACTAATTCATTTTGCTTCTACTTTACATTTGACCGGCGTCGCCTGCTGTGGACCGACACTATTGGATCGCTAGGTCTCGGCCCATTGTCGCATTTGCATTTACGATTACGAGTTCCTGGTGGAGCAAATCAAGGTGCGACTGTCCTCGATGCGATAGAAAGTCCAAGTCGCAGCAACATTTGTAAGCTCACGATATCGGGTGCTGCCCGTCCAAATAAGTACGGATCTCAATCCCACCCCATATCCACCGCGTCGGGCGGTTCGCGGTATGGTGTGGGTGGGCTGGGCGGTGGGCTGGGCGGCCGCAACAGCACGCTGCGGTCCCATGGCTGCCACGTCGAAGGCTCCAGTCCCACCCACTGCCAAGAGCGCCATTGCTCCCAGCAGAACTCGACGATACGCAACCCGGGCAGCGCCGCCATGAGCCACCGCGCCGCACTCTCCTGGGGGCCTTCCTGGTTGTACTGCCGGTAGCGAAAATCCAAAGCGATGCGGAGGTGTGTCAGGTGCGGAAGCTCGCGAAGAGCATCGATGATGGCGTCCTGTTGGAAGGTACATCAGATTTTGTAGTTGCATGCGCACAGGATACATACGTCGCGGACATCCTCGATGTAGACGTCGCCGTGCGAGTAAAAATGGCGTCCGAGCTGCAAGAAGCGCAACTGCGGGATGGCAGACGCAACATCGCGAATCACTGCTGGTGTTGGGAACTCGTAAAAGGTCAGCGTCAATTCAACGAGGGTGTCCAGGCGCGAGATGGAGTTCAGGACGATTGGTAGATCGTCGGCTGTCAAGGGGGTGTCCCGAAGCAACTGCGGGGCGCCGGGTCGGGGGGCATAAAGATCCCGGGCGGACAATAGATGCAGTGCTTCCAGGGACGCAGGAAGCTGCTGGAAAATGGGATCGGCAGGCCCCAGATTGGAGAGAGTCACACTGCGGAGTACGGGACAGCGATGTGTGAGGTTCCGTCCATCACAACTGCCGAGGGTAAATGGGGGGTAAGGTTCGCTGTCGTTGCGCGTCAGGTCCGCAGAGAACAGAACAGAGAGTTGTTGAAGCGCAGGCATCTGGGCCACCAGGTCGGGGACGGAGATGTACGGCGTGGGCGTGTGTTCCGTGATAGAAAAGTTGTGGAGAGCGGGCCATTTCAACTGAAGGAACCCCACGCCGAGCAAGTCTCCCGAGATCTGGAGGGTCCGCACACCACCGCTGGTATTTTGGAGCAGTGCCAGGACATTTTCCGTCTCTTTTGAGCGGTCGATACCGCTAGCCCGAACCACGCCCTGGAACCCGCAAATCGATATCAAAAGAATCTTCAGTGATGGAAATGACAGGACACTAGGGGGTGCGGCGCCGTCGAAACGAGCCTGGTGGATTTCGAATATGGTGAGGCAGGGGATCAAGGAGAGTGCTGCAAGCAAGTCTGGTGGGATGTGGGAGACCAGCCGCAGGGTAACTTTGGTGAGACTGGTCATTGTTGGCAACGCAATGCACAAGTCGTTATTTAACGATATGTGCCGGGGGTTGCGGACAGAACGGTCTCTTAGATGCACTATCCTGTGATTTGGACGATATCAAGATGTAAGTTTGTCAGGATAGATCATCTACCGCACCGAAGGAATGGCCAGATGTTTTTTGGCCACACGTCGCCGTCCATGCGACTCCAGTTATACACCTCCCGATAGAGCCATGGCATCAGATGTCCCCGCATACGCCGGCACGTTTGGGATAAGGGAATGAGCCCAGCTGCCATGCACCTCTCCTGGTCGTAGAGACCGGCCGGTTCGTATTCCATTAGTATTTCGAAAACGATGCCCAAGATATCCCCGGGTAAGCTGATCATTGTGGGAGGTCGATATGGGGACACCGATCGGGACTTGAGAAAGAGCCACCGGAAAACTGCAAGAGTAGCCAGTTTCCCCATCGTTTCACGGACGAACGACATCGCAAGACCCATGACGTGTACGTTGTTGACCTCTGTTTTGCTGATCACGTGCACACTTCCTTCCACAACTTTACTATACAAACACCCGCTGACTCACATACACATACATTTACTTATTTATACTCGCTCACTGGTGGGGCACCGCGTCTTAGTAGTTAGTGTACTTGTTGCGGTGTAGAAATGCAAATACCAAAAAAAATAAAAATAAAAATAAAAATAAATCACGTGAACACCTTTTCGGGTAGCGCAGGTTCAAATCACTGCGTTTCCTGCAAAATATCCACTAGGGTGAATTCCTTGGTATACCTCAGGTATCTGTTGATATCTGACAGTATCCGACAGTATCCAAACATATCCTTGAACATATCCGATGGTTTGAGACCCCAGGTATTGTCCACGACAGATACTTCAGGTATCTATAATGTTATCGATAGGTATCCATCAGAGTATTACAAGCTATCAACACAGGCGACACCTCAAAGATCCTCCAAGGTATCTCAACACAGGATACCATAGATATCCGCAGTATGATCCAAGATGATACCGTAGACATAGAGGTATCGGCAGTGGATAGCTCCTGCCAGTGATTGCTATAAACAACATTTAAAAGGCCACTCGGGGACGATCTTTCTAGTTCTCGCAACCCCCCTACAAGTCTTCTCCTCGGCCTTCTCCGTGGTGCCGCTTGAAGTCGCGATGGCCCGGCATTCGCGGACTTGCTGACAACAGGGTGATGGTAAGTCCCGGCCATCGGCCTTCTCACACTTTACTTGCCGGTGCTTGTACAAGCTTGTACGGGCTCAAAAAGCTGACAAGCTGACAAGCTCGCAAGCTATGTCGAAAAAACGACAAGTTCGGATTTTTTTTTTTTTTTTCAGTGCGTGCATTGACACCCAAGCATTGTTTCTGTGCTTTTATTTTTTTGCAACAAGTGAAAAAAGTGGACAAGCCAACAAGTCAAATGTGGTCTTACTGAGGGCGGCTTCCTTGCGTTCTCATTTTACACCCGTAGGTGAGTCCCACCGGAATCCCACGGTAAACAATGTGAAAACTTTTGCGGTGAGCGCTGCGATGCTTCCCATGCACTGACAGGACTTGATGCCAAGAACAACTCTAAGAGCCCCGATTGATGAAGGGAGGAGACGTTCTTGGTTGCGTTATGTAGGCAGTGTGTGAAGTTGGGAGCCTCTGTCCACTAATTATATTCATGTACAAATTTCTCACAAATTATTGTCGTTTACTCTCTGACGCTCGGAAGAATTACTGAGGCCATTCAAGAATTCAATTGGTGTCTGGAGAGAATTCAAAATATCCTGCTGTGGGTTGCATAATATATTCAAAGTATCTGCCGGTTGATATCATCCAATATCGGAACTATCCACCCAGGTATCCACCAGCGGATAGCGAGGGTATCACACTCGCATATATCTTCTGATATTCCAAATATCCACCTGGTGGATATCGTCTGATATTGTAACTATCCACCCTGATATCCACCACATAATACCCGAAATATTTATGTACCAGATACCTGCTGATATGAGAGGTATCCATACGGATATCGGATAGGTGGATATCTTGCAGAAAACGCAGTGAATGCTTGAGTGTCGCACCGCAAGTCTCAACCAATGAACTGTAGTTGAGGTCTAATAAAGAATGGAATCCTTCTAGACAATTGAAAAAAAGACCATGATGATGGTGTTCATTTACAAACCAAGTACAAATGTGTACTTAGATTGGCCTAATTATTTTATGGTCTTCTCTGAAAAGTGCCCTTCGCCTCCACTATAACATTACGTAATCATTTCCCAGCACGTGCATGACCGACGCGTTCTATGACTGAGCGTTTTTGGCCTATCCCTCAATTTTTTAACCATATTCCTGGATGGGGGAAGGAACAGTGTTCCCCCAGACCCCCCTCCTTTTGCCTGACGACACATGATAACAATTATTTCTGGCCTTTTCCTCAATTTTTAGCTTAATCCCAGTGTAAAAAATATATTCTGGCGGGGGGAGACCCCCGCGAACCCCCTGGGCGCTCGCCGCTGGGCCCACTGCGCGGGGCCTCCGCTCTCCGCGGCGGCCCACTGCGTGGAGCTCTAAAATATTATTTTCCCCCATGTATTTTATTTTATTTTATTTACAGCCATTTGCAAAATTGGTGACAGTCCTCTAAAAATAGAGTAAACAGAACAACTTAGAGGTGCCGGTTTTCGGTGCTCATTTCTCACTCAAATCTCAATGAAATCTCTTGATTCAAGTTGCGTCAGAGAGCGCTTAAGAGGGGCTTCCTATCAGTACCATTTTCCCGGTATAAGTCGACAAATTAGGGAACTTCGAAATGCGGGTGGTGGGTTTCGAACCTGAGCCGCCGACAACCATATCCGTGCGAGTTCTGAACGGATTTGGATAATTCCGGGTGTTTCTGAAAGCCAGCGATGCGGCAAACATACCTATATCTTTGGATTGTGTCGCAGCAGTCATGCATACACTAGATTAGGTATTTACCACTTGGGATGAAGAATGCCTCGTGGTGCACCACACGAGGGGGGGATTCAAGATGTCTTTTCACTAGGCCCTATGCCTCAATATTCCCGTTCATTTGAGCCTAGAATGTCCCAAATTGGATGAGAATTGACCGAATAATACACAGTTCAAGGTGGGGCTGAACACAAACACCCCGAGTTTCGAAACACCATAATCGATTGAATTACACGATGAATATGGTACTGGCCGAAAGCGCCGGTTACGTGCTATCCGGCGCAACTTGAATTAACAGGATCCGTCCAGAAATGAGCGGGGAACCAAGGTCCAGAAAGGATCCGATAGCATAAATGTTATCGATGTCCAATCGAAGTCAAATCGATGTTCTTCATGAACATCGGCATGCCATCGCATCCCACGAGACGTTAGTTTTGTCGTCTGATAGCAAACTTAGCCAGTCTTCCGAAGCATTATTGTCAGCTGGCCTAACGGATAATCGATCCTGACGGATATACGACGATCATGCCAGATATAGACGATGTTAACGACATCACGACAGGACTTGAGTTTTCATTGCCCAAAATTTGACTTTCTTGGCGGGATTTAAAGGCACTAGTCGCCAGGCGTTGATCAGAATGGCATCCCCTTCCGATCCTGGAACCTTTGTCCTCGAGTTAAGCATTGGCCAACTCGACCATGCGGGAGAGCTCTGGGACGTGCGTCGAGACGATCCTGTGTTGTGGTCTTACACTCAGTACCCCTCTGCAGCCCGAGGCCGCGCATGCACGATGCGTTTTGCGACACCAATCAGAAAATTCCTTCGATCCGCACAAGTGCAACCAAACCTCCTCCGTCAAATCCTCTCAGGCGCTTCTCACTTCCCCCGCGTGGGCCCCGCCCCCAACACGAAACCAGGAACCACTTCCCGAGCGGTACACTGCGCAGGTGCCTGTTCATAGCGACTGGGGCCCAGACTTGGTCAACCAGAATCCACGATACGACCATTTCCTCACTACGTCGATGGCGACAAGGGTTCGCGGAGAAAGTATGTCGTCGCTTCATTCACATCGTTCCACGTTGATTGACAAGTGGAAATCCGAAATCAACAGACTGTCAGGTTGTGACGAAACTGGTGAGCTCTTCAAGAGAGGCTTGAATGCAAAACGGTCCGTGATTTTCTCTCGCTTTAGCTGTTCGGGGAACCCGGCGGCCCGACGGCGGCAGAGCGAGAATTCCCGGTGGAAGTCGACCTAGGTGTGATTCATTCGTCCGGTCGTATTACATTTGAGACGTTTTGTTGAATCCGGTAATCCCCTACAGGGTCGAATTCCTTGTGAGCCCCTTTCTTTAACATCACGAGATGTTTTCCCTTCATGGTGCGACAGCTGGGTGTTTGGGCGAGACTGCCGCAAGCCCGGGACCCCTTCTCCAAAAGGAATCCCAGGCTCCCCGGCGATGTTCTGGCATTCTTTCGGTTCTCATCGGAGCAGGAAACGCGGGGAACGAGAACACAGGGCAGATTATGCAGATGGTGCTTTTGCAGGTCAGTTGTCGGCATCTTTTCTATCCTACGCTCGTTCTAAAGTCGACATTTTCTCTGGATTATAAAATTTGGAGTGATTTCATTTACCTCCGACCTCTATTCCGCCCTGCGCCTGAGGACGACCCGAACAATCCGTGGTTTCATCTTGAGTTCGGCGTCGCTCACGAGGTTTCACACCACTTCGAATATTCACCTGCGTCAGGCATCCTTGGTTTAGGCCGCAGAATGTAGGCTATTCCGTGCAAAGTCACACATTCTACTTGAGACCCAAAAGCTCCAGTAATCCAGGCGGGCCTAATTCCCAACCGCTGGTGAGAGTTATTCGATCGAAAAAACGGGGCTGAAATTTGGTCCAAGACGTTTCTAGACCAAGTGCGGGACCGGCTGGTTAGAACTTCCATATCGATTCTCTCAGCTGGCTGAGCCATTCGATCCTAGCAAAGTCCAGAGTTTACGATTCTGCTCGCGGAAACCAAGGGGTTGGTCGCCATTTTTATTTATTTTGGGATTTACACGGCATCTCGATAATACACGACACAGATATGTCACGTTTGGCAGGAGAGCCGTATTCCCGGCTACGCAATACCCGTGGCACTTGAACCTTCCCGTGACCGGGAAAAGCCTCTGGTCGGTGTCCAGCACGGTAAAGGAATTGAATGGTGTTCGATATGCATACGAGGGCGGCGAAGCGGAACTCGATACAGGTATTCGACGAATAGCTAAAATTGGATTCCGCTAACCATGGCATCACACCAGGGGCCGCATTCTGCTACTTGAGCCAGGACTTTGTCGACGCTTTCTACTCCTGCGTGCCAGGCTTTGTCATGAAGCCTATGAGAAGGGACGCAACCGCAAACCGGCTTCCGCAAAATGTGTACTACATCCCGACGAGTTCATCCGCGACACCGGTGGTCAAACTCGACATAGGAGGCCATATGTTCACCCTTGAGCTCTTGCATCTGCCGCATGGAATGGAGCATGTGTTTGGCACGGAAAAGTATCATGTCGGGGCGATTCAGTCGAAAAATCTGCTGGCTCTCATCGACAACCGTCCATATCATGGTCCTGACCTGATCGGTCGCGTGAGTGTAGCGATTGCCGCCTCGAAAATTCGTTTCCTCATTCTTGACGAATCTAGGTCGCACTCATGAACATGGAAGTCGTGTTCCAGATGCCGAACGACAAACCTCACACAATTTCGTGGAGGAGGAAGGACAGAGACCTCACTGGTTTACCGCTCAACGACTGGTAGTCATGCGCGTATCAATTTGTTTCCGTCCGAGGCATGTACTTTGTAAATGGATGAATGGTCGCTCGATTCACAAGAAATGACTATTGATCGGCGTGGGCTAATGGAAGTTTACAAATGATTTCTCTCCGTCAACATGAAGTCGAAAGCTGCGGGGTAGATTTCAGAAGACAATGTTCGTCCAGTTCTGATAGGAGCCTGGCCCACCACCGATCCGTCACCGCTGCAACAGGCTGTAACCTTCGAGATGGGCCATGTTGGTTTTTCGGTGAAACAAGGCCACCCGTTGCTCGCAACCTGGCGAGGCCGTCGGAAATCCTGGGACGCGCGGGTGGTGTCTGGGCCGACTTCCTTAGGCTTCGGACCCTCGGAATTTGTCTTTCGGACGTCGGCAAGGCGAGACGTACCAGCTGTCCTCGCCACACACCTCGGACAGCAGCCAAGGCTCGCCGATTGAAAATCCGTTCGCCGGCGCTGCACTCTCCTCCGTCTCTTCGCACAGCGTGTCTGTGTATCCGAAAGTCGGCCACAACGACCGGTGGTTGGTCCCAGTCCGTACGCTCCGCCCGGATGCAGGGTCCTCGCATTGTTCTCACCGTTCACATCACTCCGCCTCGACTCGCAGAGACGCGGGCCATTCGGACCCCTGGAATCCGTCTTCCGCACGTTGGCAAGAATACCAGCCGTCCTCCCCACCGACCTCCAGCGTTTATGTCTCGCACTCGATTCACCAACCCATACCCCACACCGGTACTGGTCCCATCGCACCGCCGGGACTCTGAGACTTCGGCAGCATTAAATTCAAGACATAGCGGGCACCATTCCAGAGAGTCCAGCGACACCAGTTCGCGTCTGCCTTGGTTACTTGGGGGCGACCCGGACACGAAGGAAGGTGTCTGCGGGTACCATTCTTCCGGGGCACCTTTTACTGCGACGGTGGGACAAGCTGCCATTTACAGTCCTCAGGGATATCATCGCCCAATGACATCACGCGCGTCGTACAACTCCGGGTGGTCGTCGAATATCTCGAGCTCCCTCGAAATTACCTCGTCGCAAGCGGCGGCTCCATTCTCCCCGTCATCCAGTATGTATGGCTCCTCATACGCGCCGAGCTCTGGCGGCATGTCCGGCTGCGAAAAGTCCACGGACGACAAATACGGGGATTCTGAGGGCAAGATCAGATATGATCCTTGAGTGTGGGCACCTAGGACAGTCTTTTCCTGTCAAAAATCGCCTGCCATGGTCTTGCTGATGATAATCTAACGCATGCTGGCATACCCACCTGTCGATCGATAGTCTCATGTATTTCTCAATAAATTTCTTGTCTAGATCTTCTGCGAGAGACGGCGAGAAAAGGTCCGAATTTCTGTGGCCATTACAGTGTTAGATATCGATTCCTTAGTTGAGTCCCTCAGGAATACGCGCTAAAAAATCTATACCATATTCCTCTGTTATCACATCGGCGTGGTTAACGACTAAAATGACAGGTGTCTATCGGTTATGACTTAACGGTACATGGATACGGCTGTATGGACAAATGACAAGGGATGCAGAAAACTGTATCATAAGAGGAGGCAAGAGGGTGACGACAAGGAAGATATAGTGGGGGACCGAGACGTTGAAGTGAGGACCATGTACGTAGGAATGGGAGAGTCGAATTGGAAAGTGGGCAGGGGGAAAGGGACAGGATAGTAGGCAATTAATACTCGAAGTGAAGGCAAAGAGATAATGCAGACGTCATTGCACCTCAGCGGGGTGCGAGCCAATTTGGTAAAGTAATCCCTGGGCAGGCCGTGGCAGGCTGGAGGGGCGTGGATGATTCAAAGTGTGCCCAAGGGACAGGCATCGAGGGGTTTCTCGGTGGGCTCAGGCAGTGCTCACTCAGGGTCGCCGTCGGGCATGAATCCCGCCAGCGGCGAAGGCTTGAGCGCCGCTTTCTCCAGGAGCACCCACAATCCCAGTTCAATCTCCTTTTCAAGGCCGTCCTGTTGAGGGGTGCTGCAGGACCTTGGCCCCCGCCAACGGCGGCCAACCTTGCGGTTACCACCTTCGGGCGCCTTTCTTGCCGGTCATTTTTGTTTTGATGTGTTCAGGATTTGTTCTGTCAATAATTTTCGGAATCTCGTAGACCGCACTGTCCCAACGTTGACACGGACACGTGGAATCACGTGTTTCGGCTGATCGGCACCGCTCGGCACTGACTGAGTAACATACGCGGCGCTGGAAACTCGGCTGACAGGCAGCGGTCGGCATCGGCTCATGCCGGCGGCTACTGTCAGCCCAACGAATGCCAGTGGAATCCAATGGCTCCATCAGGAAAAAGTCTGTGGGAAATATCTCGCCTAGTAAATATGGAGCTGGAAATATCATGTTGTAGCCAAGATAGCTTGCTCATGCAGATTTGTAGCTCCTCCATAGCTACAATAGCCATGTGCCACAAATACAATGTCCACTATATTTTTAATATGAAGCTACGTTGTGCTAAAGAGATTCCATGGAAAGGTAGGTCGCACTCTGCATTGAGTAGTTGGTGCAGGGTACAGCTAGTCTCCCTAGTCAGACCATTACACTAGATTTTTTTTAAAAAATTGACTTGAGTTGGAAAAAAACTTGTGTATTGTGCCCTGACCAAAGAGGTCACACATAAGCTCAATCAGAGCGCTCGAACGGCGCTAAAAGAGCGATATACATGCAGCACCCGCCGCTGGTACTGGATATCATTTGATGGTGATAACCAAAGATAAGATAAGGTTCCAATCATCGTTATGTTTGTCATGGCCATGGAAATATTTAGGGACAGAATGCCAACAAATCAATGTTCTGGCTCTAACATGGGTCATTTTTTCCTTGAATGGAGTCTACCCGGAGAATGCAGGCCTCGCGCAACATTCAAGTTCGATGAAAGTTTCGCTCAGTCCATTCAAACTCCGATCAATCACGCCATCGATGGCGTGCTTTGATGAATTTGGTTGATCAACCGCAGCACATCGCTTGTTTCCTGCCCTCTCTTTCTCTCCTCCGCCTGTCCCCACTTGACTCTCTATGTGCTGCTGGTCCCTGCGACTCCCTGCCATCTATGACAAGACTTGTTATCTGGCTCTCTGGTGTTCTCACACTAACTGGATGAAGTCCAGCCACGGAAACCCGCCTTCTCGTCTCCTACTGCGGTGCTCAATGTTGTGGCTGTCTGTGTGGATACCGGCTCGCCCCCCTCTTCCCCCTGCTCCCGGGCCCCTTGTCTTTCCATCCTCGTTGACTCTTGCCATGGATATCGGCTTTGCACCACCCCCAACTATTCAGGCCTATCTTCTCCAAGCCCGCTTTCGCCCTCCTCATCGCGGTCAGTTCTTCTCGCTGTGACATGTCTCAATCTGAATTATATCCAGATTGAATGCTGCATCGATGAATAGGCCACCGGCATTCCCCGCATCACACGCACATTCTTAGCAATATCCCGACGCGGGTTCACAACATCGGGCGGTGAGCAATCCACATACCTTCCTGAATCATTACTCACGCACAACCTGTAGCTTCCACTAGTGCGCCCAGCCTCTTGCCCCTGTGGCTGCCACCTCAACTCTCTCCAAGGCAGCACTGTATCCGGCGGCTCTGGAGGACGATGAAGACGACAACACGGAGAGGCCGACGTGGAGAACGGCGAGCGTACCGATTAGATAATATTGTCATTTTTGTATTTTTTTTTCTCTATCTATGTCTGTTCTCCCATCTTTGCATAGACCTGAGGGTTGTTATATTGAGTTCTCTTGTCTATACAGTGCTACAGACTGCTACGACGCTACGAAGCTACAATACTATTTTAGTCACATGCCCGGCTATCATTACCTCCATACCAGTTAATAGTTGGCGCGGATAGCTATTTCACTGGTACAAACCAGGGACTTAGCTACGGGGCTACCGTGGCTATCTTGGATATATTGTGCTCGGTTGCAACCTAATTTTTTCCTGATGTCCCCATACGCACAAAATGTCCTCCCTAGTGATGTCTTTGGCTTGGCTTGGCTTTCAAACCCTGGCTTTGGCTTGGCTTCATCTGGCTTTGGCTTGAGAAATCTGAAGCCAAAGCCAAAGCCATGGGACGTGGCTTGGCTTGGCCTGGCTTTGGCTTAAGCCATGGCTGTAGATCAAAACATTCCCACGGTTCTGGAGGTTGGAAAAGCTCAGAAAACTGGTCCTACTCACCTGTGAAGCAACTCAAGAATCTGTATATTTATTGACAGGCCGAAGATAGATATAAAATTGTGGAACACACACAATCAGGCTATCCTGATGCCCGGGAGCTATCAATTCAACCCGATGTGGAACTGGTTAGTAAGTGCTTAAACTACCAGTTGAATACGTGTGAGCTTTGCTGCATTCCCACTCTCCTCAAAACCCACATGAACGTTTGTATGAAGGCCAAAACATGCTCCTTATCCCAATTTTACCACAAAGTCAAAGCCATGGCTTTCTGGCCTGGCTTTGGCTTCCCGGACCCCAAGCCAAAGCCAAAGCCAACCCCAAGCCACCTGTTTGGCTTGGCTTGGCTTTGCAAAGCCATGGCTTTGGCTTCTTGGCTTCTTGGCTTTAAGCCAAGCCATGGACATCACTAGTCCTCCCCTCACTCAACCGTTCCCCACCGGCCATCGCTCAGGGAGTCACCATTGCTTTACGGTGGGAAACAAGCGGACCTCGCTGCACATTGTTGGCGACTTGTCTGCCGGAAAGCCACTGAATCACAGTGGACCCCGTCGCAGTGCAGTGTTTCAATGGGTCTGAATCATCTCAACTTTCAATGGAATACAGTGAGATTCACCGCGCACCACCGAACTTGTCGTCTGCTGCGGTAGTTCACGCACTGACTATATATATATTATAGCTAGACTAGGTTCGGTCACTATGGTAGATGATGACAGTGACCATCAGGAAAAAATGAGGTTGCAACCGAGCACAATATAGTCAATATAGCCACGGTAGCCCCGTAGCTAAGTCCCTGGTTTGTAGGGACAGGCAGGAGCTACAGACTGCTACAAAGTTAACCATAGCTTGGCGTGAGGCTCACATACCCGCCATAGCTTTATAGCTTCACAGCACCTATAGCACTCAGTAGTACTCAGAGCTCAACATAGTCCAGTGTCCGCTTATGGCATCAAAAAGGAAAAATGGGAATCCATTCATTAAATAGCTACTACAGGCAGCTGACTAGCCAACGATGACCCAGGGAAAGGTCGATGTGTCGTACACACACACCGACAGTTCAGACAAACCTTGATATAGTGGTCGACTGTCTTCGAGCCAGAGATGGGAGTCAGCTGGCCCAAGAACGGTGTATGCAAGGGGCTGTACAGCAACACCTTGTTTATAGGCGCCGGCGGGTGCACGCTGAGGGTTGAGAGAAGCGAGAGCTAAGAGCTTGACGGGCCATGAATAACTAGTCTCCCTAATAGCAGATGCACGTACCATGATGCAGCCGTGCAACGTGGCGTATCACCGCAACAGGGTCGCAGTTGATGAACGAGGGCCGGCGGGGTCAACGGGCGCATGATCGATAGTGGCGAGGGTAATGTGATCCAGCCGAAAGCGCTCAGAACTGCGAAAGGCGTATGGGGCGGGTGTTAATCATAGCAAAGAGGATTGGAGGTGAGAAGCATACCTATTCCTTGAGCAAGTATATACAGGCCATCCTCAAATGGAAGAAAGGTCGACTGAATTTTGACCTTGTCATGCTTTGAAGACCGCCTAGAATAGCAACGAAGATGAGCAGAACACTGTGCGCAAGATTTGGTGCAGCGAGGTCTTAGATAGAACAGATCACAGAAGGCTTGATGCTCTTTTGTAGGTCACAGTAGGCTTGATGGTGGTTCCCAGCACAAGGATTGAGGAATGGCAGTTGACGCGTTGACGAGTAAGCGGTTGCTGCAGGTACAGGACGGCTTCAATGCTCGAGATACTGACTTGAGGGTTCGAAGAGCTTGATATTAATAGCTGCCGAGCACAAAGGGAAGGATGGGAGAAGGGCTGGTGGACGAGAGGGAGCAAACGGGGTGGTGGGAGGGAAAGGGAGACCAACCATTTGATGGGATCATGTACGGTCATGCGTACGCACGGACCTCAGACTGACAGCTGTCATCGGAGTTAGAAATGTCTTGGCAAATTCCGAGCGTAGGCAACGTACGGTTACCTGCATGTCTTTGCAATAGAGCGTATTTGCAGCTCCCTTGCCGCAGTTTGAAGGCGAAATTTGATGGAGCCGGTCAGAAATTTAATGGCACCAAAATAGGACACCTTCGACTTGTACAAGTTAAATCTGTTCAAGAGCATTAAAATGCCAATATGATGGTGGGTGCTTGTATGAAATTTGTGAAGGGTTCAAGAAGAGAGATGTGACATCTTCTGCCAGCAGAAATGCTGAGCACGATAAAGTTTAAAGCGGGAAGATCGGGAAGGATTTTTTTTTTTCATTTCTGATAACACTATTTGGCCCAGGACGCAGAGAAATAGAATAAACTGTAGTTAGTATCCAAAGCTATGTAATTCAACATAATTATCTGTCAAAGCTATAAATGTATCTATGGTGCTCACCTTGTAGCTATTGTAGCACTGGAGAGCCATAGTTGAGCGACCTACGGCTATCGAAGCTACTGATTGCTATTTTTGGCTCTATATCTAGCCGGCGAGATATTCCCCACAGACTTTTTCCTGATGACGACGAGGAGGACTATGCTCTGCACCGACGGCCAATAAAGGTCTGTCCATCGAGTTCGAAATCCCGTCTGAGTTTAAGTTGAGTACGCGGTAGGAAAAGGGCGTGCTCACGTGACGAACGAGTCCAGCGGGAGCGAGTCAAGTGGGAATGAGAGTGGTTCCACGACAAAGCCAGGTACGTCTCGTTTCAGTATGAGAGACGGGAAATCCATCTACGACGAGGAGGGTCGGCTGATAGCCCGTGGCTTGTCCCGGGTCCGTGAGCATGGGCATACGTTGCGGTGCCCCGCTCTGCGAAACCGACCCCGTCACCAACCGGATAAACTACTTTGGGCCTATCGTCAATCGATCTTCGCGAATCGTGGGGAGCGCGGCCGGAGGGCACATTATGTGCAGTTCCGACGTCACCCGTGAGATCAACGCCAAGATCTTTGAAACCGAGCGTGAGACCGAGTATTCCGATGCTCAGCCTCAGGAGGCCATCGACGCCATTCGGCGCTTGGCCCCGTCGTCGTCCCGGTGGGCGAAGTCAGACTCAAGGGGCTTGAAGTTCCCGAGGTGCTCTCGCTTGTTTTCCCGTCCAACCTTTTTGGCCGGAAGGACCTGGACGACACGGCCGTCAACCCGACGGATTCTCGGGTGCAATTCAGCATGGCGCAGATGTGGGAGCAGCCCATGCTTACTGGCATGGAACGCCTGCTCCAGCGCGAGCCCCCCGGGCAGCAGGCCGAGCTCGAGGATTTTCAGGTCAAGCGCAAGCAGACGCGCAACGAGGTCAGCGCCAAGCGGTCGGAGGAGCTGCGGCCCAAGGACGATGTAAATTTCATCTATCGTGTTTGGTGCTACGGTTTTCTCATACTCCTTAGGATTTCCTGGATGATCCGGAAATCAGTCCTGTTGATGCTCTCCTGCGCACCCAGCAACTACAGGCAGCGTTATTGGATCAGGTAAATTTTAGATCCATTCCAATCAATTTTCTGAATTCATTTAAAACAGGGCTTGCCCCCCCCCCCCCCGTTGACGAGGATATACAAAACACGTCCAGCATGAACATTCAAAAAGCCGTCATATGTACATCAAACACGGCACATTTTCATCAATGGACCGCCTTTGAAGCGGACGGCCCTAAGGCCGACTTGATAGCCTATCATACCATCAATTATGCCGTTCCTTGCCGCGCTCCGTTGTGCTGAACGCAGTGTTGCTGCTCAAGGCCGACATCAGGAAAAACCTCCCCAGATAATTTTGTCAAATTATCTTCTGCCAAAATAATTTAAAGAGTTGACAGAATCTCGTAAATTTTGACAAACTTTTCACGAAATTTGACAAACTTCTGGTGAGATTTGAGGAGATTTTCAGACCAGGTGATCCAAGTGACGCATCGAGTCTGTACTATGCCTGGAGATGCTGGGATTAAGGTCTTTGACACGATGAATCCATAGCCTCCTTTAGTCCTTACTTCAGTGAGCACATGCGAGGTTGCATGATTTGAGATAATTTGATGAACTTTTGAGTTACTTCAAGGCCATCGGGTGAATGAGGGTCTGATTGGTATATCTGGCTACCATGCACTTTGCAGCCTTTGATTTGATGCTCCTTAGGTACGGACGCGGCGGGTATCGTTTGCGCATACGGCGAGTTGATGTGATCGGCGAGGTTGCGACGTCGTCAAGTCTTTCAGACTCCGCTGATGCCAAACACACGCCCACACGTCAAAAGCTGTCAAACCGTTGCCACGTCGTACGATTCTTTGCTTTTCTCTTCCGCCCACCAAGAGGTGGGCGGCCGAAAGGTCCGAGATATCATGCCTCCTTAAGTCCGACGTGGAAGTCGGTCCGGTCACGTTTTCGATTTCTTGAGGCTGTTTCATTCGATTTCTGTCTAGCTCTTTTAATTCTCAATATTTTCTCAAATGAAAAAGATAACAATTGTAGCGCGCTTCGCGGCAGAGCCCACTAACTTGGGACTGAATCACATAATCTTTGTTCGGCACAAATGCATACCAGTGTTACAAGTAGAATCTCGGGGACTCCCCTTCTGGTACCCCCGTTGTATCGATCCGCGAATATTCAGGGGAGCTAGTAGGATGCCTATTGACGTACGGAAATGTGTTCCTGGATCAAATAATTTTCTTTCCATACAAACGCACGCCAGTTTTGCAGATCCATCAGAATCGAACAAACAGAATCTCGGGGACTCCCACTCTGGTATCCCCTGTTGAATTGTCCCAGGAATATTCAGGGGAACTAATAGGACTCCCATTAACGCCCCTAGATGTGTTCTTGGTTCAGAAAAAATATTACAGAAAAATATTACAGTAGGATATATCATCACTGCGTTTGAAGAGCTCGGCGGCACAGGTAAACGGGCCCTGCCGAGCTATGTCGCTGAACAATGGAGCTCTGTAGGCTCAGTTTCAGGTTGCGAATCAACTTCCATGGCGTCTTCTTCTGGGTATTCTGCACGAGGTGATTCCGGTGATAGGTCCTCTCAACAAGCTAATGTTGAAATCATCCAAGGTCAAGGTTCGTTTATTTCTCACAAAATGTTTGCCGGAGCAACTAGCACAGACAAACATGGATAGCTCATCCTTTGAAATGGCTAATTTGAAGGCATTCAAAAGCCACCGTTTCCTACTGCAGTAGAAGGTATCAGCCTCGGTCAGTCAGAACGCAGAGACTCTAATTCGGATTCCCGCTCCGAAGCTTTGGTGGCCTGGTCACAGGAGATGGATGCTGCATGATCAGCTAGTTTTTTTTACCTCGACGTAGTCGTCTAAGATATCCTTTCAGAGGTCTACGCAACATAGCAATACCGTCAGTGGGTTCAAATTCAACATTGTGCATTTGTAGTGTACATCTTAAAGGACGTCAAAACAGTTTCAGCATAACACCAGCAAGAATGTTGATCTGCGCGAGGTCAAAATCCACAGCATTTGCTGACTAGACTTTCATCACAGAGCATTGACGTTGCCGGAGAGAGTCAGAAGCGGCCCACATTTTCCGCCTGCGGTATGATCAATTAAATGTCTACCGGCCTCGAGTTTACATCCGCTGATGTTGATCCCATGGAGAGCAGCCAAAGATAGTAAAGCGGGCTTTCGAAGCTGTTCAATGTCGTCAAAGACAGAGTTCAAAGGATTGGACATGCCGTGGCTCTCAACAAGATCTGACCGTCTCTGAGCGAGAACACCTCTCAAATCATAAATGGTAGTATTAAGAGACGCTGCAACTGTACAATCAGAAAGAACAGCAGACAACAAGACACTATAAGCCGAATAGCTCATACTGTACCGACATGTATGGGAGCAACGGCCCAAGGACCGTGACATTTTGTTGCCACGCAGTTCAAAGCAACGGGCTCAACGCGACCGTGACTGTTGCCAGATTGGGCAACTGTGAGAAACCTCCTTCGGATCATCCCCGAAACTTCCATCTTCTTCCGCTCTACATTTTCCGCTTCCATCCGCATTCATATTCTTTTCACTGCCTTGTCTCCACTCGTCTCACCACTCTATATATTCCTTGTCTTGGTTCTTCCGAAAATCCCCTTTTCTTTTGCCTATAAATACGTACAGAAATTACTAGATACGTCGCTCAATCAACTCTGTCAATAGTTGAGTATCCGAATCCATCCTTGATTTCCCTCCGCCTCGTCCTTGACGTCTGTCCGCATCCTCCCGTCCTTCCTCTTTGGATTCGGTTCTCACAGCAACGACCACTGAGCAATTAACTTACAGGAAGGGGGTAGCATGAGTATTCCTGATGAAGATAGCAACTCGGACGGCAATGATTAGGGTACAGGGAGTCTTGGCAATTTATTTTATTTTATTGCAATTTTTTTCTGGGGGGGAGGTAAATGTCACGCTGTTTTTTTAAGCAACGGCTCTATCGTGACCGGGACATGGGAGCATTTGGGCAACGCAACGGACCCCTCCGTGACCGTGACCGTTGCTCCCATACATGTCGGTACAGTATGCTGAGGTATTGTGAACTGCGAGCCAACAGAACGACAACCTGGATGAAAATCCGTTGAGCAACACAGTTGCACACATGCCTGTCAACAGATGATAAACAACCGACCGTTGAACCTGTGTCATGCTTAGCCCGTGAATAGGAATTCCATGAATTTCGATATGCATGTAGATGTGATTCAATTCTCCAGGTACAATATTCTGAACTGGGTCAGTAGAAGTGAGCAACGCGGTAAGGTCACATGTAGGTATTGAGATTGGACCGCTAGTTACACGTGCACTGAGGGACCAGCAAACGAAGGGAGAGATCTCGGACTACTAGTAGGGTCCCGATTGTGATGATCACGAGTTTTGGAGTAGGGTATTGACGACGACATCGGACATGGGTATTGACGACGTGGACATGTACATTGACTCGGACAGTTGCTGGGTCACGGACGACCCGGTCCCATGCTCGAACGCAAGGGGATGATGCTCGGATGCATCATCAATATAACGATCCGGAATAACAGAGCACGATGATATAGATGAAAAGGAAGGAGCCGGAGCGGACGGGATCGCCCGTCCAAGCGGTGAATCACCTAAACGACAAACAAAAAAAGAATTGATTGGTGGGAAGAACGACCAGAAGAAGCAGCTACTTACTGGGAAAAGAACCGGTGGAATGGGACAGCGACGTAGCTGATGGCTTCGAGATTGAGGCTACAGGGTGTCTCGACATTGGGGCTAAACAAGGGTAGGACTTGCTGTTAAAGAGAGAAACTGAGTCAATGTAGCACTTACAGAGCAGTAGGGCATGTAGGAAAGCAGCAACATTGGATAATTGACCTGAAGCACGAGAGTACATACCAATCACGTAGACCCGACTGCCAATCGAGACCAAGCATAACATCCACCATGAGATAAGGCAAAACAGAGGATGCCAAGCCACTAGAGAAAGAACCGTGAGAGGTACTGGCAACAGCAAATTCACAGCGCCGAGTAGACTGTTGTGTGGCGAAGTGCGCTTGAAAGAAGTGGGTGGGTAGAACAGTCCGTTGAGAGATGGAGGAGAGGGAGACATTGGAAGTGTAGACAGCATCTACGAGACATAAGACGGGCAGTGAGATTGACGGCGAGCTGCGAGAGCAGTGAGGACGAGGGTGAGAAGTGAAAATTTTCAGTAGAAGGCATTAGTAAACAAAGCACGCAATATTGACACAATCCTTGGCATCGGCGGAACTCGCACCGAGTATGTAATTCCAACCACGTAATGACATTCACGGATATTCGGAGCAAGGAAAAGAATGCAGGACCGGGAATCGAACTCACGAGCTCAAGCATCGGCATTTCGGACTCTATTCCCGAAAAAATGAAAATTTGGCGGACGCTCTGCACCATTAGGGCTCCACAGGACCCACTACCTAAAGTTAGTGGGCATGTACCCCCCCATTAGCGTACATTCTGGATAGAACTGTCGCTTTGCTTTTCTCGGTTTGTATGGGAAAAGAGGCATACAGCCAGAATTGATCTATCTCGGACTTCGGTACTTTGGCCCGTACCGCAATAGCGACAAACAAACGCGTCTCGCGCTTAACGGCGTCCTCGACGTTCGTCGCGACGTGCTGGGACGCGCCCACGCTCTTTAACCTACTTTAACAAGTCTAATGGCCTTCAACTTCCTCTCTTCAGACTTCTTCAATATCCAGAATGACGCAACTCCGCCACTTTCGCCACCTAATGCTACTCCCAATTTGCTGCCTCCCGTCTCTGTTTCGCCTGCTATCCCAGCTAGAAATCCATCTGTTGCATCTTCTATCGCTTTCGATACGAACCCCTTGTTCCAGCGACTGAGGCTTCTCCTTCCCTTACCGATGGCACATCACCAAACGGCACACCTCGCTTCATTCCCAAGTCTTTTGTCCATAATACACCCATGAACCGTAATACCTTTGGTGCTGTCTATGACTCCGGATACAGCTCTTTATCTTCTCGCGCTGGAAGCTACCACGCACCTTTCACACCCGTTCCTTCTTCATCTTCGCACAACTCAATTCACAATAATACGACATCGCTCAGTACACCAATCAAGACCAGAACCGAGAAATACTTAGATATGTATCATGACGGAGAGCTGGAGGTGCGAGGAAGTGCCATGGATACCTGGGAACTGCAATGTCCAATTTGCCATGACTGGATTCGTACATCCCTCCCGATCCGCCGCCCACTCGCTATTCCCAGCCATTTCACGAACCTGGAGAGCCACGAACAAAGCAACAGGTGCAACAGAGCTTCCAGAGCTACGACAGCGCCTCCCATTTTATCTCCGACTAAAAAAGCAACCTCTTCGACTATTCCCTCCGCGCCTCCGGACGACGACGAAGACATGGAGGAGGAATTCGAATCTCAGTGGGTATTATCTCCTCATCTAATTGACCGCTCTTCTCACTTCCCTGTCAGATATGGGCGTTCATCTTCCCTCCCACCCGAAGTCCTTCCCGACATTTCCCCTATGGCGGTCGTGCAAACTTGTCCCGGAAGTCAGTTGGACTGGCCTGTCAATGTTGGCCCATTTATGGAGACATTCCCGTTCCATCGCATTGGCGTTACCCCGGGTTCACTATCCTTTACTGTCGAAATTCATAATCGTGGAACTACGGTCGTTGCGTTCTCAAAAAACTGCACACAACAAGCTATGCTCGACGGCTGCTGCTCGCAATGTATCAAAATCCCAGCCGAAGTGCAGAAACTCGTCGATCTGGCGGTTCAGGCCGGCAATCGCACCAACCACCGCTACCTTAATTGGACGCAGATACAAAGTTTACTTGCAGATCGAACTGAAGAAGTTAGACGGTGGCGTTTGAAGGTAACTATCCTCATACTGTATATTCAATGGATACTAAAATTCCGGGTCCAGAGCCTGAATTTTGCCCGCAATCTCGCTACTGCATTAAAGAAAATAGCAGATTACAAACGTTTTATGGACGCAGTCGCCGAAATGAATATACCTCGGCTCCAGCAGCTGGTGAGCGTCGGTCTCCGTCGCGGCGCCAGTCCAAGTGCCATAATTCGGATGATGCAATCGGCACTCGAAGGCGTTTATCGGCCACGTCCCATCCTGGATACCCGGACATTGGACATTGCACTCATGGTTTATCGCCTCGGTGGACGCAAGCTACTCTATGCCGTCAACCACGGTCTCGGTCTCCCTTCCCTTCGTACGCTGCGTAACCACATGGCTTTTACCCGGATCATGCCCACGGTCGGCACCATTTCCGTCGCCGACATCGTCCACAACATCAAGGAGGTCATCTTGAAACCTCGCGAAGCTGCCGGCAAGAAAGGTCTTCGAGGTGTAAGCCTCCTCATCGACGAAGTCGCGCTTGAAGAGCATGCCGGTCATTTCCGCCATAACAACATGGTTGGAGGTCTTTGTTGGCGACACTCATCCCGTGTCAACCTTTGCTTGAACTCGTACCAGGCGGCCGTGGACATTGCGACTGCTCTCAAGAACGGAAAGGTTCATCTTGGCAAGGAAATGACGGTCGTTTCGGCTTCCTGCTTTGGTGAATCTGGCACGTATCCAATCATGGCGTTACCATCGTGCAAACATGTTGGGCCTGATGAGTCGGGACTAATCTATGAGACCGTGACGAAAGCCTGGCGCGAGCATGCTGCTGCTACGGTTGGGGAGCAGTGGTCGTGGTCGACAGATGGCGATTCGTCTCGACGACGCGCCGGGTACGCACACTTCGTTCAGCACAAGCTCACTTCTGCGTCGCCGATTTTCGGAACTCTAGCGGGCATGACTGGCTTGAACCTATACACTGGAATACACGATATCACGTTGGATTTCGACTATAAGCATATCTTTAAACGTAAGTTTGTGTCCTTTCTACGATATGGGCTCGACTGAGATACACAGGCATTTGTACTTTACTGCGCTCCGCTCAGGGCATGGTCCTCTGCAATGGCCGGATTATTAGCCCAGCAATGCTCTCAAGATATCTTGCTCGTCTTCCTGGTCAAACGGCGGACTCGGTCACTGCTTTGTTATTCCCAGATGACCCTCAAGACGTCCCGAGAGCAGTAGAACTAATGGAGGCTGCCATCGCCCTCATATCACTCGATTTTGGCCAAGTCGTCGATGCAGAGGTGGCAGCCGATCTAGATTCTTTGCGCCTACTAGGGGAGCTCCTCAAGGCGATCCTGGAGCCTTTTACGACGCCCTCCATGTCCCTGACTGAGCAGATGAAAAGTCTTTCTACCTACTCCCATCTCTGCTTTACTCTTTTCCGCTCTCACCGCCTCGGTTTCATGTCGAATCAACTCTATGGTGACTCACAGTCCATGGTCAAGAATGCCTTCTTTTGCCTCGCCAAACAACAACAGCTCGATCCGACCAAGCCTTTCTACCTTTTCCAGGTCGGCGACGACCCTCTTGAGAAGTTATTCGGTAAACTTCGTATGTTTGGCGGCCATAACTCGGCTATGAGCTACATGCAAGCAATCGAGCGACTCGGGCACGCCTGCGACCTTCAAGCTGTGTTCATGCGCCAACCCGACCTTGACCAGGGCCAGCGTCGCATCAGCATGTCACGCTCCGAGGGTGTCGACCATCTCAACATGGTCTCGTGGACCGGTGATGCTATTGCTGGGAATTGCCATTCCGCGTCTGCTTGGGACTCCGGTTGCGAGGCGGCCAGGGCAATCTTAGCCAAATTGCATTTCCCTCCGGAGTCCTACGACTACGATACCATCTTCTCTGACCTGGAAATCGACACACTGCGACCACTGGGCCAGGACAAGTATCCCGGTGTTGACTCGGGCGAAGATCGCTCAGCGATCACTCCCAAGTCGAAGCCAGGCTCTGCGCCCGCTACTGATATTCCTGCCGCCGCGGCTGACGATGCGGATATCGAGGACAGAGGTGAAGGTATTGATTTTGAGGAAAGTCTTGACGAGATTCCTGAACTCGCGCTCCCTTGTGGGCCCGGCGTCGACCCGAACGACTATGTCTCCGTGGAGGGGAAGTGGGTACACAAACAGCGAATCTGCCATGTTGTTATCAGCTCGGATTTCGAACCCAAGTCGACGGAACGATTGAAGCGTGTTCGCGGACACACCAAGGTCAATGCAAAACAGCGCGATGACATCAATCCTGAGGCTATCCTCGGAGCTAATACGTTCATCGTCGGCGACCCATTCTTCACCTTGCTCCGCACCGACCAGACCCTCTTTCTGGCTGTACTTCGATCCACTGCTACTGTACCATTTCGACCGTAGGTTCACGGTATGTCACCCGTCACTGCACATGTTCATTCTATTCGATGTTCATTCCTCGGCAATCACGGTAAAATTACCATTTATAGTAATCCGGCAACTGCCGGAGGATAAAATTTCACAATTTTTGGTCTATTTGGGCCACAAAAACCGGCCGTCACCGTCACCTATACCCAATAGGTTCAGTTCACGACCCCCCGTCACCCGTCACCTGAACTTACGGTCGAAATGGTACAGTATTCATGAGGACGGCGTCTCCCGCGGTAGTATCCTCAAGCAAACCATCTGCAATCCTCTGGCCAAAGTCAAGCTTAGCGGCCAGATCCTTACCATGACAATGATACCCACGTTCAACGACACACTCGCGGAGGCTGACAGCGCTTCGGTTACGCCGAGGCCTGCAACGCATGCAGATCTCCGCTCCCCGGATTGGATCTCGGAGGAAACGTCCCCGTGGTCGTGGATTTGGAATGGTGGCTTTGTGAAGGTTGATTCGCTGATGGCGGGGACGACGAAGACTACAGATAAAGTCGTCGTTGTTTCTGTCCCGGGCATGCTCACCGAGCTTGTGAATCCTCGGATGGTTGACGCAGTTCCTCGTCTCGGCGACCGCGCATACCAGATCAATTCGGAGGGTCGTTCATGGGAGATAGACGATGGTCCTATGGGTGCCGTTTGTGAACTTCTTTGGGAGACCGTCATCCAGCAGAAGATTGCATTAACATCGATCGCGAGTCTCAAGAAAACTCCCAAATTTCCTTATTCATTTGATAATGGTGAGCTTAAATCTCGTACATACCCAAACTACTTATTGTTCTCTACCAGGAAACTATGCGCTCGTTTGTCATCCGGGGACGCAGCAGCTGACTGAGCAGCACGACAACAAGGTCCAGCGCATCTGTCATTTCTGTGGCGAACATCCCGCGAATTGGCGCGCTCATATATCGGCTCATGTCTTGCGGTCTATTCGGGGAGTTCCGGAAACCCTCGGTGAGCCGGTATGCAACGAAATGTCCCATTGACGTGCTCGTTCTAACTTATTGACAGGTTGGGCCCAACATGCCTTGTGGGCTCTGCGGGTACTCAGACCGACCTGAATGCGCTGTACATCTACGCAAGAAAGGCCCAACGACCCACGTTGAGACCAACTGCTCGATGCTCGTTGCGTTCAACTATAAACCTGCGGAACAAGGATCCAGGACGACCCCGTGCCGCAACGTACCCGTTGTCTGCACCATCTGTCTCCCCGATGCGCCCAGAGCAGGCGAAGCGCAACGTGCCCATTGGCGTTACAACATGCCCGAGCATCTAGCGAAGGTTCATCCGGAATATGCATCCCCGCTCAATCCCGGAGGTATTAGGCTGCCTCACGATGTCTGGGAAGCAGTCAAATTGGTGGAAGGCGAGGAGGCTGCGCTAGGAATTCCGATGGACAACATTCCGGCGGTTTTCAGCGACGTTGCGGGCCCAGATGAAGGTGTCGACAGGTCGAATGTTGTGGGGAAAAAGAGGACTCGTGCTGCCGCCAGTGGGCCACCTCGTAAGAAGAAGAAAGTTTGAACTAAACTGTATTTGTATTTTAGCATGTTGTATTGTAGTCCGTGGTCGAGCAGCGATGAGAGAGACAAGGAGCCTACTAGGGAGCAGATAGCAGTAATCCAAATTTGTGAGCGGAAATCGGACCGAGGACCAACCGCTCGCGTGGACCCCCCCCCCCCCTCTTTGAAATTCAATTGATTTCTAGGCATGATATCACGCGATTTCTGTCCGCCCACCTCTTGCCGCCCACCATCTTCTCCTCCATCTTTCCCTTCCACTCCCCTTCTCTTTCCCTTCTGCTCCCCTTCTCCCGCGTGCGGTACAGCCCGAACTGTTGCCCTCTCTTCCGCGCCCTGTCCAGCCTCTCACCGCCCCCTTGCCTTGTTGCTTGCTCCTCGTGTCGCCCCCTCCTTCAAGTCTCACCGTGCCCAAGCACCATCCTCACTGGGCCATCAACAACCACCCCTTCCTCTACAATTGCCTGCTCCCTTGTCTGTGACATCAAGCATCAACCTCACCACCTCTGTCGTTGACCCCATTTTGCGCCACGTCATCAAGCCATCAACATATCTTCCTGCCTTCTCTTTCCCCCCACTGGTTGCATACTCCCCACAGCTGTCACCACCCTCCGGTAGCCCCTGCTCCCTCTCAAGTGATCCAACCTGCCTACGCCCTCCTTCCACGTCGGTCTCAAGGTCCCCACTGTGTCAGCCTCACTGCATCAACATGCCTTGCCCCGTACCCGCGCCCAGCCTCTGCGGTGTCCTACAAGGCCCAGTACGCTTCATTGCGGCCCGCCTAACACCCCCAAAATCACGACAACCCCTTTGTCCTCGTGCTTGACGTTACCGCATGCGCCGCTTTTGTTCGCACTTAGTCACCCCTTTGTTGCTACTTCCTGACTGTATTCCTTACTGTATTCCCATTTTGTTTGCATGTATAGTAGCATAGTAATTGATTTGTTTCTGCTTATCATTTTGTGTCTTTGAGCAATAATACGAGAAGGTGGAGGAGGAAGACGACCCAAACCCGACATAATTTGGCCAAAAGTTCGTCAAATTTTGTCAAATTTTTTGGGGGTAACATAATTTGACAAAATTTCATCAAACTCACATAACGGCGATAATTTGACGAAATTTTGATCAAATTTCGTCAAATTATCTTGGGGGGTTCTCCCTGATGGACCGTGCCCAGTCTTTCCTGGATGCTGTGCACGACGCGCGTTTCTGTATTCGCATAGATGAAAAGATTCGGCTAATCTCCAACCTAGGTTATCGATAGAGGATCGCTCTCAACTGTAGATACATCGCAGGCTCGACATCTAGTCGTCCGACTCTCGGCGGCGAGCGATGGGCTGCCTTCGTCGCTGTTCATCACCGGCGTTGCCGACCCCGACGATCAACCGACGTTCCGCGCAGGCTTTGCCGACGTGTATCGCGCTTCGTACGGTGACAAGACAGTCGCGTTGAAACGCATCAGAATCTTCCAAGATGCCAGCGACTCCCAGTTGAGACGCATTCGTTTGGTGAATCCCCCGTGTATGGAGATTGCGCTCGCGCGCTCACACCACCCATTTACAGCAATTTTGCCGAGAGGCACTTGTTTGGCAAAGGTTGCAGCATGAATATGTTTTACCTCTGATTGGCATAGATCGCGAAACCTTCCCGTTATCGTTTTGCATGGTCTCGCCTTGGATGAAGCGTGGCACGGTTTTGAACTATCTCAACCACCACGGGCGCGCGGACGTCGACAGGCTGGTGAGGCACCCCGCGCGCTCACGAGAACCCAGGTTTTCTAATTCTTGTGACAGCTACTCCAGGTAGCGGAGGGCCTCAGCTACCTGCATTCCATGGACATAGTCCACGGCGACCTACGTGGGACGAATATACTGGTGTCGGACAATCTGAACGCGTGCCTCGCGGACTTTGGTCTGACAAGCGTCATCGCAGCCTCCACCACTGTCACGTCCTCGAGTAACCGCGGTGGAAGTACGCGGTGGTTGGCGCCTGAGCTGATGCACCCAAGTGCCTTCGAGTGTGATCGATTTGTGCGGACGCCCGCGAGCGATGTGTACGCATTCGCGTGCGTCTGTCTCGAGGCAAGCCCATTCAATCAATTGGTCCAATTTATGCTTATTTGTTTCCAGTTGCATACGGGTCGTCCGCCGTTCTCAGACGTCCCTGAAGAAGCGACAGTCCTCCTCAAGGTGGTGATGCAAGGAGAACGCCCGGCACGCCCGGATACATCCATGTCAAATGACTTGTGGGCACTCGTCACAGCTGCGTGGGCGCAGAGGACTCGTGATAGACCCGATATCGAGGCGATTATTGGAAGCATGCGGGTACAACTGGGGATTCGTTGGTCATGAAGAATCCCTGACTTGGCTAGTTTTTGCTGAAACCTGTCGGAGCAGTAGCTCTTTCAGCTTAGAGCCCGCGAGAACTACTAGTATCAGTACGAGTATTATCGAGTTTGATTGGGAAGATATTATTGATGGGGGGGGGGGGGGGGTTCGTAATTAAAGAACAGACTGAATAATATTCAAGAGATAGGCTGGTATTTATACAAGTCTCTTATCTACGAGTCGGAAGGTCATGAGATAGATAAGCTAGATAAACTGTGTACTACGGAACTAGAATGAGCTCGAGCAACTGAACATGAGGACACATAAAAGATAAGAAAATCCGTGAGAGTAATAGACTGCTTAGGGAATAATCTGCATAGGCAGTGAACACGGGTTGTATTTCCAACATGGATGACACACCGTAGCTACGTTGAAGGTTGAATAATGGTGCCATGGATTAGGTGGTTCCAATCTCTTTTGCGTTGGTACACCCCACTCTGCTGGCACGGTTATCAATTGATAGAGGTTAGCATTTACATTTATTTACCCGCAAAATGCGGTGAATGGATAATCTCGGGAAACCACAGCCTGGTTACTCCAATTAAACATTCAAATCAATTTCTCACTGCGCCGAAACACGGCATATTTTCGGGACTGCGGCCATGCAGTCCTTCACACAGTATACTGTATAAAGAGTCTTCCCCCCTCAAGACTCTTCCCTCCCGCACATCGTTCAAAATGTGAAACCTCTCGTTCTTGACTTTTAAAATTTCTGGCTGGTTCGCGCCCTATTGGATGCTTTCAACGTTCTTGAACCATCAAACTATTTTTGCACCGTCACTGGGTTCACGAACTTCTACCGGAGATTCGTCCGAGGATACAGTGAAGTCACGAGACCGCTCATGAGGTTGACCGGGAAGGAGGGATGGAGCTAGGGAGAGGAGCAGCAGAAGGCGTTCCAGAAGCTCAAAGACCGAATCGCGGAGGATGTAATGTTGGCACTTTCCAAGGATCACGGGAAGTTCCGGGTCGAAGTCGACGTGTCGGAGGGAGCCATGGGGGGTCCTGTTTAAAATTCTGAGGATATCACAGCTCTTTGCGGAACATAGGGCGCGGCCGGTTTTTTTTTTTTTTTTTTTTTTTTTTTTTTTCCATTTTGAGACATTTTTTTTATCTTTTGGACCATTTCCCTCGCTGCGGGCTCAATTATGAATGTATCGCTTTAGAAACTATATAGTCGGAACCGCACTGGAATTCCGCATTTCTTCTCGTGCCCTGTTTATTTTTATTCAACCTGTATAAAATGTGGTATAATATTATTACCTTTTCAAGCAGATCTCCTCCTACAAGGGGGGATGTGGATATAATGCTCCAGGGCTTTATTACAGCACACATAGGCATATTCATGAGGTCACCTCGTCGCCATATTTGTTTTGTGCACCCTCTGCTACGTGAAGAATGCAGTTGAAAGTGAAAATATTAGTGTCCACAGAAATCCGATATTTCTGGATGCTCTCTCTACCAGTGAGTCAGAGGTTCGTTCTGGGCCCACTCTGAGGTATGTATAAGAGAACCTATGACTCATATTCCCGCTTCATGTCCTCGCACTAGTACGCGATGCACCTCAATCTGCCATCGGTCACAGAAATAACTGCACGTGGCTGTGACCGATGGCAATTTGACGCACATCGCGTACTAGCGCCAGGACATGAAGCAGGAATCTGAGTCGTAGGTTCTCTTATACGTACCTCAGAGTGGGCCCAGAACGAATCTCTGACTCACTGGTAGAGAGAGCATCCAGAAATATCGGATTTCTGTGGACACTAATATTTTCACTTTCAACTGCATTCTTCATGTAGCAGAGGGTGCACAAAACAAATATGGTGACGAGGTGACCTCATGAATATGCCTATGTGTGCTGTAATAAAGCCCTGGAGCATTATATCCACATCCCCCCTTGTAGGAGGAGATCTGCTTGAAAAGGTAATAATATTATACCACATTTTATACAGGTTGAATAAAAATAAACAGGGCACGAGAAGAAATGCGGAATTCCAGTGTGGTTCCGACTATATAGTTTCTAAAGCGATACATTCATAATTGAGCCCACAGCGAGGGAAATGGTCGAAAAGATAAAAAATGTCTCAAAATGGAAAAAAAAAAAAAACGGTGGCACCTTATGTTCTGCAAAGGGCTGTAATCCACAGCATTGTTGGTAAATGGAACCCAGAAGTGCCCAATCTGGATCTATGCGAAGAATTATCCCTCTCAAATGCACAGTTAGAGATAAATAATGGCCCTATAGAAATTGACAGAACAATGATATTCAACCCAGACTTCACACTCCCAAACATACGAAGTGGCTTCCGAATTTTTGCATTTGAAAATTCAATCAGTGAAATCTCCACAAGAAGATACAGAATTCCTGGACCAGAACCTGACACCAAGACAGTCTTCTTACATACACGCCACAACTATTCCACTGATTCAACTCCAAACATTCAGGTACTGATCCTAACTGAATCCAACGACATACAGACAAGTGATGTGTTATCTGTAACCTTTAGCCAAATTACAATACCGGTGTCCTTTATTTCAGGTCTCCTGGCCGGCCTCCTCCTTGTACTGCAGAATACCACACGAAATATCCCATTACGGATTTGCTCTTCATCTGATATTCTTATACAAATGCTCGTTAAAGAGAGAGGAAGGTTTGAACCTGATTTCCTAGATCCGAATTTTCGCCTGACAAAAGCAGTGTTAGCTATGCTAAATGAGAGAGTAGCTCTTACCAGTTTCACAAGAGTAATTCACAATCGTGCCCGAGGTATTCAAGTGTATTTTGATACTACAATTTTGTTAAGTGCGAGTGGTCCAAATTTTCGCTTGTCTGTGAGAATACGATCACGTTGCAGAATAGTGTTTAGTGCTTTCAACCATTTGTTGTAAATTTCAGATGTACTTGAAAATGCAGGTAGAACAGCAAGTACATCTGAAATTTACAACAAATGGTTGAAAGCACTAAACTATTCTGCAACGTGATCGTATTCTCACAGACAAGCGAAAATTTGGACCACTCGCACTTAACAAAATTGTAGTATTAAAAACTTGGAGTGGCCTACTACTAGGCGAAGACTGTCTGCCAGACGACTGGACACATGAGGGGGTGTTAGTGGGTATGCGACCCATGACAGACAGATAATTTTTTTAGGGTCGGAGTCCCACACTGAGTTAACAAAGTGCGTAACGGCATTTGCGTAACGGCATTTCCTCCTGGACAACTTCATGGCGATCTGGCAAACCAGAAACACAAGCGGATGAGCTTGGAATGCTTTGCAGACTGAGTTTTCATTATCCCAAATGCTCCCAAAAAAAAAAAAAAAAAAAAAAAAAGGAAATGCTAACCATCTTGGAGGTTGCAACATGGAAAAGTTGAAATCCTTTGAGGTTGGCACTGTTTGAGATTACATTGGGCTGAACTTGTTGCTCAGTCAATTCCGGGAATTGGAGTTGTCCCAAGCTTAGAGTTGAAAGTCAAAATTCAAGCAAATTGCCCGAGTTGTAGTTACAGCTCTTTGCGGAACATAGGGCGCAGCCCTTTTTTTTTTTTTTTTCTGAACCTTTCACGAGAATCCTTCCTGTGAACTCAAATCTTGACCGTTTTCCCTAAAAATAGGCTCATTCGAATCGGACGGAGAATACGCGGGTCCTCTCGGCGCCAGATTTTTGATATTGACCTCCAGAATTTTTAATGGGTCTGTTTTGGGCTTTTTTGAGTGTGCGAGAGCAGAATGTGTACCAGAGAACCAGTAGTGCTCCAATCGGGCTACATTTTTTATATGATGTATTTTAGTGGATTTTGGAGGGCTGGAAATACCGGGATTTTTAGTGTGACATTTACTTCAAATATATGGTGACTTACAGCTGGCCCAATTTCCCATGACAAAGAATGTGAGCTGTGGATGTGAAGTACGGCTCAAATTGAAAATGCCGGTATCTGAGTCCCTCCAGAATACACTAGAGTACATCATATAAAAAATATAGAGCAGTCGGATCACAAATGGTCCTCTGGTGCTCATTCTGCGGTCAAAGGTCTAAAAACACCCAAACCAAACCCATTAAAATTTCTGGAGGTGAATATCAAAAATGCGGCGACGAGAGGACCCGCGTATTTTCTTTCCAATTCGAATGAGCTTATTTTCAGGGGAAACGGTCAAGATTTGAGTTCACAGGAAGGATTCTCCTGAAAAGTTCAAAAAAAAAAAAAAAAAGGGCTGCGCCCTATGTTCCGCAAAGAGCTGTAAAGTTGCGCGAGCACCATGCGTTGAGTGCGTCAAGTCTGCGCTGCTGTTCGTTTTGTAAAATCAATGAAATCATATTATGTGTAACCTACCTAGCATGAGGTCTCTCAGAGAGATGTGATACCACAATATGTGATTCCAACCCAACATATCTGAACTATGGCGGATATTTGAGAGGACCATATAATTCCTGGATCCGGAGGTGTCCAGGCCTACCTTACAGCCCTTTGCGGAACATAGGGCGCGGCCAAATTTTTTCCCATTTTGGGACATTTTTTATCTTTTCAACCATTTCCCTCGCCGCGCGCTCAATTCTGAATGTATCGTTCTAAAAACTATATGAGCGGAACCGCATCGGAATTCCGGAGGTCCTCTCGCGCTCCAATTTTTTTTATTCAGCTTACATAAAATGTACTCTGATATAATCATGTTTATATGGAAATCTCCTCCCACAGGGGGAGTTGGCAATATATTATTTTGGAGTCTCATTAGGGCATATCTACAACTATTTCTGAGGTCACCTCGTCCCCGGATTTTATTTCTGGGTCCTATACTCCGTGAACAATGTAATTGAATCCAACAAAAACACCCACTGCTCAGACACAATGCTCAGGCATATTCTGGTCTTGGGTGAGCATGATACTTTCATTGGGTGCTCGTCCTGTGGTGTTTGAAAGAGACTCCACGACTGACATTTGTTATCCAAGTCCCCGTCCTAGTAGGCGACGCGATGCAATATGCCCGTGTTTCCATCACGTGACAAATATACGTGCAGATTGAAACGCGTCGCCTACTGGGACGATGTCATACATATTTCGGCTAAAGTCCGGTGAACTCGTTATCAATCAAAGGTGATCACGAATCCAGTCCTGCTCTCCGCCCGGTTGACCATTACAGCTCTTTGCGGAACATAGGGCGCGGCCAAATTTTTTTCCATTTTGAGACATTTTTGTTCTTTTCGACCATTTCCCTCGCTGTGCGCTCAATTCTGTATATATGTTTCTGAAAACTATATGAGCGGAACCGCAACAAAATTCTGAAGGTCCTGACGTGCTTCGATTCTTTTTATTCAGCTTATATAAAATGTACTCTGGTATAATCATGTTTTTACGGAGATCTCCTCCCACAGGGAGAGTTGGCAATATATCATTTCAGGGTCTCATTTGGGAATATCTACAGCTATTTCTGAGGTCACCTCGTCCCCGGATTTTATCTGTGGGTCCTATACCACGTGAACAATGTAATTAAATCCAACAAAAACACCCACTTCTCAGACACAATGCTCTGGCATATTCTGATTCTGGGTGAGCATGATACTCATTGTGTGCTCACCCTGACAGCTATGGCTGCATCTAATCCACCACATGACCCGCAACATTGCCGTTGTGCTGGTGTGAAACCATAGCACCGTGTTGAACGGACTCGGAGGAGCGACGCGACAGCATCAACCATGAGAAGATTATACCCCGGATTATGACGTGAATTAGAGTCGTGGATTGGGAACGGATATGTCACGAAGATCCGGGGAATATCCCACTTCAGTGTCGCGCCAGGACAAGGGGACTGTCGATCTGTCAACTAGGGAGACGCGACGCGTGACGCGTAGTCGTGTTCCGACGTGAAAGCTAGGGGGGAATGCGTCGTAGAAGAAGGGGGTGGACTATGCAATGGATTGGTATCTGTTAAGTATGCCAAGGTTAGCCCGAGAAGCACGAGAAAGATGTAGCACGCACTTCTTGCCTCTCGGCACTTGACACTGGTAATATGCTTGTCGAGGGGCGCAGATCCCTTCACAAAGCCATGATTTACATATTCAGAGCATTCAGGACAGAGCACTTGGCGAGTCCCAAGCCTGTAGTCTCCTTTCTCAAGCAGCGGAGCCCGATTTCCGTTGTTGTTAGGCACGAGAGTGTCTCGGGTATAAGACGAGGATTGCACATTATAGGATACATCAGGAAAAAAGTAGGTTACAACCGAGCACAACATACCTAAGATAGCCACCATAGCCCCGTAGCTATGTCCCTGGTTTGTACCGGTGAAATAGCTGTCTGCGCCAACTATCGACCGGTATGGAGGCACTGATAGCTGGGCATGTGACTAAAATAGTATTATAGTTTCATAGCGTCGTAGCACTCTGTGGAATTGTATAGACTAGAGACTCCATATAACAACCCTCAGGTGTACGCAAAGATGGGAGAAAAGGTATGCTTTTTTCAAAAAAATACAAAATGATAATGCTATCTAATCGGTGCGTTCACCGTTCTCGCCGTCGCTCTCTATGTTGTCATCTTCATCGTCCTCCTGAGCTGCAAGAACGCACGCGCTGTCAGTCATCTGCCGATTCCCGCAACCGGGCCGTCGCGGCCGTGAGGACGGCTGCATGAGTATCTGATTACTATATGTAATAGCCGATAGACCGACTGCGACTCACCAATGGACCGAAAAATGCAGCCGCACCCAGCAGTGTATCAGTCTAAAGGACAAAGATCAATAACATGAAAGGGGGACGGGCCACAAGCAGCAAAAAGGCACAGATCAACGCCGCAACACCGGTGGATGATGTGCAAGCTACAATAGAAGCAAGACGAGCAGGAGACCTAGAGACGACCCCAGAGCGAGGCAGAACAATTTGAGACCCCTTGATATGGTATACTGTGTAGTAAAGCACTGAGCTTGGGGAGGATCGCGGCAGATTTTGCAGTCTCGACTTGCAGGTTGGAAGTAGGATTGAGGCCTTGGAGAGTTGAACTAGCTTGACGAGCTTGACACAGCCTATTGCAAGTTCTTTATCTAAGAACTGCAAATACATAACTCAATCTTTTGCACAGCAATAATATCCTCAGCCGCTCACTCACGTCGGATTTGCAGGCCCTCGGTTACAAGTCTTGGCCGCTTTACGGTGGCCAAAAATCACGACTTTGTGGGCCCCGTAGTAGGTTATTGCCTGTATATTTTTGCTCCGTCGCATACACATCCATCGGCGTCTTCAGCTGCATCTCTCACCACACTTTCACTCTCACCGCACACTTTGCTTAGGACGAAGTGCACCTAACGACCGGCCCTAAAGTCTGTCTAATTTACACGTGTTCTGGCTTTGGCCTCGAGCCAAAAAGCCATGGTTTTTTGGCTCGGCTGTGGCTTTTCTTGGCTTTGGCCCAGCCTGGCCTTAGCCTGGCCTGAGATTTTGCCAGGCCAAAGCCAAAAATGCGCGTCAGATACTGCCAAAAAGCCATGGCCTGATGGCTTTCAGGCCAAAGCCAGCCTTTGGCTTGGCTTGGCTTTTGGCCTGGCTCGGATTTTTGGAGGCCAAAGCCAAGCCAAAGCCAGAACATCTATTCGAGGCCCAGGACGGCGGATGGCCCAGGAGGAGCTCAAGAGCGATGTTCCGCACACCGAGCCCAAAGCCGTGCTCGAGCGTTGAGGCCACGTAGTGTTGAGGTCTGTTTGGTGGTCGTATGACACAGTCGATACACCACGGTCAGGTGATCGTGTTCGATCTTTCAAATAAATAAAACTGTCATCTATGATTCTAGGACCCTCCGGGCATCCCTGGTACCTCCTGGGATCTGTTAACTTGGTCGGTTTTTGTTATAGGATTTTCGGTCCAATCTCGAAACTCAACAACGAAGACCGAGCAGGATAAGTCAAGACTCAGCACCAGGGGACCGCATCGGGCTTTTCCGTGATTGTGCTGATGGACAGCCGTGATATCAGTGGTGATGCGGTGACTCCGTGTAACACGACGCCCCTCAATACAAGCTGTTCCCTTCATTTTTGGGCTACAGAAGAGTTCTCTGCATTGTTAAAAAACTTATTCTGGCCTGCTAGCCCGTTGAACGGATGTTCTGGGATGGCTAGGGTACTAACTAGACTAATATCAGACAGCCGTCCGCCGTCCGCTCTCCCCACCCCCTATTCCCCTTCGTTCCCCTAATCTCCCGCCTAATGACACGCTAACCCACCCCCCAGGTGCCCAAAAATCCATCCACTCTCCTTTGCACGCGAGGAAGCCGCCGCCGCCGCTTCCTCCGCTTATCACTCACTGGGACGCTGTCATGAGCACGGGAACGAAAGAGCAGCAGCTTGAATTCATGGGTACGTTGCTAGGTATCGGCTCATATGTACGCTATTGAACTCATTATCATTTTGGCAGTGTTCGGGCTCCAGAACGTGACGCACAGCGTCGATGCTGCCTCCGCGCTCCAACTTGCACCCTGGAGTTGGCAGGGTTTGGCCCCCGCCACAATATGTTGTTAATTGACTTGCGGATTTAAATATTTATTTATGATGAGGTCAGCATTTGGAGAGAATATGGATCTCAGAGTTGACTTTTCTGCAGACAACACGTATTTAAGAGTAGAGAGACGCGTTAAGGAGATGCACTACCCTCTAACAGGATCAATGAAGATTTGACGCGTTTGATCACGTGAGAGGCCGATCAAATACCGATCGGTGTTCAGCTCCCGAATTGGTAGCAAGCTAAAAGGTATACCGGACTGTACTACTTGGACTACTTGACATTTTTGTATGCAAACCAGCCCAGGCAGTGGAGGGGAGCCACAGGGACGACCAACAATGCCACCGGCATCGCATCAGTTACCAAAGCGAGATGCCAAAATCGCTTGCCTTCCACAACGAGTTTCTGCCCACATTTTGACATTCTGAAGATGACACAGGCTAGGCAACCTATTCTCGGCCAAAGTCGAATGAAATGTCGCGTTTTTCCGGAAGACGACTACTCGACTTCAATTGAAACTCCGATGATTAGTAATGAGGCCGTACCACGATCGGACCCCCGCGGTAACAACAGGACTAGGATGGAGGCGGCACAGTATGCACTGTGTAAGATCGTCCTATTGAGACATCATTTTTACCTACATATGGATCTGTATAAGGGGATCATCAGGAAAATCTGCTTTCCTGAATCTGTCAGGATTTGGACGATCTGGCCCAATTGTGGCCAGTGACCAAGTTTTGCTAAGCGAGCGAACACAAATCACAAATTCGAATGACGCACATGCAACATCAAACGCCTTATTATTGATCAGTATTGCACTCGCAGAAGAAATGGCCTTCCCCAGGGCGGAATCATTTTCTCGGACATCGGCATGGACGAATTGGTGGCGTCCCAGAGGATACTTCTCGACCGCGCATTTCGCGAAGAGGTTTCAAAAGAGAGGAACTGCGATCTTTGCAGGAGCGCCACCGATTTCATACGATATGGTGTCGCAGCCCGAAGAAAGTGCCGCATGCATCGCAGGTTGCCCACTGTATATTTGAAGTATTGATCCCATTCAAAATACCGGTATTTCAGGCCCTCCGGAATATGTCGAAATCCACCATAATAAAAATCTAGGTTAATCGGAGCAAAATAGGTCCCATGGGACGTGTTCTCCGCTCAACCACTGAAAAACACGGGAATCTATCCCAAAAAGGAGATTTTCGGGGCCCATAAAAAGACCTTGTAGACCAGGCCCTCCGCCCTTTCCGTGCGAATCGAATGAGCCTATTACCAGGGCAAACGGTAGAGAAATGATCCCGCAATCGCTGTTCTCGTGAAAACTTACAAAAAAAAAAAAAAAAAGCACCGCGCCCTAAGTTCTGCAAACAGCTGTAATGAGAATAGAGGAAAATACGAGCCACATTGGCTGAGCATCCAAATCCAATACCACGACGCGTTCTGCACGCGCGACGCGTTTTGATACGCGATCACGTGTCTTGATGGAGCGCGACTCCTCGCGACGCTAGCGCGCCGTTGCAGTCGTGGCAAATATTTGAGACCTGGAGGTGTAGAAAATATGATGTGGAGGAGGAATGTGAGTAGTACAACCAATTGAAAGGTAAGGGAAAATTGGAGTGGTCGCTAACGCCCGATGAGGAGCCCGCACGCAACCGGCGTGATCTGCAGGCGCGACGAGTGGGCTTGAAGCCACTTCCACATCGACTTCACGGAATCACGTGCTATCAAAAAAAATGATCATGATAGGATGAAAGTACTTGAAAAATGAAGGATACCCACATTTTAGTCCAGCGAAATTCATTGACATTTGAGCTTGTGGTGCCCGCTGCAAGTTGGCCATTTTGGGTAGAATAACTCATCTCAACCATCTGCACAATTTCTGCTCTTCAAACTCTTCACACCCTTCCACTCAGTTACCAGGGATCCCACCGGATGAGGAGTACGGATTTCTGAGAGGGGATGTGTAGTACTGCGGGGCCGCCGGAATATGTTTATTCAGTAACGGAAATGAGAGGAATGGATCAACAATTACCGACGAAAATCCCACTGGATACGGTGTTTACTGAGTGGAGCGGGCATTTGTGCCCGCCATGTAGACCCATCGAGGCACACACTGGGCCTCTAACAGGATGGACACAGCATTCGCTGAGTGGAACGGGCATTGTCCCCCGTCATCGAGGCGCACACTGGGCCTCTAACGGGATGGACACGGTGTTTATTGAGTAGAACGGGCATTGCCCCGTCATGTCAACCCATCGAGGTGCACACTGGGCCTCAGAGAAATCATCATCATCAGTTGAATCAGCCTCGGTTTGTGGAATTGATGCGGGTGTGTCTCAAGTCAAGAGTGATCGTACTTTGCAAAGTAAATCAACCCGTTGGGAGGGTAGGTGGACTTGTGAGCGTGATGCAAAGAAGGGAGAGAGTGCAAGGCGCAAGACAGTTCCTAGTATGATTATCACAGTCTAGCAGGAAACGCGGAAGGCTCGTCTGAACAACTTGAGGAATCGATCTTGCCAGTGGTCGCAAATCTAGGGCGCCGTTTTGAAGTGTATCTTGAAGAGATGTTGCATCCAATGCTCAAGATGAAATTCGAGGGTCGGAAACAAATTGATCGAAATTATACCATATGTACCACAAGTCATAGGCAAAGAACCCGACGAAACCCATCAATGATCTCCTCACCATCTGGTCCCACAGTAATACGAGGAGGTGACCTGACAGTGTGAATGATAAATTCACAGGTGTTCTTCATGCACTGATTCTGGCCAAAGGTTTCCGGATCGTAGCTGGAACGCCACAATTCCGCGAACGGCATCTTTTTCTGTCTCCAAAAATCGCGCTGTATAGAAAGAGGGAGGGCCTCTCTGGCGCGACAGTGGCCAAATTCCACGTCTTCCCCGTCACAATCGTATATGAGCAGTCTCTTCCCCGTGGCCGGTGCTTCTGGACTGATGATAATGGCCGCCCATACATGCCATTCAGCTAGCACTTTCTTACCAACCCAACTTTCAATCGCCGCAACGAAGAGCCCTGCCCACATCCGCCCTGGTGCCTTTTTGCGAATAGACTCAGCAAAATATGAGTATTCCGCAAGATAGGGAAAGTCTTTGATCCAGTTCAGACGTTTTATTCCGTTGGCGAATCCAATAGGGTGTAAGGCATGTCACGAGTTAACTCGTGAGTTGACCCGGATCCGTGGCACGAGTACCCGTGTATTTTGGAGCTCTACTCGGATCCGTGGCTTACCCGCATTCACGAGTACTTGACTCGCGGGTCGCGGGTTTCCCATGGATCAACTCACAAGTATTTTTCTGCTTTCGCTATTTTCAGCCTGAAAGGACACATTCTAAAGCACTTTGAAACTTGTGAGTAAAACTTCTTTCTTCAAAATTCCAACCTGGATCCGTGAATACCCATGATGACGGGTACCCGAACCCGCGGGTCCGGGTTTCCCATGAGTATTCCCACGGTTCAACCCGTCATGACTCGCGGGTGACCCGCACTCGTGGCATGCCTTAATAGGGCGGGGCAAAATCGTTATGTGTCCGCTCGATTGTTCGCCCCCATTGATGTCGTGCGAGAGACGCTGTAGACTTCCAAGAAATTGCCCTATTTGAAGATTGGTTGAAAATGGTGCCGTTAAGGGCCTGGGTGGTCGAATGCGCATCTAAAATGGGTCAATGCCGCTCGCAGATCAAGTGGAAATCGTCTACCTTCTCTTTCGCCTGAAGAGTTTGACGCGCCTTCCTCGGCCGTAATATCCGGACCATGGTAAAGTGGGAGTGACGGTAGAGGAAGACGGTGATCTAGGGACCTGCAATTTATCACGCGGTTTATATATCATGGCTGCATCCGGATCATAATTGTGGCCAATGCCGAAACAAGTCATACCGAACTTGGCGAGACAAGGCGGCCATCACTGAATCCTAAGTCGCCGAAGCGATGGACATTTCGATTTTGACTCGCGGAGATGCCTTTTGCTTCTTGATTACCACAGAGATTGCCATGTTATTTTTTGGGGGGAGTAAACCCCACGGGGGAAGAGTTTTGAGCACTGAGGTTTTACCTCAGGGAGATCACTTCCCCCAATCGCAATATCAAGTTCTCCAGTCTTGCCGCTGCCTTAGGGGTTTATCGCAACACGTTGAGGAAACGAATGCGGGAGCTTGGAGTTCACAAAACCTTCTTCGATGCCTTGTCCGACGGTGAGCTCGACGATTTTGACCTGCGAGTACAAGAGGAAGAAGCCCAGAAGCATATTTTGGGACATTTCTGGGCAGGACAGCTGGGGCATCAGTATTTCACCCCCGATTGCCCTAAATTGTTGGAATGATGAACTTCTATGCATAATCTAGTTCCTGAAATACCGCGATAGTGAATGTAACCTCTAGTTTCAATCTAGGGATCAGGAAATATTGGGTTGATTTGCCCTCTCAGTCAGCCTGCTGTTGAATATCGGAACCTGGCATCATATTCACTATCGCGGTATTTCAGGAACTAGATTATGCATAGAAGTTCATCATTCCAAAAATTTAGGGCAATCGTGGGTGAAATACTGATGCCCCAGCTGTCCTGCCCAGAAATGTCCCAAAATATGCTTACCTGAGACCCTCACACCAAATAAAAAATGTGAGGACACAGAAAACTGCGTATTCCGATTGCGGATCGATTGAGCATACTCCGAAGGTAAACGGACCAGAACTGAGGGCGCTATGAGTGTTCTCGTCAAAACAAACAAAAACAGAAAAAAATCGTCCGCACCCTAAGTTCCGCAAAGAGCTGTAACTTAACTCTGACTTGAATCCTGTCGCTGCAGGCTCCAAAAAGCGCAAGAACAAGGGTTCGACCAGTGCATCGATCGATCGCAACGTCAAACCAAAGACATCGGCCAAAGCAATTCAATTTACACTCGTCCTCATGCCTCACACCAAGGTCGATATCCGCCCGGTTTGTCTTTCTCCTCAATTCTTTTAGCGGTTTTCACTCGTCCTCACATGGCAAGAAATCTTTCATGCTCTCGTCTTTCTCTGTGCATCATCCACCGGTCTCGTAAACCCTGGCCTTATGATGAACAAGGTCTGACTTCTCGGTGCGCATCGAATTGAGATCTCATCCCTCGGTATCCACGCAACCATTGGCTATCATTTCTCTCTCTCCCGGGTTTCTCATTAGAATTATCCTCTGCTTTGGGCTCAAATTAGAGGGTTCGGCCCATCGACCTGGGGACAAGCGATGCAGGCGGTCCTGAAACGCTTTCAGGATGAAGCTGAAGATGGATTCTTCGACTTGCGGCTTTGCCACGAGCACTGGAAAGCAGACCAATTATTCGCCATTTGCAAAATAGTTGGTGGTCACGTGTAGTGATCCACCTTTCGGTGACCGACTTCCGGATGCCATAACTCAACAAGCACAGCTCCGGTTCACGCAAATTTTAGCGGAATATGCCCTCATCGTTAGGCCGGAGCTGAGAATTGAGCTCACAACGACTGTTCTGGTGAAAACTTGCCAAAAAAAAAAAAAAACAGCCCACGCCATAGCCACCCATAATCATCTCCAGTGCCTCCCAAAATTTGTGGAATATGCTGGGGGTCGAGAATGGAGTGTGCGAGGTTTCAGCTCGTTTTGATCTCCCAGCAACACATTCATCGTGGCACAATATTTCTTCTGGGTTAAATTTTGTGAAAAGTGGTGAGGGCGGGCATTGGCCACCCATTATCATTTCCAGTGCCTCACAAAATTTGTGGAATATGCTGGGGGTCACGAATGGCGTGTGCGAAGTTTCAGATTTTTTTTTTGATCTCCCAACAACATCGTTCGGCGTGGCACAACATTTCTTCTGGGTTAAATTTTGTGAAAAGTGGTGAGGGCGAGCATTGCCCGTCCATTATCATTTCCAGTACCTCACAAAATTTGTGGAATCTGCCGGGGGTCAAGAATGACGTGTGCGAAGTTTCAGCTGTTTTTTTTTGATCTCCCAACAACATCGTTCATCGTGGCACAACATTTCTTCGGGGTTAAATTTTGTCAAAAGTGGTGAGGGCGGGAACTGGCTACCCATTATCATTTCCAGTGCTTCACAAAATTTGTGGAATATGCTGGGGGGTCAAGAATGGCGTGTGCGAAGTTTCAGATTTTTTTTTTGATCTCCCAACAACATCGTTCAGCGTGGCACAACATTTCTTCTGGGTTAAATTTTGTGAAAAGTGGTGAGGGCGAGCATTGGCTACCCATTATTATTTGAAGTGCCTCACAAAATTTGTGGAGTATGCTGGGGGTCGAGAATGGCCATTATCCATTGTGGGACATTTTTAGAAGATACATAGCCTGCGCAATTCTGAGCAAAACTTCAGTTCGGATTTTCCGTAGCTGGGTTCACCATGAAGCGCTGGGCCTGAAAGCTCTCCATAAAGTCTGGGGCTACATATGCAGCGTTGTTTTCAGTTTGGTATTATTGCTGTTTGCAAAACAGTTGGCGGTCACGCACAGTTGATCAAAAAACGCCACCTCAGAACCGATCAATTCACAAGGTAATTACCTCCACCGGATCGGTCGGGATAGCTCAGTCTAAGGCTGTCCACGAGTGCACCCACAGGTGACCCGGATCCTCCGCCACAGGTACCTGTGAACAAAACTTCTCAACTCAGATCCGTGAGTAAAAAACCCACGAGTCATTCGGGTACTCATGAGTTTCGAAAACTCGCAAGTACCTATGAGTACCTGTGGGTTTTGCTCTGTTTCGAGCACATAATGCCAGAAAAAAGTCAACCATATGTTTAGTAGCAACTACTATCAACTACTATCACTTGATTCTGCCCTTCTTTGACTGTCAGACTGCTGAACCAGAGCCAAATTCATCGATTGGAGCTTGGTTATTCCACAAAATACAGACAAGTACTCATGAGTTTACATTTTTTCTTGACAAATTCCAAACTTGGATCCTCGGAAAACCCGCGAACGCAGGTACTTGACTCACGGGTAGGAAAACCCATGGGTTTTCCCACGGATCAACTTACATAAACTCACGGGTGACTCGCACTCGTGGACAACCTTAGCTCAGTCCTAACTTTGAGAGTATATTCCGCTCGGATTTCCGGAAATCGGAGCTGTGCTTGTTGAGTTATGGCATCCGGAAGTCAGTCACCGAAAGGGGATCACTCCACGTGACTGCCAACTATTCCCGCTACCGTAAGGTACGGGTCTTAGAGAGCCCCCATTGACAGCTTCTGGCAGTAAACTCTCATTTTTGTCAGCAGTTTTTGCGTCAGCACTTTTGTCCCCACCAAATTGTTTCGGCTTGTCGTGCTGCCGATGATTGCCGAAGTCACATTCGTAATCCTGCTTGCATAACGTTCTCGATCCTTCTCCTGACTCCGGCTCATAGATTATGTGTGTGGTTGGCCGCGCAAAAAATCAAGTTTTCAAGTTGTAAAAAGAGGACGGGAAAGGGGGGAAAGAGAGTGTGATTCAAGGACATACCAGGACTTCATGTACCCGAAAACTTCGAGCGTAAATGGTGAAAAAAGCATTTATGGATCTTGATTGGACTTTTGATGCCGAGTTCCGTTGCTAGAACATTGATTCAAGACCTATTCCTTGGGAGATAATATCCCAGATTGACATTGGACTCAGCCAATCATTTTCAACAGCTGTCAAATCACCGCGAAAGACCGCGACACACTATTGCTCTTCTTGTTTCTCCCTCCTTGTTCCTCTGCCTGAATCTGACACTCGGGCTTTTGGTTGAGCTCTGAACTCTCTACCATCTGTGCACACTGCAGCACACCCAAGCTCCGATAAAGATCAAGAAAGCCAAAACAATGTGATGGGACTTGTATCCGCGCTCGTGCCAAGTTGCGCGGACTCGAAGCCGGGAGGAATTGGGGGTAACCTGTGTCTAAGTTCAAATTTGAGATTTTGTGTTCCTGCGAATGAGGTGGATGTGTTGATGGTGTGTTTTTATCTCCAACACTTCATTGTCTCATCCTAACCTCAAATACAATAGGTACACACCCTCAATTTCGGGTGGCCAGCCCACCCGAAGTTAGAATCATCTCCGCTCGTGCCCCTCACCGCAGTGCATGCTGCCCAGTGCCACCTCTTGGATTCAATTTGCAGAAGTCCCGCAAGTGGTTAGATGGCTTTCCTTCTCGTTCCTATACCCTATGCAGAGCTTCAGTTCAGCTCATATGCATTCAATACCATGCGGCCCTCACATCCAATTCGACCTCTCTGCTACCCTCCACGAGATCCCGGCTAATGTTTGCGTTCCAGCAAGTAGCTGGGTCAGCAATCATACTCACAGGCTCATCTTGTCTTCAGCTCACTTGTGCCACCGTTTGTTTCAACTCGATTCTCGGTGGTTCAAACCCTTACATTATTTCTTGCGTTTACCTTGTAATCTAGGGCTCCCCCGAGTCCTTACAATTCAATGGCCTAAGTATTTTAACTTGGAAAACAGCACTATTGGTGTCCATTAGAAATAAAAGTCCTTGAAAGTGCGAGATGACATGCAGTCCTATGAACCACGGTCGCGGTTAATGAGTGCAGACTCCAGAGTCCACATCCTTCGGCGGTCTGAGGCATAAGAGACAACATAGGCCATTGACTAGGTGCGTTAAAGTGATACAACGAGTGTGAGGGATTTTTAATCTGGTAGCGGGCCGTGCCACTTGTCGGCCTTACCAGCTTTATTTTGCAAACGGCAATAAGTTAGGGGGTCGATTCATGGCTACCGGCAGCACTGGGGAGATTTGATGGCATCACCGTGCTCGGCCAAATGCGGAACCCTGCCATTTGGCCAAATTCTGTGGCGAGATTTAGTGCAGGCTGAACCAGGCACTTTCGCATATAGGTTTATAGGTACAATATGTTGAGAATTATGTTTTATGTGAATTCTTGGTAGCAGATTTTTATTTCCCCGTGCAAGGCTTGAAATCCCCCCTGCATGGTGTACGATTAAGGCACTTCTCGTCCGAATTCTCCAAATCTTTTCCCAAGAAGGAACATATAATGAGGAAAAAACCCCATTCCGACACGATTCTGGTCCATACTGGGGCTCTAACACCGTGTGCTGAGATGCGTTCCATCAGCCTGATCAAGCCTGTGGAAACACAAACAAACAATTGTGTCCTCTGGTTTCCCGCTCTCCCCTGTGCCCCTGTACGTGTCTTTCACGTGTTAAATCTATGACAGGCCATGGGATATTTACCTAATGCCTTGCAATTTAAAGGAACGCGTAAACGGCGGACCAAGCCTCAAAGACTCGACTAGTTCCAAAGGCACTTCCGCATCGGGAATACCGAGGCACGGGAACCGAGATACTCGGTACGGGTATCTCAGGGACACAATTTCCGGGCGTAGCCAGATTTTAGATCGCGTCGCTGCCGGCCTGAGTAGCATTGTCGAGAAAGCCGCGCCCATAAAAGTGATTTCAGGCCAAATGGAGGTTGACAATGGGGGTTTCAACAGTTAAGAGGAGTACTATGACAGGCAGAATTCATTTTGAGGTAGATACTACATTATTTGAGGTTAATTAGGAGCAGTGGTAGCGGAGTAGAGCAAGTCGAAAGACATTTGCCGTCGAATTCTCGGCAATCAGCTTACTAAGCGCACGATTTTAGAACCACGGTTGCCGGTAGCCAGGTCGAAGCCGGACTAGCCGGCAGGTGATCAAATCGTGACAACTCGTGATCGCATGACCCATCCGTTTTGGGAATAAATCTTCATTCGAGGCCATCTCATACTCAGAAATAGCCAAATCCTGTACTGTGATGCTTCAGTAGAAGTCATGAATAAAATTGGAGGGATTCAGAACCCAACAATTGTGGTTGAATGTGCAATACCACAATTCCACCAAAATCCTTGACAGTTTTCCCTCGGGTGGCCGGAAAACAACCAGAAAAATTGGGATGCATAATTTCTGATGAACTGACAGTTTCTGGGGACATTAGATTGTATATTGCCTTGTAGATGAGCCTGTGAAGCCTGTTTTCCCGATTAGGCGGAACAAGGATTGCCCCTGTTTTCTTAAAGGCATATCTCTGTGAGCCCGGAGAAAATATCTGAGGAGACAGTTCTGCGTAAAATTTCGCTGGCTACGGTATCTCCCCAGCCAGTCAGATTTGAAGCGGCCATTTTATTGAGGCCATACCGTTCAATTCTTCATTGAGGGCATAGATGCAATCAATCGGCACTCCGCGACGGACAAGGATTGTCCTTGTTTGTATAAAGGCGTATCTCTGTGAGTGCGTGGAGAAAATATCTGAGGAGACAGTTCTGCGCGAAATCAGATTGGAAGCGGCCATTTTATTGAGGCCATAGCGTTCAATTCTTCATTTGAGGGCATAGATGCAATGAATGGGCGCTCCGCGCTGGACAAGGATTATCCCTGTTTGCTTAAAGGCGTACAGTGGCGCTATAATGTTCTGCGTGCGCCTGTCACCCAAAGAAGAAAGCATCCTCGCTCCTTGTCACCATCACTGATGCCCCTTCAGCCGACTTCAGCATTGCTCAGGGCCCCGCCATTGAGTCGACCATCTGTTACCCGCACAGATGCGAGGAGCCGCCGCTCGCCTGCTACAACTGCCAGCAGTATGGCCACACCCAGCACTAATGCAAGTCATCACCAAATAAGTCCGAGCCTTGAAAGGGGCTTCCAAGGCACTTAAAAGGGCTACAAGTCCTTCCAAACCTCGACAAGGCACGTACCACCCCGACGAGCCCTTGATTATGACGGTGAATTTTCAGAGTCCTTTGAGGGTCCGCAAGGCTTGGTGGGCCTTCAAGGCCTTTCGAGGCTTGTAAGGGCTTTACGGCGCTTCGAGGTTCCTCCTCGAACTTCTTACAAATCCAAAAAACCAAGACAAAAACAAGGAAGGAAAAAAGTACGTATCGAGGATGTGGCTACTACAACGTAGTTAAACAGAATGAACCGGACAATATGATAGTCAAATACATCTAGAGCGCATATATTCAGCTTTTGGACGAACATGAACAGAGCTGAGAGACTCACCGTAGCCGTGCGACCCCAGTTCACAGGATTTCAGGTATAGAAAGGCACACTGTCTTTCCGTGAGTAGAGGAGACCATTCTGTGTGGAATTTCGCTGGCTACCACCTCAGCAGGACGGCCTCAAAAAGGCTATTGAACTGGGATTGTGGCATCGGATTTAATGCAAATTTGAGTGCTTGGAGCTGTTTGTTTAACAATTTACATGGCCGAGGCTTTCCATACTCGACCAATACCTCTTCAATCCACAAGCTCCGTGGCTCGTTCTGCTCCCAAGAAGCGGGGCTTCAATCTATCATGTCACCGGGCGAGCCTACTACCTACCCATCGGCGCTAGGCACCGACAAAGACTTTCCCTCCGTTTTTTTCCGTTTTGAGTGGCTCCAGATGACCACCTCCAAATCAGACGATCGTTTTGCACCACCGGTCTGAAACTTGGCAGAGGTGGTAATGTTAATGAAGACCTGCTTCTTAATCCAACTTTGAGTGACCTCCATATCTCCCTCGCCAATTGGTCGCATTTACAGCTCTTTGCGGAACATAGGGCGCGGCCAATTTTTTTTTTTTCCATTTTGAGACATTTTTGATCTTTTCGACCATTTCCCTCGCTGTGTGCTCAATTCTGAGTGTATCGCTTTATAAACTATATAGTCGGAACTGCACTGGAATTCCGCATTTCTTCTCGTGCCCCGTTTAGTTTTACTCAACCTGTATAAAATGTGGTATAATATTATTACCTTTTCAAGCAGGGGGGATGTGGATATAATGCTCCACTCCTTTATTACAGCACACATAGGTGTATTTATGAGGTCACCTCGTCGCCATATTTGTTTTGTGCACCCTCTGCTATGTGAACAATGCAGTTGAAAGTGAAAATATTAGTGTCCGTAAAAATCCGATGTTTCTGGATGATCTATCTACCAGTGAGTCAGAGGTTCGTTTTGGGCCCACTCTTAGGTAGTTATAAGAGAACCTACGACTCAGGTTCCCGCTTCAGGTCCTCGCACTAGTACGCGATGCACCTCAATTTGCCATCGGTCACAGAAATAACTGCACGTGGCTGTGATAGATGGTAACTTGACGCGCGTCGCATACTAGCGGGAAGACATGTAGCGGGGATCTGAGTCATGTAATGTTATTTAAGGACCTCATAGTGGGCCCAGAACAAACCTTGTGGCCACTGGTAGAGAGAGCATCCAGAAACATCAGATTTCTGTGGACACTAATATTTTCACTTTCAACTGCATTGTTCACGGAGCAGAGGGCGCACAAAACAAATATGGCGATGAAGTGACCTCATAAATACGCCTATGTTTGCTGTAATAAAGGACTGGAGCATTATATCCACATCCCCTCTTGTAGGAGGAGATCTGCTTGAAAACTTAATAATATTGTACCACATTTTATACAGGTTGAGTGAAACTAAATGGGGCACGAGAAGAAATGCAGAATTCCAGTGCGGTTCTGACTATATAGTTTCTAAAGCGATAAACTCAGAATTGAGCCCACAGCGAGGGAAATGGTCGAAAAGATCAAAAATGTCTCAAAATGGAAAAAAAAATTGGCCGCGCCCTATGTTCCGCAAAGAGCTGTAAAAGCTTATTTCGACCAAGTCAGAAAAGCACTCTACCCACATGGCACCGATTGGAAAGGTACCCTTTCTTTATCTGCAAATCAGCCAGCTAAATTCGGATCTTAGGTATCTGGCACTCGGAGATAGAACAACGGGTCGAGCGCCTACTGAAAGATCGCTATATTCGCCGTGTCATTGACATGGATGCCGAATTGTTTGCTTCTCATCCCGAAGACGAGTCAACCCAATTATTTGAATGGTCACTGGCTCACTTTCTGTGTTAGATTCAAACAGAGCTCTATCCAAAGCGATCAATAGATATGACAGCTAAGCGCAAAACGATAGACGCAAATCGCTTTCGAGTTCGCGTTCGCGCCGAGCACAGCATAGCCAAACAAGTGAGAAACATAACTAATTTTATCTGGAACCATTGTCTCCGCGCGCGCCAGCAAGGTCCCACAAAATAAACTTTTCATGACGACTCTCCTTGCGTAACGTCAGTGGGGCACGCAACATACATAAAGATGGACCGCCGCGCACTCAGTTTTCATCTCCTACACCATGGCACAAAATTATAATGGTCCACCCCGCTACGCTACTGCAGCATATCTGCTGGGAATGGGTCCCCTTCCTCCACCCACCAATTGTGAGCTCGCGGTCGCGTATGCGCAGGCCGGTCTCGACAGTGGGAGGTTCACTCAGCCCCAATTTGAAGAGGACCAAGCGGACGATTCAGACGACGACGAGAACACTCACGCGCAGCCTCCCTCCGGACCCTACGAACCACAAATCCGAGTCGATCCCGCACTGCTTGCAATCTCGAACCAAGGGGCCGCAGGTGCGTCTGCATTTCCACAACTTACTTCCAACGCGCTGATTTATCCACAGCAAATAATTTCCTCGTCGGCACCAACGTACCAGGTATTATATTGTCGTGCTCATTGTCTGATGTGCTTGACCACGATTTCAGTGGCCAACATCACGGTCGAGGTGATCGACTATGCCACCAAGGACAAGAACAAGCAAATGAAGACCCAGCTGGTCATCCCGACGAACATCCCGCCCCATGATTTCTTCTCCCGTATTCACGCGCGGATGAACGTGGACCCCGCCACAGCCATTCTTGGATGGAGGGAGTCACAAGAACGCCGCAAGGACGCTCCTCACCGACTCTCGAATGCAGAGGATCTCTTGGATGCATTCAAGCGGCTCACTACGCTTCAGAACAATTCCCGTCGAAAGAAGCCGGTTATCATGGAGATTGTCAACTCGGTGTGTTATCGTCCAGCATCGATGTGCTCTACTGACGACCCCCAAGGAGATGCAGCCCAACGGCAAGACAACCAAGCAGGCGGAGAAGCAGTCCGAAACCGCGATTGCCATCCCCGAGCTCGAGAAAGTCAAGGCGAAGCTCACTTGTGCGCTGCACCCAGGCAAAAACCGATGGTGCTACGTGATGCCGCCTGACAGCAAGCATCCGGGGAAGCACGTCGCCCTTGGCATCGAGCACGTTAGGTTGTGGGCTCGTAAAGTTGTACGTTGTTGACACTCCTTTCATTGACTTATTCTAACCTCTTCAAGCATGATGGCGAAGCTAGCGACGACTGCATCAACCCTCCCAACGTCCTCAATTTCGATCAGATGGCTGAAAAAGGTCGCTCTCGAGATGAGCGCAACGCACGCGGTCATGTCCAGGCATCCCTCCCCCCAATTCATGTTCACGTTGGCGGCGGTGCCGAGCACGCGCTTCGTGACATCGACACCCATTTGCCGACGTCTCGCAAGCGTGGGCACGAGGAATCCTCGGACGACGACTCAGACGACTCAGACGATGCACTTACCATCGTCGAAGTCCTTCAGGAGCTCCATAAGAAGTACCCTGCACTCAATTATCTTCAGTATTCCCCAGCCCTCGAAGCTAAAGGGATCATCTACGCCAGTAGCGCACTCGGGTTCGACCACGCTTATTACAAGGACAACGTCGGAATGGCGGATGGGGCTATCGGGGCTTTTGTCAAGCGGGCGGGAAAGATGGTTCGAGCTGTGAAGAAGAGGAATGGGAAGAAGCGGGCCAGGACGACCGTGCCGGACAGCGAGAAGGAGAATTAGAAGGTGTTGAAACTGATCCCATTGCTAAACTCTCGAATACACTGCTAAATGTTCTCCCAATGCACATATTGTATCAATAGCAATGAATATACTGTATTATCACTGTCTAATGTACATGGGGAGAGGCACGAGCTAAGCAATATACCCGCAATCACGGAGCCACCCTTCGATGTTCTCGGGGGTCATGGTGTCATATACAGCAGCCCACAATATATCAATTGGATTGCGGTCCTCACCGCCTACCATTTCAGCAAGGACATCGTCACGGTTGCGGCGAACCCAGTATTTGAGGGACGAAAAGCCTTTCTCGCAAAGGTTGAAGTGCAGAGAATACGGCGACAAATATATGAGGCGGTGGCCGCTATTCCCTCATCAGTTCTCGACACTGGGTTAACAAATACCGACTTACCGTCCCACCACCATCTCCCGGATGCCATCGAAATGATGGACGCTGGCGTTATCCATTACCAAAACGGAATTGTCTTGAGGGAAGGGGTTCATGATGTCCAGCAGAACATCGAGATAGTTACGGAACTCGGCGGCGGTCCACGATCGAGTAATGATGCCGAGGTGCAATACACCGTCGAGTGAGATTGCCGGGAGGATAGAATAGCTGGGCATTTTCCGTTATCGAATGTCTATAGTAATAGGGAAATAACATCACTCAGTACTGGTTGAAATCTGCTAAGTCTTTTTGGTTGAGGGTGTCTGTGGTAGCCATGGGCGCTGAGGCATGCCAGTAGTTTACTGACCTGTGAAAAATGTGGCCATGGTAATGGTGGCCACTGGACCCAGTCACAAGTTTACTGACGAACAAAGCAAGGGATGGTGGTAGCAGTGGTTGCTCAGACAAGTCAGCATTTTCTGCGACTCCTAAGAATATATTCATGGTATGCATGGTACCTTATCCAAGTCACAGACTGTGGTCAAAGTGTTGGTGGTACTCGTGGTATGTATGGTAACTCAAGTCAGTAAAACTGTATAGCTACCCCGCCAAAGGCCATTAGAAGCAGTCTAATGGAGCTTAAAATTGCAATTTTTTTCCACTTGTACCTCAGAAGGCACTGTGGCGGCTCGCATAGGTGGCATATATTTTAGCTATGCATGTTTTGGATAAGTCCTGCCCTTGGAATTCTGAAAATCGAGTGGACATTGGCCCAGAAATGGCGAAACCGAAAGTTTATTATGAACCTAAGTGCACTACGTATCAACGGCATATTGGTCTCATATTTCACTTCCATCCACTTCGACCACCGGTCCTGTTGCGCTGAGGCGGTAGAGAACGACCGTCGGGAATGGCGCAGCACAGCCACCGTCCCGGCCGATCCGCCATCAAGAGCGCGAGATCGGCTTTAATTCCCTCCTGGATGAAATCTGCACCTACAGTATCGATTACCAAATCGGGACTCAGGCTTGTCACGAAGTAATAGCTGCCAGGTGACTGAAAATCTAATTATTTGATCCACCTTGACTTCGACTTCCACCCGCACTCGACCGGGATGTCCTTTCGTGCCGGACCAGCTACAAGTGTTGGATCGTCTTCTCTGGACACTCCGTTCTGAGACCCGCAACTATCCGTGGAAAAAATTTGTGGATTTCCATTGCCCATGACCATGTACTCGCGATACATCATGCTTCGTCATCTTGTTCATAGCTTCGGCACACAGGAAAGAATCGAATGGGACAGTCGTAGGACTTATTGGGGGTGGAGAGAGCAGCGGAAGATCTATCCATGAGCCACTGATCTCCAGGTCGTTGGGCGATGGTAATGCATGAGAATGAAAATGGACGGACTGCAGTAGCCTGTGGCAGCCCAAGCGGATTTTCGATGCCGCAGGGTGGCTGTGTTTTCCGCTGTTGAGAGTGCCGCAGGGAGTTTACCAGTCACAATTTGCGTTCAGTTGGTCTAAAATATTGGCCGTTCCTTATCTCTCGTGGGAAAAATTCCGGATGGGGCTCAAAAATCGTATTTTTTCGTGTAGATTCTCATTCTGAACTCACTTTTTCCCTAGAATTGCGGGATCGACCAAAATGTGTTTGCTTGTCTACAACTGTAAGTTCTGGGGTGATTGATTACTGGACTTTTTCGTTCAATTCGGCGGTCACGCGTCACGCACCCATGCGTCACGAGGCCGGCGGTCGAAATGGTTTTGCGTGACCCTGCACCAAAAAATGCCCCAGCGACGTGGAAAAGGCAAAATTTTCGTTCCGATGTCGAAATTTTTCCGGTGGTCACGCAAAATTTTCGCCGGTGTCGAATTGTCGAAATGGATTTTGGGTCACGTGTCAAACTCCCTGTCGAATTGAACAAAAAAGTCTAGTACATCTAACCAAAGCGAAATTGAGGGTTCTGGCATCAAGGTAAGACAAAAGGTGAAAAGGTAAAGTGTAATGGTACTCACATATACGAAGTATCGGAATGTTCACTGGTAGGAAAGGAAATACGCAGGCAAAGCCGGGAGGTCGTTTTCACCTGCCTCTGTGTAACCCTGGCATCGCTGGCCATTGAACTTCAACGTCATGACGTTTCCATACCAGGGCTTGGGTGCAGCCCCCGATGTGATATGGTAAATCGCACGATTGACAGGCGACGCCTGTGCGAGCGCGATGGGCGAGTAAAATATGTGAAGCGGGAAGCGCAGCGCTTCGCCGTTCAAGCCCTGCGTGAGGACGACGCTTTCTGGTTGTGTGTCGAAGTACGGCTGGAGGAGCAGAACAGGGCACATCCCATGGGAGCGATGAGGTGGGCGACACTTCACGGTGATCATCCTAGGACGATCTGGAGCAGAGGGGAATAATGAGTGCATTGGTGTGGACGCAATGAAAGAAAGCGGTGCGACACGTACCCTCTTCGGCGATGAATAAAATCGCAGAAACTGACATGAACTCGGGTCCCGCTGGTGGTGGGGTGGCGATCATGTTCGCGCCATATCCAAGGGTGGCGGGTGACGGCCGGCATTGTTCGCGATGGCGGGGCCAGTCCTGTGCATGCGTGAGATGGCGACGCATTAAAGAAAAAGAGGCAAACCCCATGCAAGTGCTCAGGTGAGCAGTACCAAGTGGTCTTGCACCGGCTACACCACTGCGATGTGGCGCGGCCGCAAACGAGACATGGGTGGTTGCCTGGAGAGGGATGCATGACTGACGGCTGGTAACGCGATGTCGAGTTAATGGAGACAGAGTGAAGGAAATCAAGTAGGAATGGTGGTTGTTCTTTTATAGAAGTGATGATGAGGACCTGGACAGTAAGGGTTTGTGAGTGCAGGGCAACAGATTGATCCAATCCTAAGTAGATGCAGCCGTTGATCTGGGCCTGGGCCTGGAACGGGGGTGTGTCCCCTAAACGTAACACTAAACGTAAGTAGGCAAAAGCTTCCACTCAATTCCCAAGAAGACGCTCTTTGTAGAGCAGTCTGCACCAAGTACATGAGGCGGGCGGCTGGTGGCTGGTGGACTTATCTTAGCCTGCCTCATGTACTTGGTGCAGACTGCTCTACAAAGAGCGTCTTCTTGGGAATTGAGCGGAAGCTTTTGCCTACTTACGTTTAGTGTTACGTTTAGGGGACACACCCCCGTTCCAGGCCCAGGCCCAGATCAACGGCTGCATCTACTTAGGATTGGATCAATCTGTTGCCCTGCAATCACAAACCCTTACTGTCCAGGTCCAGAAGATGACACCCTCAAAAGACACATACTTCTGGTTTCCTGCAATGAGATCCGGGAAGAATATGGCACCCAAGGTTGGACCACCACTGCGAAGGCAAGGACGTGCATAGCAGAAAGGAGGTGACGTGGCGCACGGAGTCGGCCCGATATCTGCGAGCTCGTAAGCTTGTTCACGTAATCCCAAGCTCCGGATAAAGCGCGGACGACACTGTCCAGTGTCAAATTGCAGGAAACCTGCTAAAATGGCCGGCACTTGTCAGATGCTGGTTGGCGGAATTCTGGACAAAACTATCTCTTCAGATTTCCTTTTGATGCACTCCTCGCCAAACACGAGGCACTGCAAGCTCCCCATTCAAATGAAGTAAGCAGGACCCAGCGGCGTTGGCCGGGTAGGCTTCGATCCGCTCAGGGCTTGCCATACACCCCTATACTGTGGCGTTTCAGATGGTTTTCCGTCCATTTAGCTTAAAATTGTTGCTAGATAAGACAGAGGGCGTGGGTTCCCGACACCCTTCTGTAAGCGGCCATCAAAATGTTCCCACGGCCACAAGAGGCACGTGGAAATCAAATTGTTGATATCAACCTCTTTTGGAGTCTAGCGACTTAATTCTGTGCTCATCTAGCCACTGGGACATTTCTGAGCAGCACAGCTCTAGCATTAGGGTTTCACCCCCAATTGCCCTAAATTTTTAATACAATGGACTTATAGGTATAATCTAGTTCCTGGAACACCGGGATAGTGAATATCATATCAGGTTGTCATATTGAAACACCAGGCTGACAGAGGCTAAATCTGCCCAATAATTCCTGACCACTAGACTCACACCAGGGGGTCAGATTCACTATCCCGGTGTTCCAGGCACTAGATTATACATAGAAGTCCATTGTATTAAAAATTTAGGGCAATTGGGGGTCCGAATGCTAGAGCTGTCCTGCTCGGAAATGTCCCACAATGTGCACAAATTTGACCCAAGAACAAAGTAAAAAATCTGAGGACGCCGAAAACTGTGCATGGGAATTCTGAATAGATTGAGCATATTCACAAGGTAAACGGACGAGAATTGAGCCCGTAATCACTGTTCTGCCCAAAACAACTGAAACAGAAAAAAAAATGTCTGCGCCCTAAGTTCCGCAAAGAGCTGTAAAAGGGACATTATCGAAAATTAAAAGCTAGTATGAGGAGGAGGAGTAACAAACAAAGGATAAGTGGGACAGACAAGGTTGGGAGCTATTACGAGCAAAGGGGCTGTATGAAGAGGGTAGAACTACGAAGCAAATCACGAGTGCTTATGTAATAAGTGATCGTTCTTTTATCAAACGAGATGAGCTTTTTGAGAGCACCTGCAATGGTCAGCGACACCTTGATGAACAACGCTTAATAGTGGCTGTGTTGAAACGAATTTAGCAGCCTTCATTACATTTTTTCTAATGGTTTTAGGGTTTTAGTTTGAACACCGATCCACCATTTCCGTAAGGCGCCAGGTTCGAGCCCCGGTGTCTGTATTCTTTTTTCTAGTGTTGTTCCCAGTAGGGCTCAAACTCAAGCCCAACCCAAGCCCGGACTCACAATTTTTCCAAGCCAGAGACCCCAGCTTAAACACGGGTTTCTCTGGGTAGCTGAATTCTCACATTTTCAGTTCCAATCCTCTGTTTAAGACTGGAGGGCATATATTATGTTGGCTCCATGGGTTTTTGACATTGCGCATCCTACAACCTTGTGCATTCTCAAACTTACCCCTCCCTCAATTACTGCTGTCCTCTATTCCAAACCACCACTGATACCCTAGAGTCCGAGACTTTTTTTTTTTTTTTTGGGAAGTTGGTAGTACCCCAGTACGTGGGAATACTTCATATTGAATGATATGTTCCTCATTTTTGGCAACCACCATTGTTGGGCTCGATGTGGCAGGTGTTTTGCTTGAATGAAGGACTTTCACTGAGTCAGCTTGTGGGCTGATGTTGGGCTGATGCGAGAGGAGCGTGTGGCACTGTGGCTGTCCGCATCTAGCGGACAGCTTTACAAACAGATACCAATTCAACATATACAAACAATATGGAGTGCTGGCAGACATTTTTTGCGTCCCCTAAAATGATTGACTGGTGTGTCTTTTTTACCCGAGCGGCCCATCTAGTGATGTTCTGGCTTTGGCTTTGGCTTTTTGGCTTTGGCTTGGCCTCGGAAAATCTCAAGCCAGGCCAGGGCCAAACTTAGGGAAACCCTCCTTTGGTAATTTCCTTGAATTACCCGGAAATTACCGCGAATCGGGTCAAATTACCATTATTACCAGTCATTACCTCCATTACCAGTTTTACACAAGTGCCAAGAAATTCCACCAAATTACCAGTCAATTACCAGCCATTACCAGAGCTTTACCGGCACTTTTTTATCCATTTTCTTGCTCAAAACTCATTACACATTTAATCATGAGAAACACATATATTCAATGAAATTTAAAGTCTACTACATGCAAAGAATGTACTATATAGACTACGACACTACAGACACTTTCTCGATGTGGTGGAGGAGGAGCAAGCTAGTGAAGTAAACCCGTATCAGCACAATGGAACAGAGAGAAAAGGTTTGAAGCACGCACCCTTAATGTTCTTCCCAACACTGTTGTGAGAACCGATACGGGCGAATTGACATTGTGGCGCGCATCAATACTGAGAATCTAATCAATCAATCAAATCGGGTCCCGGGAAGATACGTACGCCAGTGATAATGTCGCTGCAGTGGCATAGACGGGCCATAGCTAAAGAAAAAGAACGGGGAAGCCAAGCCCCGCGGCCCACGCACCCGAGGGTCTTATCTACCGAGTCGAACGCCTCCGGCACGAGGCTCGGCGGGCCAGCGCCTGTGGCGTTCGCGACCTACCATGGAAGAGAAAGCTTACGTCAAACGGCATTCTAGAAACAAACCAAGAAATGTGTGAGTGACGAAGGGAAGGAAGAGAAAGGTACGTACTGTCACCGTAGGACAAGTCGTGCTTGTCTGAGCTTCCTCTCTTCGTAAACGGTCTGCTGGATGTCATCCTAAGAAAGAGTCAGTGCCGCTAGTCAATGGATGAACGGTGAGAGCGAGAAGGGACTGTACCTGTACATGCTCGCGGCATCTTGCGCAGGACACGGCCTCCAAAACGGAGTGCCGGACATATGATTGTGACTAAATCACGACTGGTCAGCAAGCCTAGTACGCCGTGAATAGCAGACCAAAGGTGAGGACGACGGGTCACTCACGCGGAACAGCAAGTGGGTCATCGCGACCTGGGCGGCGACGTGTCACGGCGTGGGACGTGAGAGGGCATGACGGCAGAGGGAAGTCGGAGGTCTGCGCCGCGGAGATGGCTGTGTTCGGAGCGTGGTGCGTAGAATTCGTCGGCGCGATGAAGGGCGTTCATGAGGGATGGACGCACAGGCGGACGGTACATCGGAGCCGGCAGCAGCACTGTGTGGGTGAGTGTAAGAGTCGTGCAAATGCAAGAAATGGGTTCCATGGGACCCACAAGTGCATCTGAGATCATCCTGGAGTGAGCTACGGGGCGGAGGTAGGAAAGAGGGAGGAAAGAGGGAGCGGCAAGCGGAGGAAGATGGGGGAAAAGGAAGAGAGTTGTTTGATGCTGTTGTGAGGAAATCAAAATGAACGTCACGTGCAGCTCGCGTACTCTCGCGTAGCATTGTCGGCGGAATCAACAGTTTAGGGCCAGGCTTGATGGGACTTTGAGATCGTCCATCGGTTCTCAGGATTCGATCTTGGAGGGGTATTTTGTGCATTCCTTCATGAGTCGTCTATCTGGCATAGCCATTGATGCTTCCCTTCCGAATTGCTGCAGTTCTGGCAATTTGGAAAAATGAGACAAAAGGTAATGCTGGAAACCCCGGTGATTCAGTCAAATTACCCCAAATTACCTCAATTTAATGGAGACATTGGTAATTTCCCCGAAATGGGGGGAAATTACCAAAGGAGGGTTTCCCTGATGAACGCCATCATTATGGACAGCATACGTACTATTTTTTTCAAGACCAAGGCTGGCCGCGGGATCGTGTACGCGAAGTACTTCAACCCGATACGCCTTGTCACCCTGGCCCTTATATTCACTGCTGTACGTGTTTTGTTTCCATTGCCAACCCGTGATCGTGATTGCCCATCTATTCGCCAGATCGAATTCTGCATCGAAGAATATTCCACGGGTCGCTTTCAGCAAGGCTTCTTTGATGAAGTGGCCAACAAGGAGCGTTACGACGTCCACCTTCAAGATCTCACTGAATGGGCCGCTCTCAAGCCCTCTGTAACCAATGCGATTTTTCAAAAAATGCACGACCAATGCCGGTATGTGGAACCTCATCTCGGATCTAATCTAGCATGCTTATCGTGTGCTCCCAGTTCTTCAATGGGTGTTGCTCCGGTCAAGGCCGCGGGGCGGCTGACCGAGACCAACCGTGCTCGAGCGCTTGAAGAGCTGGAGGCGATGGACGCAGATGGCGATGAAGATGAAGAGGAGGCCGGTGATAACCAGGATGGCTTACAGCCGGTCAACGACGAGCGGGCTGAGCAGGGCAACGTCTCAATGGTTGTCTCATCACCTTAGCGTGCAATATATTTATTTATTTTATTACCTGTCCCCGGCGTGAAACAACCAAGCTATATGGCCCACAGTGCGCTACAGAGGCCTTGATACATTGTAATACACAGCAGCACCGGTCGGCTACAGAGAACCACGTATGCGAGCCACTTGAATACAAGTCACCACATGCAGTCACATATCTGACTGATTGACTACAGATGCCACATAAAGGGGTACTTGACAACGAGACTACATCGTATATATGGCCTCTGTGGATCTCTGTCGTGGTATCGTTTTTTCCTGATGTATTGTTGAGGACACTCCCAGTTCAGTGGGGGAGTCATCGAGTCCAGCTGACTAAGTCCAGTGGCGGCAGTTCCGCCAGCAGTGGCAACCATCTGGGCCTCTGCTTCGCTGTGTCGGAAGCATGCAGATTGCACATTCGCGATCCTCATCCCGGTCTCGGTCTCAATCTCGTTCCCCTTCGCCTACTCCTGCACTTCGTAGCTCCACTCGTGCACCAGCAGTGCGAAGATGATGTTGTTTTTTTTTTTTTTTTTTTTTTTTTTTTTTTTGGAGCGTTTGGGATAATGACGTTCAGTCTGCAGAAGCATTCCAAAGTCATCCGCTGGGTCTACCAGAAAATTCTAGTTAATGCCGGGGAAGTTGTCCAGGGAGGAAATGCCATTACGCACAATTACCATAGTGTGGGACTCCAGCCTCCATAAAATTATCCTATCCCATTTTTAAAATCTTCCAATGTCAATGGCTGTATACCCACTAAAACCCCCACTGTGTATGTCCAGTCATCCGGCAGCGAGTCTTCATTCATTAGTAGACCACTCCATGTTCTTAGGACAAGATCCTTATTCAGCGCAAGATTATCGAACTTCATTTTATTGGTGAGGATTCGATCTCGTCCTAGTGCGGAATTAACAGATTTCAGCCATTTATTGTGCACCTCAACATCTGTTATCTTTCGGTCTGGATTCTTTAAAACTTTGTCATTGCGAATATTCCAGATTGTGTGCCATGCAGTGGATACCAGAATGGCAAATAATCTTCCCATCTCAGGGATAATTTTGCCTTTTGAGCCTTTGAACTTAACAAGATTACAACCCAATATAAGCCCCCAGCTGAGGGGAGGCCAGGTAGGATATTTCATGTGCCAGAGTTTTTGGGTCAATTTCCAAATTAAATTTGCGCCAGAGGCCTCACATTCCATTGCTATGTGTTCCAGGTTTTCAGGGACACCACAGGTTTTGCAGACTGCCATCATTTCAAGATTATCAATATGTGTCCAGAAGTCACCAACTCTGAAAATATTGTGAATTGACTTCCAGAATAATTCACGGTGAAGTCGCCTTAAATTGATAGAACGTATAGATTTCCAAATCATTTCATCTGTTGGGGTATAGTCAGAAATTTCATAAACAGAGCACCTGATGCGGTCTAGATTGATGTATGTTGACTTCCTCAGTGGTTCTGAGTGGCTACCCTTGATGATTTTTGTAAAGATTCGCTGAGAGCCTTGTGAGATTAACATTCCAGGGCTACTGAACATTACGTCGATTTGGGTATCAACCTCCAGTGAAGGGCATTCATTCATCCCTAAGGTAACAGGTAAAATATCTTTTGTTTGCTTGAACTGTGTCCACGCAACTCGCTCATTCAGAGCTGCAAACACTGCCTTGAACAGTAGGAAGCTTGGGTCCAATACATCATTTTCAGATTTTGTTCGCTCCTTAATAAGTGTTTTGAGCAAAAAGTCAGATGAAGAACAAAGCAGTAGGGGAGCATTATTTGGGATTTTTTGCAACAAGGTGAGGGCAGCACCCAGGATTCCCGATTTGAAGTTCATTTTTATGGCGGGATTGTCAAATGTGAGGCACATAGTTTCATCCTCCTCTAGGTCAGTTGAAACAATTCTCAATCTAGCCAAGATTTGAGGGTCATACTGACCGGCACGCAAAACCTTGATATGCACAAAGGCTGTTATAAGCTCTGGGGGCGGGACTAACCTGCCTTGTCGTCTTGCAGAGATCTCATTCATTGAATCATCTGCAGCAAATATGCGGAAGCCATTGTTGACATCTCGCAATCTGAAGTTTGGATCATAAGTCATTGGCTTGTCAATTTCAATCTCTTGCCGGTTAGCATCTATCTCCTCTGCTGTTAACTCAAGCTCATCACAGAGGTCTACCATTGGCACAAGTGGATTCCATTTAGGCATAATAGAGTCTATTAGCAATTTAGCAGTCTCAATGCACTTGCCAGGGTTAAGGCAACCCAGTTCATTTCGATCTTTGTTGCAAGGTGGGCATCCACAGTTTTTCCGGCCAATGCCACTAGGATTGATAGTGTGTGGTCGTCTTGCCATCGTAGTTCTTCTCGTGGCGATTACAAGGGCATCTTTAACAGTTCGAACTCCATGTTGGTTTCTGAGGCAGGTTGCGGCATCTCGAAGGCAGACATTTTTGTAATTTGGATAGCGGACAGCAGGATGCTTCCATATCGGCATCTCAAGTTGCACATTATGGTCAATTGAGAGAGCTGTGAATTTGAGGTTGAACTCTTGGGCTACAGAGATCATACCCTTAAGGTCATCAGGTATTGCATTTGACCTGGGGATGGGGAAATGTATTTTGTTTAAGAATATGTTGATGATTTGACCAGGCCTCACATTTAGGTAGCTGGTCTCCAAGTATTTTGTGAGTATGTAGTCAACAAAATAGCACCATAGTGGACGATCCTCTCCTTGCTTAAGATAGCATTGAAGATTCCAAAGATGTATAGCTTTATTTCGAACAGAGATATCTAAAATTCCTTTGCCTCCTCGGTCAACAGGGAGGATCATTGTCTCGAGAGACACTCTGGCCGTCTTTCCATCCCACAGGAAGGACCGTATGAGTTTTCCAAGGGTTTCTTCGATTTCCTTTGGCATTCCTTGGACTCTCGTCAGATACTGTGTCCGACCTCCAATTACCATGCTAATGATATGCCGTTTCCCCTCAAGTGTTGGGAGTGTTGTTTGCCAGCGCATGATATCTGTACCAATTTTCTCCAATACGGATGGCCATGGTGTAGTATAAGGAATTTTGTTTCCAGATGATGTGTTTTTTTTTTTGTGCAGACCGCGTTGCCTGTAAGTTTCAACCTTGATATTCCGACCCCAAGCGTCTGCCCTGTTCAGCCTTATCGCCTCCTGCCCCTGATGTTATTCTTGTTCAGGCTGAGGGGGCAGCTTGGCAGAGGAGATGCCGGCAACGGTGCGGCTCATGAGCGTATGGTGGGTGCGTTCGATGAGGCCCATCTGCGCGGGTGAATAAGGAGCAGAAGTCTCCTTCTTTGTAGATGGCAAGACCTCAGTCAGGGGCTGCCTGAAAATGCCGGTGAAAATGCCGGTGAAAAGAGCTCGGATTGGATAAGGAATGAATGTGAAATTTGTCTCTGAATTTGGTATATATAACAATCTGGATGATCATCCGGATGACCCGTACCAGTCCTCAATTCTTTAAGAAACGCTATGCACTCATTTTATGCCATGCATTGTCCCCCAAGCTTCAATATATCCTATTATTTTTCGAGCAGTTTCTGCTTTTGGGAGCCGCATACAGTCGTTGTCACTGCCGTGCACGGCTGAGATCTCCACCTGATATCCCATTCTCATTGAAATTTGTACGCGCAACCTTAGCGCGCGGTTGTATTCGCCACACCCTGCGCAAATAGTCAATCGGCAGGGTTGATGTGGGATGAGACAGCCCATACCGTTGTGCGGCAGGCCGGACAGTTATTGCACCCAGTACACAGCCACCGGTCGATACAGTTCCTGTGAAACGCGTGTCGGCAAGTTAGCAGACGTATGTCCCCTTCCTCGTCGTAGTCATCTAAACATATGACACACTAGAGAAGATGATTAGTACAAGAGAGAGTGAATGGCAGGCCCAAACTACAGCACAAGCATATCACGAGGCTCGAAGGTTAGGTGCCCGTTTTTTTTTTTCAAAAAATGCAGAAAAAAAGAAGAAAAAAGGCCCCTACTTACACGCTCCGCGCAGTCTTCCGTTATGCGCCCCGCAGCCACGTATTCTGCCAAAACACTGTACTTGAGGAACTCAAGGCCGGCGCCAGCAATGTCGGCCTTGGATGCAGTGGACGGTGGGATATTCCCCAGTTCCCTGGAGGAGGAAGTTTAGAGGGAGAGGGAGGGATAAACGTACTACTACTAAAAGTCCAGAGAGAGGAGGGAGGTGAAAGGTGAAAGTAGGCGCGAGGATAACAGCAAGGAGATATGCCCGAGCCCGCAGTAGCTTATGGAAACAAGACTGGGAGAGACAAGCGACAGAACGAAGAGGATAAATGCGTGAAGTAGTTGATGCACGGCGGAATGAGCAAAGAATATAATGAAAATACGCACATAAGCGTTTCGAAGAAGTCGGAGTCGATGCCAACGGTGAAGATCCCGTGTGCAGGGGGGTAATAGCCTGGAGATGAAGAGTTAGTAGGTCGTGGGGAGGGAGTACGGCTCGGTCCTTTCTGCATCAAGTAATATCTGCCGATATCCTGGAGTGCAGAGAGGCGGATCGAAATCCGAGATACAAATAGAACGTACCCCCTATAACATGGATCAGAAAGGTGCGCGACATGCGTTCGCTCTCGAACCCGCCCAACTGTTCTGACCCTCGGTCCCTACCGAAATTCGGAGCAGCACTGGCACCTGCGCCCTGATTCCATCGTCCAGAAGCGTCGTCGTCGATCCCATGCTGCGACGCAGCCACACTGATCCCCTGCCTCCGACGTTCTCGCTCCTCTTCCCATTGTAGCCCCCCCGGGCCGTCTGTTGTCCCATCTACTTCCCGTCCCCGCTCCATCCGCATCCCGCTGGGTCCATGATGCATGCTCTGCAGGCCAACGACGATCGCCGGGACAACAGTTTCGTGTTGGGGAAAGCGGTACAGGCGCCACCAGTTGACAGCACCGGGGCGGACTGGGTGCGGAGGGGAGAGAGGCGATGAAGGCGAGGAAGAGGAAGAAGGTGGGGGCAGAGGTTGTGAGGCCAAGGAAAGGGGCGAGTTACGTGTTCTCGAATTGTCCAGCGCGGAGTCGAACGCGGCGTTACTGTTTTCTCTTGTTTCCATTTCTGGCTCCCGGCCGCCCTCATCACGCCTCGGCTCATCTAGACTTCCATCCCAATCGCCCTCCGCCTCACCCTGCCAAACAGCTGTAGTTCGACGCAGCCCCGCATTTGCAACCCCGCCCAACATCATCCGAAGCTCCACCTGCAAATCTAGCAGGAAGCGCTCGAATGAGTCCGACGCCGCTTCAGGCTCCTGCACATTGCCATCATTTTCTGTACCCTCTTCGACCGTGACTCCAGTATTTTGCACAGCGCGAGAAATACTTCGAGGGGAAGTGGAAAGTGAAGCCGCGGTGCCCTGCGCGGCCGCTCCCGCGCCGGAAATACCACCAAATTGGGCGAGACCTAATTCGACGTTGAAGCTGCGCACCATTTCGTCGAGCAGGCGGGGGGCGCGGTCGTCGTGGGAAGTTTGGTTGAGGTTTCCACTGACAGCTGGATTCGCGTTGCGGAGATGATTTTCAAAGAACTCCGCGGGAGCGAGGACGGCGCCTAGCCGGTCGCGGGAACTTCTGGGACTGTTGAGAGATGGGCTGGCGTTGGGAGATCGTAGCGCGGAAGCAGGTAAAAGTGCGGGGGCAAGTGAAGTGGAAGCGCTGGCGAGAAGTGAAGCAGCGGTTGCATGGGCTGTAACGCTACAAAATGAATAGATGCTTATCTTTAGATGAGTGGTGTAAGTAACTGCAAGGGAGGTCCGTACGTAAGTAGAGTCCCAAGGACATCGATGGTGCCAGTCGAGATGGTGGGGGGAACTTCCGCGTTGTTGTGGAAACCTGGGTTTGAAGTCATCCCATCAGCAGTCCCATTCGATCCGTTTGAAGTAGCAGGAGGACTTGAGACGTCCGTGGTGTGAAACACACCCTGCACGACAACAAATGTGCCTGGGAGCGGAAACTGGGGAGTGGACTCCTGCGGAGCAGGTGGAGGTAATGGGGACGATTGCACCATCGGCGTCGGCTCTTCATTCTGGGTGCGCGTCGGCGCAGTGCCCGACGGCTCTGCACGCGCATTTGTAACCAGGCCGAGAATACTGTGGCGCAGGGCAGTGAGCAGTCTGAGTCGGGCGGGTTGCTGCTCATGGTCTGCGTTCCTTGAGAATGACTGGCCCATTGCAGTGGACTAGCAGTGGGATTGTGGTAACGGTCGTGGCGGAAGAGCGGCGGCGGACGCAAAGTGACTGTCACTGTCAAGATGACAGGTGATCCGATGACAAGTGATCCGAATCTGGTAAGTTTAGTTCTATCGATTCATCCAAACTCGCTAGTCTCTCTTGACAGACACTTTATCAGTATGTGCTCGTACCTCGCATAAGTAGAGTACGCGGGATGGGCACACTTCGATTTCAAGATTTCCGGCGCTCCAGTTCGATTCTGCTGAAGGGATTTCTTTTTTTTCTGATTCCCTTGCATTGTTGTCGTCAAATATGTCAAGATCGTGGCTTCGTTTTGAACATGAGCTGTCCTCGGAAATGTGGGCAGTGTCCATAAAGCACCAGTGAAGCAATATTCAGCCCAGCGTGATTTCAGCATGGACACATGCTCACAAGTCGCAATGTGTCGACGTGTTCCGGTGCGTTCTTGAACTTGCTGGTTGATTTCAGACATTATACAGTCGAGGTAATCTGAAAGGTTATCCATGTTTAGATATTTCAGGTCCGCGAAGGTTGTTGAAATATGTGGGACCGATACAAATGGCACACTAATCCAACAACCCAAAAGTATCTTTTTTTGCATGTAGAAACAATCCCTCATGTCACTTTGTGTTCATTTAACAGCCCAGTGGAGTGGCAGCCTCAAGATTATGTGGCCAATGAATACTCATCTCGTATGAATAATTTCTTGTCTGAAAAATTGGCTCGTAACAAAGCAGTCCACTGAGATTAAATGTACACCACACTAATAGTTCTTTATGAAAGCGGACATTTTAGCAAACACATCCCATGCAGATTCTAGTATCATTGCTGGGCCATCAACTTCCTCCCAAACTGCTTGTGCCATCGCTTCAAACTCAACTGTAATACCGGGCCAGCCAAGATGACTTTCCCTTGAGCCTACCTCCTCAGTGAGATACCCTCGGAGCTCAGCAACAGCCTCCTTTGGAACACGGATCCGACAATCAATGCCCCCGACATGAGTAGGATGTTCAAAAACATGAGCAGGCACATGTGCCGAAGGCATGTTCTTGTCCCATTGAAGCCGGACGCGACGCTGGTTCCACCACGCTCAGAATACATCCAACTCATGTTGGATGAGAGGAACGAAAATCCACCCATCAGACCACTCAATAGGTTGAATTGTTCAGACCATTTTGGTCTGTGGTCGGACCAAATGTCATCCAAAGGTGCCAAGGAATCGTAAGCACAACTATAATTTTCGGCATCCCAGCTCATCCCAACGGGACCACTGGCCGTAACTTTGGGTTTCTTCGCCTTCCGGGTCTGAACCACTTTGTCCGGCCGCCCAGTGACCCGGCCTGACCGGACGTCAAAGACCTTTGACCGCTATTTGACCGTTTTGTCAGGCCGACTTTCATTTTTCGGAACATGCCTTTAAGTAAAACCCTTGATAAAGTCACGGAAAAATAACAGAAAAATCAGAGCCAAGTCAGGCTCCATGTATGTGTCAGTATCATCCATCAAAAGCTCGCACAATCCGTTCAATCCAGGTAATCCTGGAGATCTTTCACTCCACCCTACCAATTAAACCAAGGCCTTCTCGAGGCCATCTGTGTCCTTCTCCAGGTACTGGAATAGCCCAGTATTGGCATTGACCGGGTGAAAACATGTTGGCATGTTCTGACAACATTCTGGAACTTTGAAGATGATGGGACAAGTAATCAATTTTTTGACTGTTTTTCTTGATTCGGGTTACATATCCGGCAGGTCATCAGCTAATCTTCACGATCACGTGGCACTCTTGGACAAGGTGACGCGTGACTGCGGGCAAGACAACGAATCGGCTTCGTGTGGTGATCGGCAACGCACTGCAAATTTCAAACTCCGACACATGCCTAAGATGTGGTCAGCCACATTTCCAGTTCCTACACCCACTGGACGGAGGACTTTATATGAGAGAAAACGATGGGCTAGTTCAAAAGGATTGAAGCAGAATTTTAAAATACTTCCCCTTCCCCGCAGAACCATTATTTTTGAGCACAGAATCACCGATACCTTTCTCTGGGAGATATTTATTGAAATACGGGAACAATCATTTTATTTGAATGTATTTAGTATACATTTAAAGCAAGGTTATGTCCTGGACTTATTGACGCGACTGCTTTCAATAAAGACGGCCCTGCATTTTGTGAGCAATTTGACGCCATCATTAAGCGCGTGCAGGCCAAGTACGGATGTGCTGTGATAATTTTTGTTACCGACGCCGATGGCAAGAGCAAGAAAGGACACATTCTTCTTCCCAGGGAAGAGGCAGCAGTTGCCTGATTTGAAGTTTGCAGGCATCTAAGCATTGAATTGAACCCAGGACACATAAAAATGGCCATGTATACCTTGTCCGGGTGCTTAACAGCGAATTTTTGTATCTGGTGGCTGTTCAGTGGCTGTCCAGACCCTGTGATCTGGCCCCATTTTCGAGTGTTTTGGACGGTTCTGGCAGTGGGTTTCAAATAAATGAAATCGGTTCATGCGGGGGCCATGAGGGCATCATCACGGTCCATGGTCGAAAGGTATCACCAGCATCACCTGATGAATGTAAGCAGTGTCCGAAGCTAGACGGCCAACCTTGTGGTCTGTCATAGAGTTGCATTTTGTCCCATTGATCCAGGGCCTTGTGAGAAAGTAGGTCTCCATACAAAGTCACGTTTTGACGGTGGCTTGGCGCGTCGTCCGAGCTCGTGATCGCGTTGATGCGTTTGCCGGGACCTTGTTTGAGTCCGTATTGGTGCCCTGAGCATGCTACGGAGCCGTATTTAATCACATTTTGCCTCACTCAGTTCTATTTCCATGATTATGGAGGCAATGGAGGCCTCCAATCGTCCCGGAGGCCATCATGAACATCATGTCCTGATTCCTTCCAACGGCTTGGACCATAATATTTGCTGGACAATCACGGTTGGACGTGAAAAAACTCCCCCAGGTTTATTCCAAGACTGTGGGAGGCGATGGAGGCCTCCAAGGATGCCTCCGATTTCGTGTTAAAATCTGAACCTCATCTGAACACAAACCATGAGTAACTGAATTACCAAAATAGTGTTACTGTAGCCTTTCTCCCTGGGACCTTATTCCAGTACTGTCTTCCGTTTTCCTAAGTGGAGGCCTTCGAGCCAGAGTAGTTATTCAGCTTCAAGATTTTCATACCAGCCCTGTCGCTTGTGAGCCGCCCACTACTGCAGTAATCTAATGATTTTTTGGGCAGTAGAATTTATCCCAACGGTGGAACGGTGGAACGAGGAGGCCCCTCAAATTGGCATTCACCAGGGATCAGTAGTCGTTGTGTGTCCGGACAAATTGTAATTTCCGACCCTATTGTACAAATTACTTTCATTACAGTAACCATATGAAGTTTGATTAATCAATTCGTGTCTAGATGCATGATCCTACTTGAGCAATGATTTCATTAATCCATTAGCTAGCTATAGTCCCTACAACGTGGTCCCCCAACTTTGAAGGTGGTGACCATCAAGGGGGCGTCGGCATTCGAATTTCGGATGGGGGGTCCCGCCGGAGGCTGAAAAAAACTTTTTACTATGGATTTTGAATGAAGTCCTGGTGGCTATTCCGAGGGTTGTGAATGTCCAGGAACCCTGAAATGAGCCAAGAATGGGTGGAAAAGGTCCCCCAGTAACTCAGCATGGCCCAGCTGACTACTGTACGCGAGGGCCACAGGAAGGTTGCAGAAGTTGGAAAATGTGTCTAGGGTATTTGTTAGGGTGTCGTGATGCTCTTATAAATTTCCTGAGGGTGCCCGGAATTTGCGATGGATGAGCTGCGAAACCGTTAGCTGAAAAGGGAAGGTGTCAATCAGGTGGCGGTGAAGCGGCACATGGCTCGGATGGGCGGCCCGCGGCTAGGAGTACGCAGGATGATTACGCGCCGTTCTTGGAAGAAGACGTTGCCAACGAACGCGATCTCAGTAGAACTGTTCTTACGGGAGATCCTACATGTTCCTTCCGAGTGGGGGACTGCGCGGATGCGGAAACTCGCAACAACCCAGTCAGGCCTTCCAGCTTAAATTGGATGATTACAAGAAGGACGTCAAGCGCGAGGCAGACCTTTACAAACCCTTTGTCGAGCTCGCCAACTTTTGCCTGGAAAAATTTGGCATGAAAGACCGACTACAATTCTGTCGGAACGACCCTACCATTATTCGCGGGTCCCAGGCCAAACGCAAACCCGACGTCGTGAACGTGCGGACGGCGGCTCTCGGAATCAAAGAGCGAGGGGGGAAGCCTGATCATATGCATGACGGCGGACCGACAACAGGCGGCGCGTTCCACTGGCGTGAGCTCCGGTCGTTTTGGGAGTTTCAAGTCAAAGGTACGTGAAGTAGGCCATCCGAATTACTTTCTTATAACGAAATAAAACAGATGATACAATCGACACATCAACCGTGGAGGCTCAGGCCACGGATCCCGCGAAGGCCAACAGAAAACAGCGCGCAGAGCCTAAAGAACCCACACGCCCAAGTATACCTCGAACCGGGAAGGCAATTTCAAACCCGTTGGGGTCGGCTGGAAATAAGCGAGCGAGTGAGGATTCTGAGGTTCCATTCGGCAAGTGTTACTTCAGCGGCATTTCGCAAGGACCGTTACTAGTTGTTACTTCGGCCTTTTGCCGTAACATTTGCCGGGACATCGCAGGAAATTAAAGGATTTTCCCGCCCATCAGACCTTCGGAATACCATGGAGACGGGCATTCCATTGGTCGTTTAGCGGTCTGGACTGCTCTGGAAGCACCACGCGCTGACCGTGGAGGTTCTCTCGGACTGCCGGCACGAGAGCCTCCGAGAGCCAATTAACAATGGTCTGAGAAGCGTCGCTAAGTGCCGCTAAGTAACGGCAACCGAATGGAGCCTCAGGTGATTCTCTGGGGCTGTCCGCCAAAAGGTTGAAGGCGGAAAACATTGATCCCAAGGTTCGGTTCGGTTCTTTTGACTCGATCGTGTTTCTGCCTCATGTAATAGCTTCAATGCGCAAGCTACGCACTGGAGCTTCTATCGAACGGTGGCCTTCGCAGCCATGTGATCGCAGTGCTCGTCTCGCGCAATTCCCTCGAATTGCTGTACTACGATCGTTCGCTCGTCCTTAAATCCCACCCACTGGACTTCACCGAAGACACGAGCTTCCTCGCCATCCTTTTTGGCTTCGGACAACTCACTTCTCCTCAGTGGGGTGACCCCGCCCCAACGCTACTCGAGGAACCTAGGGTCGCCACCTTTGCCGACAACTATGAGGCGATGTATTTTGGCTACGTCCTCACATTGTCCAAGGGGTGGCGACTCCGGTTGGGGAATGTGATCTTCCGGGCGCACGGGATCATTGGGCGCGGCACTGTTGTTGTAGGTGCCGATGAGGGTTGTTTTCGAAGAGATGGGCCATCAGCTCCGGCTCCTGTGATGCCTCCCAGTCCACCCCATACTCGTTGATATCCTCGATATCCTCCTCCTCGGGCGTCAAGAAGGACGAGATTCCACGGGGGCCCTCGCGCAGCATGCCAAAGAGAAACATATCTCTCGGACTACGCTCCCGCTGGTGTCGGATGGTGAGCTGGTGTGAGTTCCATGCCTCCGCCCAATCTTGTGCATCGAGATTTACGGACGTCAGAAAGAGGTGGTGGAGGAGCCATATGTGGCCGGGACGAGTGGGGTTGAGGCCGTGGTTGGTCTCCAGGTCCAGGAAAAATACCTTCCATTTCTTGCCACAACCATGCGTCACATCGTACCAGAGACGCTCGATTCGTGTTTTGTGAACACTCCTGTGCAAGATTCAGTTGACATTAAACATCAGCTGGGAACAATAGATAATACCTCCCCCAGATGAAGGAGCCACGACCGCTGCCGTTGACCTCCTCCATGTAAATGGCAACTTCGATGTTCTCGACACCGTGATCCCCGCGCATGCGACTGGGACATCCATGCATAGCAATTGCGTCCATGAGGAGATCAAGGACGCTGGCTCCACGGTTATTGTTATGGACACGGATACCAAGGACAAACCGCGAGTAGCCGTCAATGATACAGTGGATCACGATTTTACAACGGATCAAGCCTGCAAAGTGGGTTAAATACACTGATAAAATGGGACTGTAATCCCTCACCATGTTGACCATCCAGATGCGCGAGTGACAGCGGCCCCGGGACACGATACTTCTTCCGACTGATTTGACGATCACCGAAAATTGCGGGCGCACCATGAACACGGAGATAGGAAGGTGTGATACGGTCGCGAGGTATATGATACCCTTGAGATTTAAGGTGGCCTCGTATCATCCGCCGCCCAAATTGGGGGAAGATCTCCAACGTCGACCAACTGATCGAGCTCAGCGTCCGAGATCAAGGAGACAGGAGGAGCTGTCGAAGTATGGATGCGCTCGATGGTACCTTCTTCATTGACACGAGAGTGAAAAACTGGCGGCCCAGGTTCCACAAGCCCAGCTCGAAGAGCAGCGCGGCGGACGGTGCGGGAACTAACACCAAGTTCAGGAGCGATGCCGGTAGGACCGCGGAGTTCAAGCGCCGCGCCAAGAAACGGGGGATCGATCTCTACACGTGGGCGACCACGGCGTCCGGTATGAACACGGCGGGCGACAGCGAGTAGCAGTGCATCGGGAGGGTTCATGGACTCCCGTTTTGCTTATTTGCGAAGTTCTGTGCCTGAGATGGTGGCCTGGGACTGTGGACCCTGCGGGGCGCATTTTGCGGTGCGACGAAAACGGAAACAACGTGTGATCGAAGAACAAAGGGAATGGCAGGTAACCCCATTTTTTGTAAGTTGCTGTTGTTTTGATCAGAGATCAGTCCTATAACAAACGAGGTACGAGTTTACAGCTGTTTGCAAAAGTAATGACACTCCCATCATTTTGTAAATAAGAGAGCAAACAAATACTTCCTCTCTTGTCCCGCTCATTGTGAGCGCATTTCTTGTCGAAATTCCTTGTGTATAGGTGCGTTCGAGAGCGATTTGACCGCTCTTTCTTCTTGTGTCCATCCCAGACTCTAATTGTACAACTTTTTTCCGACCTTATTCGTGTCCAGCGCGCGTAGGCCGCCGTCTTGCACATCACTTTTCTCGCTCAGTTCTTGGTCAAATCGGCTCAAAGTAGGCCCGTTCGAACAGCATTCAGTGCCTGTTTTCAACCGTGCCCATCGTTCTCGCTAGTTTGCTGCCTCAAATCGTCTTCTTCTTGCTCCCGGGACGACTGTTCTTGCTCGTTCTTGCCCGTTCTTCTCCCAATTCAAAGTGCGTTGTTATGCCTCCACTCCTAGCTTTCTGGTTGACCTGCGGCGTGTAGGAGCTGCTTGCTATCCACACACAAATGGGCAACCGCTATATCAGCCGGGACCTGAAAATTGCCGCGCTGAATCTGTACGAGCAAGGCCACCTCTCTATCAAACAAATTCTCGAATGCATTGGGTTCTCGCGCAGCACATTCTTTTGTGTTCTTCGTCTGTGGCGCACCACCGGAGATGTTGTGCGGCCTCAGAACCGTACCGGCCGCCCACGACTTCTGCACCACGACGACGTTGACCATCTCATCAGCCTCATCCACCACAGACCGGACTGGTTCCTTGACGAGCTTCTCAATCTCCTTAAGCACAACCGTTTCATCTCGGTCCACTACACCACTATTCACCGCGAGCTCGAGCGTGCCGGGATGTCTACAAAAAAACTTGACGAAATTGCGGAAGAGCGAAGCGAACCATCTCGGCTTGACTACATTCGTGAAATTTCCCAAATTCCCGCGGACTACCTAGCCTTTCTTGATGAAACTTCTAAAAATGACAAAACCCCTGGCCGGCGACTTGGACGAGCCAAAAAAGGTAAACGCGCAGTCAAGCGCCGGAAAGCAGTTCGTGGCCGCCGTCTGACCGCTACCGGTGTTCTTACATCGCGTGGCATGCTGACGAGCACGGTCGTGGAGGGATCCATGCATCGTGACCAATTTCTGGGATTCCTCGAGCATCAAGTTGTGAGTTTTTCTTATTGTTCTGTGCTCTTCTCACTGAATATTGTTCCAGCTCCCCCTCTGCTCTCCGTACCCTGGCCCGTCGAGTGTCCTCGTCATAGGCAATGCTAGAATTCATCATGGCGAAGAAATTCTCGAGTTGTGTGATCGTTTTGGTCAGTGTTATTTCCGCCATCTTCCTATATATACTTGTAAATCAACAAAGATAAACAAACTTATGTCTTCTAGGTGTGCGCCTTGTGTACCTCCCGCCATACTCCCCCGATTTGAATCCTATTGAAGAAGCTTTCTCCAAGATCAAGGCTTGGATCCGTCGCAACAATGCTAAGCTAGCACGTGCCTTGCAAGAGCCCAACGAACCATTTGGCGGCATGAACATGATCTTTGCAGGAGATTTTGCACAGTTGCCACCTGTTAAAGCGCTATCACAGTGATGAGAAAGTGTCACCCATTGTGCACTCTAAACAACTTGTGCATGAGCAGAAAAATAGTATCGGGAAGATCCTCTGGAGACAGGTTACAACTGTCGTCATTTTGAAGCAGAACATGCGTCAGACCAAGGACACACCAGAAGATAGTAAGTTCAGGACAGCCCTAGTAAATATGAGATATGGAGCATGCACACCAGATGACATTGCGTATCTACAGAGTAGGACTATAAGCAGACGGCCCGGCCATCCAAACTTCCGATATCCCAAGTTCAAGGATGTTTCAATTATCACTGCTTGGAATGCCCATAAAGACAAGATAAATGAGATGGGCTCCAAGAAGTTTGCCAAGGACACTGGCCAGGAGCTAACAGATTTCTACTCGGAAGATACCTTAGTGTCAAATGCTGGAACTGAAGACAGGAAACCCAAGAACATGAGGAAAAGAAAAATTTCTAAAGTTAAGAAAGCAGTATCTGAATCCAGGCAAAACCAACTGTGGGATAGTTATCCATCTTCTTCCGAACAGATACCAGGAAAATTAAGTCTGTGCCTCGGAATGCCGGTGATCATAAGGAACAACAATGCAACAGAATTATGTGTCACGAAAGGCCAGGAGGCATTGGTCGTTGGATGGCAAGATTGCATTGGCAGTCGTGGCCAGAAAATATTGGATACACTGTTTGTTGAATTAGTGAAACCTCCCAAGACCGTCCAGATTCCGGGCTTACCTTCGAATATAGTGGCCCTCTCACGCTCTTCCAGGAAAGTGTGGTGATCACTCCCTGATGACATGTTAATGCAGATTGAGCGGGAACAAGTATTAATTTTGCCAAACTTTGCAATGACAGATTATGCGTCACAAGGAAAGTCTAAGGATGTTAACGTGGTCGATTTGAATAACTGCAAGGACCATTTCTCATATTATACTGCTCTATCACGAGGCACTAGCTCCGAGGGTACCGTTATTCTTCAAGGGATGGATGCCTCTAAAGTAACAAAAGGAATTTCTGGATTCCTCCGGCAAGAATTCAGAGAACTTGAGATCTTGAATGAAATCACAGCCCTTCTCTACGAAAATAAACTACCCCTTGCAGTCAGAGGTATAAACAGAAAAGAGCTACTAAGAACATATCAAATATGGAGAGGTGCTCATCATGAACCCGCCAGTTTGCATGAACATATCAAGTGGAAGTCTGGTGACCCGGCTTTGATGCCAGCTAATGTGGCAGCTGGAAAGTGGGAGCTAGTAGGCTCGGATAGACCTAAAGGCAAGGAAACTGAAGAGAAGGCTGGTCCCAAAAAGCGCAAGGCTTCTGACAAGCCTGTAAACCCACCCAAAGCGAAAATGCCTAAGATATCTGGACCATTGCCTATTGGGACATGTTGGGACTCCAAAGATTATAGTTGTTCATATGATGCTGCGATTACCGTGATATATGATATATGGCAGGACCACGGACCCAAATGGTCAGACAGGTTTGACAAGATGGGTAACTATATGACTTGTCTTGGCCGTACCTTATAAGACTGTCCGGAAAATTTTCGGGATTTCGACTGATTTACTCTATATTTTGACGGTAATACGGCCCTGGACGCCGCACAAAAACCGATTTTTGCCCCCTCACCGTGTAGATGTCTTAGTTTGGTCGTTGCGCATCGCTCCAGAGGATTCAAAAGTTCTGGCAGTCACTGGTTCAGAAAAAATACCCCTGAAAACCGGTCGTTGATTTACTCTATGCCCGGACAGGTATCATTGGTAGTGTCTGGGGGCCTAATCAACCTGTGATTTGGAACCTGGATCATGGCAATCACCGACATCAAAAGCACAGCCGGCTCTGAGAATTGTCTTCAGCGTGGTCCGAGGTCACGAAATTTGCCCTACTAGCGAAGTGACTCGACAGTGTTGGCTTCTCGTACTTAGAATCTCTGTGGATTGTCCGAAAGAAATGCTCCGGCAGGCTGGTACCCACTGAAAGGCACCGGGTCCACCACTCATGATCATTCTATGGGTGCGAAAACTGTCGACGGGTCCCGTTGCCACCGGATTTTTCGTCCGGGGGCGCCCCTTGTCTGATCGTTCATTCATTCATCCATTATTCCATTACCATGTGGCCCTCTGATATGGGCCTGCAGTGGATGCAGAGGCGGGGTGTTGGTGGTTAGCCTGCTCGTTTACAAATTGCGTCAGAATCCCAATTATTGCGAGCGAAGCGACCCTAAATGCACGTGACCAGGGGGAGGGCTAGGATATGCAGAAAACACGAACAAGCTTCGGAGAGCGTGGCTGTACAGGTCCTCCAGGAAAGAATGCCATCAAAAACACGTAAACTCGTTGTTCAGCCTGTGGACCACGCGAGTATAATATACCCCCTCAGGTCATGCTCGATTCACCTGGAAGGTATCTTGATCACCGCCATTTTCTGAGGCGGCTCGAATGATACCAGAATCAGGACCAGCGAGAGAGAGATAATCGCTTTCGAGTTGAGGGGTGCGCGGAATCACAATACTCTACATAACAAAAAAAATTGTAACAGCTAATTGAACTAATGGTAAGTATGGGAAGAGGACTTCGACTTGATTGTGGGAAGTATTGAAGGCCGGGGATCTTTAGTTGGGCAGATCACCTTGAGACAAAGAGGAAGGCAGCAAGGAGACTTAGGCGATTGAAGAAAAGGACGGCATGCGACAAGCATGTGACAAGAACTTGAAGACGACTTCAAGTTGCGGAGCAAAATCTATGGTGCGGTTCACTTAGTCACCACAACTTTGTGACAACTGTTACTAGTCACTCAGAAAAACAGATTTTTCTTATCCCTCTTGCAAAAGTGCTTCTTTCAATGAGAGGAATCATTTACCAAGACAGATTTTCCATAACTTCAAAACTGAGGCAGTTATAAAATTGTTGACCAACCAATTTGGGACTGGGAACAAAATAGCAGTGTCTGGTCCCCCAAAAGGTCATTCAATCCTCTATGATTCATTCTCCGGCCTTTTTATGATTGAAACTGTGCTTTTAGATGAGATTATCCTTTAAACTTGGCAGACACTTCAAACAATCAAAAGTGGAAGCTGAGTTGGATTCGGTCGTGAATGTGGTCAAATGATACCAGGAAGTCAAGTGCTCAACTGTCTACAGCAGTTCTGGTTGGTCAGAAAGGGCTCAAATTGCCCTTGAGCAGCATATATTTGCCTTGAAAAAATAGAAATTTCTTAGGCCAAATTTGGGACTAGTCCAACTTTGGTGGTGACTAAGTAAACCGCACCATACGAAGAATGTATCTTGTGAAAATCTTTCCAACGGGACATCACAGAATGATTTTTGACATAACCGGCTGAGATTTCGTCAGACCTCCTCCGATATCCGATGTCAAAGCTCCCATTGACATCGGATCAAATTGGGGGTGTAGCCTGAAAGCACTCGCAAAAGTGACCATTCTCATATGTATCCAAGAGCCATTGGTGTTTTACTGCACGCTGTGGGGGCTTTCGAGCTGGAAAATATAGAGGAATATATTCTGAATAAGTATTCAAATCTCTCTCTCTTTTCCCCTTTTTTCTCTCTTTCACGACTTGATTACAGCTCTTTGCAGAACATAGGGCGCAGCCCGATTTCTTTCAAAATTTGAGGTTCTCACGAGATCGGCCTGAGCATGCTCGATTTTGCACTGTTTCCCTTGAAAGTAGGACCAAAAGATTTGAATTTCTATGGTGGAGGGCACCTCGTCCCCGAATTTTTTGACAGCGTGAGAATTTCCCTTTTCGGCAAATATCGAGGCTTCCGGGCAGAATTGCCGTTGCATTAGATATACTTGTTGGAATCACCTAGTGTTTGTATATGTAATACTTGGATGGATACCGGAGGGCATATCGTCCCCATATAGCTGTCATACAACACCATTCACATCTGGTGTAGAGCGAGACTTGGACTAAATTTGTAACCTTCAATACATTTGAAGCATGACACATATTCAAAATGCAAGGATGAAATGCCCTCCAGCATCCGTTCAGATATGACATATCCAAAAACTAGGTCATTCTAACAAGTTTATCTAATGCTATGGCAATTCTGCGTGGAACCCTCAATATTTGCTGAAAAAGGCAATTCCCACGCTGACAACGGATTCGGGGACGATGTGCCCTCTTCCATGGAAATTCGCATCTTTCAGTACCACTTTCAAGGAAAACGGTGCAGAATTGAGTGTGCTACGGCCGATCTCGTGAAAACCTCGAATTTTGAAAGAAATCCGGCTGCGCCCTATGTTCCGCAAAGAGCTGTAATCTTGATTTCCCCCCAAATCTCCACCAACGTGGGCCTCTTTTTACCACAATGAATGGTCGCATAGGAAAAATCCCGAAAATCCCGGGCAAGATCAAAAGTAACTAACGAGGAGTTCGTCCAGACAAAAACCACGTTGAAACTCAGCGACCAATCAGGGTACAAGACCTCGGGGAACTTTTACACAAGTTTAATCGTCGAGCACGACCAAGGCCCCGAACCTGGTATCAGGTTGCGGCGTCGACATACCCCGCCTCCGTGAAGGCGGTAGTTTTGGATATTCTGTGATCGATCACTGACAAGGTTTTCTGAAAGCGCTGTAAATGTGCATTTGTAAGCTCGTAGTAGACTTCATTCAAACTTCATTCATCCCCTCCATTCATGGGATCCAAAATCCATCGTGATGGGTGCTCGTTATTTTGGGGGGTGGTCGGTGGAAACTGGCAATAATATTACTAGTTAATTCGTTCCTGCAGCCTGGAAAAAGAGATACCTTGCGATTCGCCCATACGCCTGCAAACCCGCGCAAGAAGAAACCCGAGAAGAGCTTGTTGTCGTCGTCAAATATATCTGGGGTATTAAAAAGATTGCCAGGCAGTCAGCGGCCATATGTAAATGATAACGCGAGGACTCACCATCTCCGAAGCCCAAATCTTGAGCGAGTACGTTGTAATCGCCCTCTTCCCAGGCTTGCCGCACACTGGCGGGGCCAGCGGACAGAAGGATCTCCAACCAGTACAAATCTGTGCGTTATGTCAAGTCCGTTCAATGAAGTCTTAGACTCACCCTCATCCCCAGTCTCCGTTAGCTCATCCTCCATTAGCTTTTCCAGGAGACTGCGGAGGAAACAGACAGAGGAATAAATCTCCAGAATCTCGTCAGGCGGGTAGGCACCGAGGACCGCAGTGCGCTGGCGCCAAATCTTCTCGATTGTCTCCTCGTCCATATTGTCGATTTCGTTCAGGTGGTAGTGGCTACCGCTAAACAGCTCGCAGTATAGCAAAATGCGGTACATTGAGCGTCGGAAGCGGCAGGATTCCTTCCAGGTCAGGACACTTGTCTTCGACGTCCGGTCTTTAAACCTAGATACGGTCAGTTCACGTCCAGCCCACAGGAGTGGAACGCACATTGAACTATAGATATTCTCAAGCGCCTCAACTAGCTCGGAGTCCTCTTGCAGACACATTTTCTCTTTCGCAGTTATCAAACTGCTAGCATCGCTTTCTTCAGGACAAGTCATGGCCAGGGTGAGGGGATCTATAGAGGAACCGTCTTTATTGCCCGGATAGGGATACCGTAAGACCCGCAAGGTGTGGGGGAGTGCAGGTCCAACAATATTATAAGCTACAGCACGTGTTATGGACTGGGAACAAAAACACAAGGTTAGTGGCTCAATTCAAGCAAACCGTCACTTGCCTTGGGGTGTGCCTGGAAGACACGGTAAAAGGCATGAGAGACGAGCACAGTTGATTGGAGACTGCTAAAGGTGGAGCAAAAGGTCATGATATGGGCCACAATATCATCGTCCAGAGGTAATGCACTGAGAGCACGCATGAGGCCTTGAGGACCTGTGGGCCGTGGCGCACTTATTCATGAGATTCAGGACCAGCAAATTGGCGCAGGCAGCCGACAAAACCCCGAGGAATGATAGAGCTGGTGATGGTTGCCGTTTCGATGTATCACATCATTCTTTCATTTCTATTGGGCCCCTATGCTTCGAGGCAACTAAGTATAACACCGCCAATTTCATCAGTATCACCACAATAATATCTGTATCAATACAATAAGTAGTGATGTGATCTGATGTGATTGTCCGATCCAAACACCAGAGTTCAACACCTTGGGCTACAGTATGTATTTGGATGCATTTGGCGACGCTGCTTGGTCTAGCTGCAATTGAAAAAAGCTTGGCCAGGCCCCAGGGACGTGGTAGGGATAATCCATTGCCATATATGGTAGTTCAATGGAAGCCTCGCCTATCATCGGGATAATCGGACATGGAGACGTCAATGGCGTCTGCCAGGTTCCCGGGTCTTCAACAGTGGGTTCCATGAACGTGGGTCGGTTCTATGAACGTTCCACCATGGAACCCACAGTGGAAACTCCACTAACTCCACCGTGGGTTCCATAGTGGGACATTAACTCCACTATGGTTCGATGAAGGTGGGCACATTCTATGAACGTCTAGGAACCCACAGTGGAACTCCACTAACTCCGCTGTGGGTTCCAATAGTGGAACAGTAACTCCACTGTGGGTTCCATAGTGGAACGTTCGAATCCACCATGGAAGACCCAGGCACCCGCACTGCATGTTTTCCTCATTAACCTCAAGCCTGACACAAGTGGTGCCATTCACATGGGATATTAATCTGATGGATCTGCTGCCTCGTGTCCCTGGATTATATTTAGCACCACATAATCCCTTGTGGCCCAATCTAAAAGACGACATAACCAAAAGATATGTAATATCCTCTGCAGGCGATGAGATCGGTAAGAATGGTTTGGCCATCCCTCCACCAGAGAGAAGGACATAGGCAATGGAGTGTTGATGGAGAGAACTCAGAAAGGAGTATGAGTCGATGTGGCGACGTGTCAGCTAGGGTACGTAATTGGTCGACCTGGTAAACTTGATGCCATCACCTGCCAATCCTTTCTGCGTGCCAAGCCAGCGCAACTGGCGGAGAAATAGAAGTGTTAAGATTCCTTGCCAAAAATGCGGCCAATTCCAGGGGAGCAGGGGTGTGGACAATGGCAGAAAGTGCACACAGAGATCATGATAATTTCGATACCTCAACTTCTTGAAGTACTACTGGTACTCTGCGCGTCCCGCTGTATATTTAATCTAGTCTTCTTGAATACTCCTGTGATGACCTGGTGAGTTTCATTGAATTCCCTTCTCTTTTCCCCTTTTTGAATTCTTTTTTGTGTTTGTCCCTGTTGGGATACATTGAAATAAAAACCCGGAGAATATCAATCCGAGTCTCCAAGATCAATCGCTTCGTCTCGATCTTGCCAGCGCATACGAAACTTGGCTCTCTCTTCCATGTCCTCCCTTGCTATCTTCTGCAATTTGCCCATCTCCACTGGATTTGACGGCCGTGCTGCACGCTCTGGTGTTATGACCGGATCACGCCGTCCTCTTTGCGGTTATCAAGTGATCTGAGTGCCTTTAGATAAGCGCCCCTGGCGTCTATTGTTCCGCTCGATGTAGAGATCGCGGAGCTGCAGGAAAAGCTCGGCTGATTGTTGGTGGAACATGCGTCTTTGGAAGCGGACCATGCTGACTGGTTCAGTCTTCATGCTCCAGTCCGTCGACTTCCATCCGAAATTCTTGAGGCGATATTCCGTGCTTTAAGGGACGATTGCCGTCGAACACTTCGTGCAATGGATCGTCTCGTGCAGACACCTCTCACGACAGTGCTTTCCCTTTCCCTTCCTTCTCCTTCCTTTCTTTACTTATTTTATTTTGTCTCCAGCTCGGTCGGCAGCACCTCCTCACACGACTCTGCCTCCTCACACTCGCAATCCGCCTCCAACTACTCATACAACACCTCCACCTTCAGCACGAGCACCTCGAGCGATGGGGGCACGAAGAAGAAGTGGTGGCCGTCGCTCGCGGGGATGGGCGGGACGAAGGGGTGGACGAGCGACGCGGGGGCTTGTTGCCGGTGCCGCTTTTATTTCTTTGGCCTCAACGCCCGCGCTGCATGCTTTATGTCTTTCGCTTCTACACCGCTGGGTGTTTGCGGCGGCGCGGTCGTGCGCGCCGTTGACGTCGGTGGCGACATTTGGGGAGAGAGAGCAAAGCAGCCTCGCTCTCGTTCCCAAGGCCGCAGACGCAACGGTCATCCTCCAAGGATGCGACGATGCTTAGTCAGCATCCTCCGTGCCTCACTTTTTCGTTTTCTCGCCCGTCGTGGGGCTGAGGGCTTATCACTCCCCGGGGGCGCGGGATGAAGTGTGCAAGCGTCGGCGCCTGCGGTCGTTAGGGCGCTCGGTTTCCTCGTTCTTCCTTCATCTCTTTTTTTTTTTTTTTTCTCCCCCTTGAATCCACCGACGAAATATTGACGTCCTTTCTTTCTTTTCCAGACCCCTCCTTCGCCACCTACCCGCCCCCCCACGCGCGCCGACGCTGCCGCGCACGCACGCCTGCTCTCGTGGTTCCTCGACGAGGCGGCGACGCTGTTCAGCGTGCACCGCATGGTGCTCGCGGGCAAGGCGGCGGGCAAGGACGTGGGGATGTGGTTTGGGCCGAGTGCGGCCGCGGGGGCCATTTGGTGGGTTTCTAATGCTGCTTCGTTTTGCCTTTTTGGATGTCGTCTTTTCGTCTTTTCGATATGTCGACTTTTTGCATACAGTCTTTTTTCTTGGACGAGGCGCTTTTCACATTCGTATACACTCTATCCCCCACCCTCGCCTTCCTCGTCTGCTTATGTACAGCCCCAATTTCACTCTCGTCCTCCGGCGCTGCTTTCTTTCCACCCCCATCCTACCATCTTGCCTTTTGACCTCGTCCCTTTCCTGATTTGACCCACCTTCTCATATCCTGTCCTTTCCTCCCCACCCTCCCATCCTCACACGCTAACGCCTGTCCCAGAATGCTAATCGACGCCTTCCCCTCCTGCGGGCTCGACATCTCCATCGCCACCGACGGTATGCTTTACCAGACCGAGGTCTACGCCGCCTCGCACTCGCCCGCCGCGCTCGCCGCTTTAGCCGCGCACCCACAACACGCGCCCGCGCACGCTCATCTGGCATCGCAGTCGTCGTCGTCGCCGTCGGGGCACTCGCACGGCAAGCACGGGAAAAAGGGAGAGAAGGGCGGGAAGGCGCGGGGCTGGGGCGACCGGCCGGTGCTGCTGTTGCTCGGGATCCAACTGGGGCTGGATGGTGTAAATCCTGTTTATCGCGAGACGATTAACGTACGTCTTCCACCTCCGAGTCCTGCTCCATTCCACCTTCCACTGCCTCCTCATCGCCGTCGTCTTCCCGTTCCTCCCCCGCGCGTGTCGGCGCTCGCCGTCTCCTTGGCGTCGTCGTCATTCGATACCCATGGGTTCTCACGTTTATCGGCGGCTTGTGTAACCGAAACTTCCTTCAGCCAAGCGAGTATATCTGCATGCAATAGCTCTGCCTCCTCGAATCTTCACCTTCCGTCTCACGGGTGCGGCGATCATGCCTTACAACGCTGCGGACGCCCACGACGTGATCGAAGCTATCAATGCGTGTCAGCCCGCTCGTGATCCCAAGTCAATGAATCTCGAAATATTCACATTTCGCGGGCTCGGCATTCCCTCTCCTCACTGTACCAAATCGCTTTCCATGGATTGCTGTCCAGGCCCCATATTCACATCACATACTCTCGGAAAGCCTCAACGCGTACAGCCAGCGAGACCAGGAATTCACGCAGCCTACTCCATGTCGGCATAGTGGGAGTCTCGAAACATCACAATCCGCTGCCGATGTAGGGAGGATGTACGAAACGCGGCACGCACATTGAAATGCAAAAGGCGGCACATTCATTGAAATACGGCACATTCACTGAGAGTGCCGGCTTTGATACTGAGAGTGCCGGCTTTCAGCTGAAAGTCGGCACATTCCAATTGGGGACAGCGTGGGCTTCATGGGTGCCGAGGGCTGTGCAATTTTTTTCTTGTTTACTACCATCACACCCCGCCCTGCCCTCGCCCTACTCGCCGGACCCAGCCCAACGTCGCCGACGGCCGCGATGGCTAAACAAAATTCTGTCGCCGACCTAGAATTCATTGATGGACTGCCAACACGCGACGTGAAGGCCTTCCAAGACTATGTAAGTTCCATGCCGGCGCTTTGGATGCGCCGTTGACACCCATCTTCTCCCAGATGTTTACCAAGCCATACATCACAGCCAATCCCCACCTCTTCATTGACACAGCCTGGATCGATGTCGCGGCATTACGGTCATTTCTCGCGGACCGGGACTCCGACCGCATCGTGATTTCCTCGTCTTCCCCGGGAGTGTCAGCGTCAAACGCGAGTTCGATGCGTCAGACGTGTTCCCTGACACTGTGAAGGTGAAATCAGAGTCTCTAGCTGCCCCGGTGGCTGTCCGGATGAGATCTGCCATGGAGGGTGGCCATGAAGTCATCGAGCTCCTTTCGGATTCAGATGAGGAGATGTCGGGTGAGTTTTTCCAGCCTCATTCCACTTCCAGTGCTTACATTTCATTTCCAATGCTCCCAGTGCCCGAGACTCGAACGAGTGCCGTCTGCATGCCCAGTGGCTCTGGAGGTCCAGATGACTGTGCGCTTACCATCCTGGCGCATCATACAATTTTGATCCCATCATTATTGTAGAACGGTCGGGCAGATCCTTCTCAACAATCGACTCAAAAATGTGATCTCAATGTTGAGATATGATCGGAAAACCGATCGGTCAATCATTTTGTCCACATAGTGTACTGTATATTTTGTCCTCATTTATTCTTAGATTGATGCAGCGGTTTCATGGTGCGCGAAAGCTTGACCGCAACGTGGTGAACGACATTAAAACCTCCCTCACCAAAGAACGCCAACAACGAGATATTTCACCGCATGGGCCGCAGCTCCCATCGGCAATCTGCTGCCGCAAAAAAAATCCCGTGAGTCTACGCAGCGGGTGGAGCGTATGGCGGAGCTTCAGTCCATGATAAACGACGGGAAGGTGCCCATGAAGGAGCACCAAGACGAGCTCAAATCTCTGAAAGGTACATCTACCCGTTCGACCAAGACCAAATCGCACAAGTCGACCGATGGCTCCATCATTATTTCCGCGAGTTCCCGCGGTAGGGTCAAAACCGTACCTCTGCCTTCGAAAGCCAAAGGTGTGTTCGTCGCTGCGAATTATTTCATCACTGTTGAGTTTAGTTTAGATGTCAACTCTGCATCGGCACCGGGACCCGATGGCAACAATCTGAAATATGCAGTTATCGACGTCGATGTTCCTGAAGACACTGAAGTTCTTGATTCGAGAGATAAAGGTGTGCCCATCGCTGCCAAATTTTAATGGTTGTTGAGTTCCAATTCCAGATATCCCAAAGAGCCCTGCGCCAACACTAGCGGTAACCGAGCACACCAATGGTACGGTGAATTTTCTCCTAGTCAATGGTGGTGGTCTGATACACTCAGTTATCGACATCGGTGTTCCTGAGGCCCTCGCTGCTCTTGAGAGTCTTGCTGTTCCTGTGGCGCCCGCCGCCGACCCTTGGGAATTTTGTATGTGATTCATATCTTATAGTAAGCCACTTATCTGATTTATGTTCAAGTCGAGCGACCAGTGGAATTCTCGTATCCGGCGCCCATCCCAGCATCTGATTTCTCTGCATTTCAAATGGGTTTCTGGGAGACGACCCGACATTTCAAATTTCCGGCGCCTTTGATTCAATTCCTCATATTGATCGCTTTCTCAAACCGACCAAGCCCGCGGAGCCCGTCGAAAGCTCTAGGTCTCTCTCCGACCCTGTGGATCGATCTATAACGGCCTAGCGGGAACCCCTAGCCGTCATCCAACACGGCTTGGACCCTGACAGCGCCGCCGTCAAAACGTATAGAAATTCCGGGGGCCACTTTTCGGCCATCAGCCGGCATCCTTATACATTCGTTTTCGTTTTCGTTTCTCGTACATACTCGCCACTTTTTGAGTCGCGCTCCGGCTCAGTACGGAACTTTCCATGTCCTCAGAATTCTACTAGCATGCTCTGGGCGCGAACGCAAGATCCGCATCAACTACATCACGGCTCAGGCCCTGACTGATCCGAAATGTCAAAAGCCAGACCCCGTTAAAATCCGGCCTGAAATGGTTGCACAGTGGTCGAAATACTGTTTTGGTGTGAAATATGGGCCCATTGTGCCGAGGTTGGTGTGCATTTGTTTGGTGGCAGCATCTGACGGCCCACCATGCCGAGGTTGATGTGCATTTGTTTGTATCGACATGCAGAGCCCTCAGCTATCATGTAAAAGCACCAGGGCCATTAAAACAAATCCCAAGAGACAGTTTGAACCCAAATTTCGCTGGCTATCATTCTGGCCAGACCCCGTTAAAATCCAGCCTGAAATGGTTGCACAGTGGTCGAAATACTGTTTTGGTGTGAAATGTCGCGACCGACAGGGTTCCTACAGCCGGTAAGTACGGGACGGAAATCCAAGGAGCCTCCCATATGGGACGGCTGGAAGTCGTGGAGCTGCTTCTTCAGAAGGGTGCGGACCCGAATGTTGAAGGTGCGAGTTTTCTCTTCCCAGTGTTGCGCGACTGACAGGGTTCTGGCAGCCGGCCAGTACGGGACGGCAGTCCACGCAGCCTCCTATACTCGACACCTGGAAGTCGTCAAGCTGCTTCTCGAGGAGGGCGCGGACCCGAATGTTCAAGGTGCGAGTTTTGTGATCGTCAGCATGCGCGACTGAGAAGGTTCCTGGAGGCGGCGTGTACGGGACGGCAGTCCAAGCAGCCTCCTTTGAGGGAAACCTGGAAGTCGTCAAGCTGCTCCTTGAGAAGGGCGCGGACCGTCCAAAGTGTGAGTTTTCCCTTCCCGGCGTGCGCGACTGACATGGTCCCTGCAGGCGGCGCGTACGGGACAGCAATCCAAACAGCCTCCTTTACGGACAGCCTGGACGTCGTGAAGCTTCTTCTTGAGAAGGGTGTGGACCCGAATATCCAAGGTGCGAGTGTTCTCTTCCCAGCGTGCGCGACTGACATGGTTCCTGCAGCCGGTAAGTACGGGACGGCACTCCAAGGAGCCTCCTTTGAGGGACAGCTGGAAGTCGTGAGGCTTCTTGAGAAGGGTGCGGACCCGAATGTTGAAGGTGCGAGTTTTGGAAACCTGAAAGTCGTCAAGCTTCTCCTTGAGAAGGGTGCGAACCCGAATGTTGAAGGTGCGGTGCGAGTTCTGTGATTCTGAGAATGCACGCCTGACATGGTTCCTTTAGGCGGCAAGTACGGGACGGCATTCCAAGCAGCATCTATGAGTGAGCGACCCGACCTCGCAGCGAACATTCAGAAGCTGCTCCTTGTAAAGGGAGCAAACCCGACTCTTTGATTAGGCTCGCTGCGATTACTGAGCGGAAATCACTGGTATCTCAAGCACCTGGGCTCGAATCAGATAGTGCTTGTTTTTGTTTTCCTCAGTTGCAACTTTCATCCCACCCATCCCCATTCTCTGAGGGAAACGACACAGTTCAGTTTGTACTGAGTCAGATACTCGTCGGAGTGATTAAGTCCGATTTCGAACACCCTGGGAAGCGCAAGCACAACATACAGTATAGTAGGGTTCCTTGGATAGTGAGACATCCTTGGGTAATTGTTTTTTAAAAGCTCCCCAGTGCCTTCCTGGGTCAATGTTCTTTCATGTGGTAGACTATGCACTTTAGCCCCATCTCTGGAAAAAAAATCCAGGCACAGCGACGCTTTGGTGCTTAAACAACAGGTGCTTTAGACGGGCTCACGGCTGATGACGTCATAAATCACTTTCCTTCTCATCGATTGTGCATTAATCCGGGCACCAGCGACCTATCCGATTTTTCTAATGAAATTTCACACTCACGGCCACTATCTTGGCGAAAATCCTGCGGATCCGACGGACATTGAAGGGTCCATCCACCAAAAGCGTGACATATTTCCGAGCACGTTAAACCATTCTTGACAGGGTCATCCGGTGTAATCACCTTTCGTCCAATCGACAAGCGCTCTCCGGCTCCCCGGTTCCCGCACAAAAATCTCACTGCTTGCTGAACCTTCACGGTAACCACACGGGAATGGCCGCTGAAGGGTAACCGAGATGAGCCGAGGAGAGTGATCTGTGTGACATCACGCTATCCAAGGAACCCTCCCTGTGACCGATCCGCCATCAATAGCATATCTTTTGCATGTGGCTACAATTTGCGTGGTAAATTCTGGAAGTTGCGCTGCATTGCTCACTATAGCTACTAGTATCTACAAACTTAAATTTAGATTTTATTTCTTCATGTTGCGGACGCCGCAGCGGAAACATCAAAGTGGGTATCCAAGGAACCCTACTATACTGTACATCTTGCTTCGCTGGATCTTCTGGGAACGGTGATAGTTCCACATTTCGGTCATCGCGACTGTGGCACGCTGCCGAGCTTGAAGAGCAAATACACGGATGCCGGCCTATTTTTTCTTTCAAGGGACAAAACCACCGCGCTTCTCGCAAAATATGCTGGACTATGTCAACCAAGTGTTCTGTCACAAGTTACCAAGCGCGCTGTTGAACACCTCGCAATATGTCACAGGGCCCAGAGCTCCAGGATCGATGTTTTCCGTCCAAAAAATGCCGAAAAATCGCCCAAAGATTTGGGGTGGGTGTCACGCTGGGGAGGGTCGACAAAGGCCTCAAAACTGAAGGAGTAATTCTTTTTGAGCTCGGCCAAATTGAGACTGTACACTCCAGACACCGCTTCCGTTTCCCAAATAACCTTGTTATGTCCTTAGAGGGTGATGAATTGCCTGTGTATGCAGGAGATTATCTTTGCGAGACATGGCATCGTGGCACTGAGGATGTCTGAATTTGGTCCAAATTTAGAAACGTATGTTGAAAGTATTCCCGCTACCGTAAGGTACGGGTCTTAGAGAGTCCCTTTGACAGCTTCTGGCAGTCAACTCTCGTTTTTGTCAGCAGTTTTTGCGTAAACACTTTTTGCCCCCGCCAAATTGTTTCCGCTTGTCGTGCCGCCGATGGTTGCCGAAGTCACGTTCGTAATCCTGCTTGCGTAGCGTTCTCGATCCTTCTCCAGACTCCGGCTCAAGGATTATGCCCAGTGACTTTCCCAGCTAGGAATATCGAGCCAAGGCGAGGCAAATCGAGACATTTGTGTGCTCCTCGATTTGCCTCGCCAATTTGGACATAGCTCGATTTGCCTCGATGATAAATCGAGGACAATGGAGGGACATCGAGAGAAATTGAGGAATGCACTGAGGGGCATCGAGACCTTACTAGGCAAATATAGGTGGGCAAAATAGGTATATTTCACGCTTCTGCTACGGGTACATCGCTATATACATGGAATCCCACTCGCGCACCGGCACCATAAGACCTCCGACCGAGCCGATCAGTTGACGCGGACACGAGGAGCCTCCGGGGGACGCGCGCAGGAGACTAGTATCAGCGAAGAGGGACGGAGCGGGTGGGACGGGTATCCCCCAACGTTGGAAGCAGCAGGTGGCGGGGGAGGGGCAGTAGCGATAGCGGCGGCGGTGGCCAACGCTCGCCACCCGTTGGCGGATCATCCTCGTTCTCTCGCTCCCACTTCCCCCGTTCCAAAGGTAGCGCGAGCGTGCAAAGGCACCTTTGAATTGGGCGGACATCGTACTGGGTTAGATACAGATATGTCAGTACGCACGCAGGAAGCAGGAAGGGAAGGGAAGCTGGACAGAAAGAAGGAGAGGAAAAGAAGGGACGAAGGGTTGAAGGAATGAAGGGAAAAGGAAAAAGGAGTACATGGAGACGACACACCTGCACGACACGAAAAGGTCTCGGTACGGGGAGCGCACGTACGTGTATACCTCTGGCAAAACAATTCTTTAGCAGGACGTATTGCGAGTAGAGAAGCACCCACATGTGCGAAATGCTCCGCATTCCTGTGCCGTCCGCCCTCTTCGTACGGGCCGGGGGCGTCGAGATCGAGGAGCTCGGCGAGGAGTTTGACGGCGCCTTCGGAGTGGATGTCGAGAGCCTTCATGATGGAGAGGATGAAGGTCATGAGGAACTGCATGCGATTCGGGGATTATTAGTATCATTGTGCGCAGATGATTTACACCCTGCAGACTGCCTGTAGAGATAAATCTCACGTACTAGGGAAGAACAGAATACTCACGGTGCTGTAGGTTCCGAATACGGCGAAAAGATGAGGCACTTCGGGTGAAGAAGACTTGCGAAGCTCTCGCGCGGGCTGCGAAATGTCAGAACTTGAAGCTGTGGCCACGAGACTACAGAGGTATCTTGAGAACATGACCAGACAAGTGTTGAGGAGGATGAGGGAGCAAAGACGGCGCGAACAAGGGCAGGGGAACGAAAGGGCGGGGAGCAAGGTGGCGGAAGAGGCAAGAGACAAATTGAAACTCCGACATCGTACGTTTCCTGACGTGGGTGCGCACGGACTTCGCATTCTTTTCCAAGTCCAACAGCTGCGTCGCCGAAGGGACATGACTCAAATTTAGTTCCAAACAAAAGAATCTCTCGATATAACATCGTTGTGCCTCTTTTTCTCTCGATTCCTCGATCTCTCTCTTTCTGGCTCGATATTTCTAGCGGGGATATTCACTGGGAATTATGTCTGTGGTTGGCCTGCAAAAATCAAGTCTTTCAGGTTGTAAAAAAAAAAGACGGGAAAGGGGGAAAAGAGACAGAGATTCAAGGACATACCGGGATTTCATGTGCCTGAAAATTCTGAGCGTAAATGGTGTAAAAAGAATCTATGTCTCTTGATTGGACTATTGATGCCGAGTTCCGTTGCCAGAAAATTGATTTCAAGACCTATGTCCTTGGGAGATAATATCCCAGATTGACATAGGACTCAACTAATCATTTTCAACAGCCGTCAAATCGCCGCGAAAGACCGCAACGCGCTAGGACGCGCTACTGCTCTTCTTGTTTTCTCCCTCCTGTTCCTCCCCCCAAATCTGACACTCAGGCTTTCAGCTCAGCACTGGACTCTCTACCATCTGTGCACACCCAAGATCCGATAAAGACCAAAAAAGCCAAAACAGTGATGGGACTCGTATCCGTGCTCGCGCCGAGTTGCGCGGACTCGAAGCCGGGAGGAATTCGGGGTGTGCCATGGCTAAGTTCAAATTTGAGATTTTGTGTTCCCGCTAATGAGGTGGATGCGTTGATGGTGTGTTTTTATCTCCCACCTTTCATTTATCTCATCCTAACCTTGAATACAATTGGTACACACCCTCAACTTCGGGTGGCCGGCCCACCCGAATTTAAATTCATCTCTGCTCGTTCCCCCCACTGCGGCGCAAGCTGCCCAGCGCCACCTCTTGTATTCAATTTTTAGAAGTCCCGCGAGCGGTTAGATGGTACGTTATTACGTCCAATTCCCGTGCTGAAGTTAAGCTCAGTCTTCGCATTCACCTCCAAGCCAAAAATCACACTCACAACGTGCAAATCCCATATTCCGCATTCCCGCGAGTACGTTGATGGGCTTGCAAATTCTACTACCAGTTTTCTAGTCCCGCATTCATTGCACCACCAAATCCCAATGCATGCCGTCGCACCTGAATTCAAATTCGATTTTTCGAAATCTGGTGAGCGTATTGAGTGTGTTCGTGCACTGTCCTCCTTATTTATTCCTCTGAAGCCAGTTCAGGTATATATATGTTGGCCCATCGCGGCAACGGTCACCACTGGTAAGATCCCGCCATCACCCTCCACGAGAGCCCTCATACTCATAGGCCTTCAGTTAACTTGTGCCACCGTTTGTTTCGACTCGATTCTCGTTGGTTCAAACTCTTTGACCGGTGTTTTATCGGTGTGTTTACTTACATTTCCTTATTTCTTGTGTTTACCTTGTAATCTAGGGCTCCTCCGAGTCCTTACAATTCAATGGCTTAAGTATTTCAACTTGGAGGGTGTCCAGCAGCACTACCGGTGTCCATTAGAGATAAAAGTCCTTGAAAGGGCGAGAAGTCGTCAAAACAGGCGGACTGTGCCAGGATCAGACGGAACAGATCTGATCACTAGATCGGGACAGGTGCAGTCCTATGAACCACAGTCACGGTTAATGAGCGCAGACTCCCAGAGTCCACATCCGTCGTTGGTCCGAGGCATAAGAGGCATTGTAGGCCATTGACTAGGTGCGTTAAAGTGCGAGGGATTTTTAATCTGGTAGCGGGCCGTGCCGCTTGTCGGCCTTATCAGCTTTATTTTGAAAGTATTTTGAAAGTCGACCATTGGAAGCCATTGAAACCAGAAATATGTCAAAGGAGGTCCAGTGGTTGCCAAATTGCCCAACCCGGCTCCAAGAGTTTACAGAGTTTATCAAGTTTACGGGAATTTGGTACACTTTCCAACTCAAGGATTTACTGGGGTTTAGGATATCCTGTAGACCAGCCTCTTATGCACACAGGTCACCCACGTGAATGGGCTGAATCAAATGGAACCCACTTTCGCGTCGTCGGACTTCGCGAGCAAAGGCTTCCTTCTTGGCTTCGCTGTTTTTCTTTTGTTCGCAAGATTTTTCGTGTGCTCAGAATAGTGCTGGGTGCCGCTGGCCATTACTCGTATCTTAAGCAGATGCTCTGAATCACATTTTACCTGTTTGTCCTTCCGAAATTCCCCCGCTTCGACGTCTTCTCCTGGCAGCTGACCCTCTGTATCAATAATTAGCTTAGGCGCCCGGGGGCTTGGTGAGTTATAGGTCCCCGATCAGCCACTCAAGGCCCGTTCAAAAGGCAGGAAGGCAGGCTGTCCACACGTCCTTCTTCTTTCCACCCCCCATCATCTCTAGCTCTCATTCCTTCAGTGCACACTGCTCTTGCTCCATCAATCGTACTATCTTGCGTGCACTACTCATCCAACATCAATCCTTCAAATCACTCTACCACTCAAACTCTGTTCAATTGAAGCTCCCGTTCTTTGTCCGGTGCGGTCAGCGAACACCGAGAGGAATCCACATGGTCTCTAATGCCTCAATCGTCATCATCTCAAGATCAAGCGCCATCAAGTTCCATGCCCAGGTTTAACATCAACGACGCCTCCCCCATGCATCAACGCACCTATTCAACTCAAAAGTCAATGCCCGCTCTCGGTCAGGCCTACCTGCAACACGTCAAGATGCAAACACCTCACAAGCCCTGGAGTAATTTCCCCATGCATCAACCCACCTCAAAAGTCAACGTGCGCACTCTTAGTGAAGTCCACCCGCCGCATCAAGCTCCAAACAAACACGTCGTTGGAAACCTCAAAGTCTTCGCCTTCGCCATTGGGATGGGGATGCAAGCAAATAATATGGTGAGTATCGCGCATCGCATTAACTGTTTCCCCGTTGATGTTCTCAGGGAAGAGCGACAATGAAACTGTATGAGCGTATGCACCCGCTCGACCAAAGGTGTGTATTTGACTTGCGTCTCCCCACGTCAACTTCTCGCCAGATCCCTTAGATATTCATTCATCACATATCGAGTCTGACACATCGTGACTTCCGGTACGATTCATCTCTCTGCGTCTTATATTATTTTTCCGCGAAGCGTAGCGGTTTCAAGGGAATCCAGTTTATGATACATGTCCATTTCAAGTATTTATCTAAATCAATTACGTAGCAATTGTCCAACAGCCAATGCATAGGAGCTTCAACAAACAGCGTTTTTCATGGCAGATATCGTGTATGAGCTCGCAAATGCGCGAAGTGGTCTCCCAGACAAAGGTGCCGGAGCGAAGCGAAGGCATGTCTTGTATAAGTTATAGGTTCGGAGCAAGCCTGTTCCGGGCCGGCGAGCGGGCTAATCTCGGAGAGAGGCTTGGTACAAACTGCCGAAAACAAGGCATGTATTGGGACGCAAATTGTGTCCCCATTTCCGGCCCAATCCCTTTTAGTATAAAGAGACGATTTGTCCCTTGGATGCCTACTCGTAATTGTACCAAGTCAAAAATATACAGTGCCAAAACCCGGATGCGAAAAAAAAAAGTCTACCCCGTGTGATACAACCACAAATGCGAATTACATCCTAAGGCTGCATCAGGGTACACTATAGACCCAGAAGCCTATGCACAAATATTTTCAAGACTTTTGGCTGGGTCGTGGTGTTGCATGGCGCCGTCACTTATTTGCCCAGTTTGGCAGTTTGACCCAGATCCGAAAATCCCGATCAGAAATGGTGTTACACTCAGTCCCTCTGCACTCTGTCAATAACCATATGAAGTTTGATTAATCAATGCCTGTCTCAACAGATAATCCTACTTGATCAGTGCTCGATTAATCAGGCATGTGGCTGCAGGCAGGTGGTATCAGGTAGTACGGTCCTGCCCAGGCAAGTAAACAGTGATTATTCGAGATCATCTTCTGTTCAGCTGGTGATTTTCTGTTCTGGTAATCAGCCGTTCAACCAAAAATGACTGTTCAAACAGTGAAATATGTAAAACTTCCACTTGCCAGACTCCACCAAACACACAAAATTCGAAGGCAGGCACTATAACCACTACAAAAGGCATCCAGTGGTAACCAATCCACAACCTTGAATACACTATTATCAATCTACTGGCGGCATACACTTCTTCGTAAGGAATATGTCCACTGTAAATCTTGTTTCGACCTTTGTTCCATTCATTTTTTCACAGATCCGTGAGTTTCATCAGGAACTTGGTTATTCAATGCTGTCACCCTCTGACCAATTGCAAAGGAGAGCTTTACAAATAACATTCTATTCAAGGGGGACGGATTTTCAGCTTCAGAAACCACGGCACTTGGACACAGTTTCTGCTTTTAACAATCATGTTCTGTTTGGCTCAATCCTTTTTGTTACCTGTTGCCAAGAACACCTCGGCTTTTTGCGTCTCACTTAGCATGAGATCGGATTGAACCCAAGGGGGTCATCATCAGGCTGGAAATTAAGGCACTATTTTCCTTCGTGGAGATTCCTGAGGTGACATTCCAATCCAGGTGGAAGATTCCGAGTCCCTCCAGGTAATCAACTACACCTTGAGGTCTATATACAGAAATCAGTGGGTCTGATACTAGGACAGAAAAAATAAGAGTGAAATTGTTGGTCCGGCCATGAGAAGGTGATAGCAAATGCCAAATTGCTTGGCTTCTTGGCCCAGACTGAGGCTGTGAATAAATGAGATGGGACTTAGAGGGATGTGACTTTGGGGTTGACACATAAGAGATGGAACCTCAAAGAACCTGATCATAAAGACCTCAGTTTATGTCTGTAACTTTGGTGAAAGATCTGAAAAACTAGCATTCAACCTCATTCTGGGATTGGTCTTTTGATGAGATTGACTTTGATGGTTGTCCAAAAAAATGACTTCAAATTTCTGCCTGTGAAAGGACAGTAGATCCGTGAATGTGAACTGGTTAAGGATTATTTCTGCAACATGACAGTCATTGTCCAAGCATATTACAGCCTTTTGCGGAACTTAGGGCGCGGCCGGTTTTTTTTTTTTTAGTAAGTTTTCGGCAGAATGGCTATCCTGACCTCAATTCTCAACGGATTTCCTTGGTGGTAGGCTCATTCTACTCGTGTTGTAAATGTGGAGGGCATGACATCTTACGATTTTTTTTGACAACCCCTAAATCATTTATTAGGTCAGATTGGGGTGTTTTGAGCTGTCTGAGAGCAGAATATGCCGCAGAGTAGCTGTAGTGCTCAGATTGACCTAGAATTTTGATACAATGCACTTATGGGTATTCCAGAGGGCAGCAAACACCGGGATAGTGAATGTGACTTGTATTTGAACTGTATCATACATGTAAACACGTAGGATATCGGGTGAATTTCCCTAACATCAATAAATTTGAAATACAAGTCACATTCACTATCCCGGTGTTTGCTGCCCTCCGTAATACCCATAAGTGCATTGTATCAAAATTTTAGGTCAATCCGAGCACTACAGCTACTTTGTGGCATATTCTGCTCTCAGACAGCTCAAAACACCCCAATCTGACCTAATAAATGATTTCGGGGTTCTCAGCAAGGATCGTAAGATGCCATGCCCTCCGCATTTACAACACGAGTAGAATGAGCCTACCACCAAGGGAATCCGTTGAGAATTGAGGTCAGGATAGCCATTCTGCCGAAAACTTACTAAAAAAAAAAGAAACTGGCCGCGCCCTAAGTTCCGCAAAAGGCTGTAAAGATCAGCATGTTATATACACACCTACCAAGTGGCTTAATATTTGAATCCCAACCCATCCCGGTCCTACACGTTCAAGACGCCCCATAAACAAGAACAGCAAATGATGACCAATCGCACAGCCACATGGTGACACTTTGCAATCGGGAAGTGCCCAGGCCCACTACATATTGCCGTAGCAGGCAGACTGGTAACGAGTCTAGAAATCTCCAGCTTTTGGTGACGCAGATAATACTGCTGTACACATTGCGCCGGCGTTCTGCCTGGGACTTGAGAAGCGATGCGATGGAAGTCTTTAGGGTTTTCTTCAAATGCTCACAGAAAAACAGTTTATTATTATCAAAGATTATGAAAAAAAAAAAGACTAGCCGTCAAGGATGTACGGCGAATTCCACGGAAGCGAAGGCAACAGTGGCGCATCGCCCTCGTCTTCGACTTCTTCCATCCCGACGAATGAGTGCCTATACCTGGGAGCCAACGGGGTCTCATTTGCGACGCCGACCCTCTGGGACGAGCGCAGTTGGGAAGCACAGGGGGGGACCGCAAATCTGGACGATATAGATTCTGGGTTCATTTTGGACAGTTCTGCGCCGATGATAGCCAGGATTTCTACATTTTTTGGCGGCGACTGGGGATTTATGACGGAGAGAAGGGAGTGCTCATTTAATTGCGCTCTCTCAGCCAAGTGACTACGGGCTAAAACGAGGCTTGATCAGGAGGTGGTGAACGAATGCTGCCACGCAGTACCTGACTTGCGCATCCTCTCGCGCAACACCTGCATGCGACTGGCAACTTGTTCCTTTGTTCTAATGATGCCATGGCCTTGGAGATACCCCACAATAAACTGGTTTATACCACTGCGTCCCAGGGTGTGAGTTGCGTAGGGAGCACCCCAATATGCTCGGAGACCTGCGCTAACAATGAATGGTCAGGGAAAGCGCACACTCAAGAGCAAGCCGGTGACTTTGGAGAAAAGCATATTGAACATCCCTGGGCCACACTGCCAGTGTCTTCGTACGTCCAGACATGGAGAGCGTAAGGAGTTCCACCTTTAACGTGCAGCTCAAGGAAGATAAAACAACCGGGAGTAAGTATGCGGGCAGAGACCGCGTTATATGTTAAACCACACCGAAGTCCGCATCCTCACGGTGTGTCCGGCTCCGAGGATCCAGGCCACTGTTCGTGGATTTCGAGCCGATGACATACGTATTTGAGAATAGCGTTTAGATCCGCTGTGCGCCGGTCAGCAACAGAATTGTCATCCACAATGCACTGGTTTGTGTGGACAACATGTAAGAGTAGTGAATTAATAGCGCTTTTTTCGCTGGGCAGTAACAACACTTTTGATTCTGGATGCCAAAACTCCACAATGGTCATCCACCATCCACTGTTTTCGCGGTTTGTATGTGTTGATTTTTGGGACAATATTTGTGTTTTTGATCATCTGTGCGCCGAGCAGCAACAGAATTGTCATCCACAATCCACTGTCCTTGTGTTTTGTGTGTCGCTTTGTGGACAACATTTGTGGAAAAGTGGCGGATGCTGATTTGGGGATAATATTTGTGGATTGAAGACATCCCTCAAACCGCTAGAACCGCGGCAAGAGATGGTGAACGGCTATGTTGAAAAATAGCGTTTGGATCCTAACGCTTTGGGTTTTGGATGCCAAATCCGCAATCGTCATCCACAATCCACTGTCCTCGCGATGTTGTGGAAGTTGATTTGTGGACATTATTTGGCAGACTATTTGTGGATTGAGAATATCGCTGATGATTGTGGGTTACACGGTCGTAATAGAATTAAACCACACCAACGTATTGTGCATGTACCTCCCATGATATGGATGTGAGCATGTTATGTCGTCCCTCAGGGAGTCGAGGAAAGCGGACTGATGGACACCCCGAACAGTCTTCGATGGCCGTGAACTTCGGAGCAGGAGGAGTCCCTTTCCAGGCACAGAGCATCATCAGCTTGTGAAAACCGGTCTAACAACCACAATCTTACCTGGATAATAACAACGCCCTCAATCCATACCTTGACCACTTCCGTGCAAGCACTGATGAGTACAACTCCAACTCCGACACCTAGGCGAGCGCCGACGCTATGACGTAAAGGACCTCTTAGGTACCCTTTTCAAACAGTGCATCAATAAAAGTGTGGGAAATCTGAGGTGTGTTAATAAAAGTGTCGGAGCAGTCAATAAAAGGGTAGGAGAGATCGACCTTTTCCGACACTTACACTTTAGTCACAAAATGTCTATAAAAGGGTAGGAAAGTACAAAAATGTCAAATAAAAGTGTCGGAAAGTCCAAAGTAGGGGGGGATTATTAAAAGTGCACTTGGACCGCCATAGTCGGATTCTATGGCGGTCTATGGCGGTCCAAGTGCACTTTTAATAATCCCCCCCTACTTTGTACTTTCCGACACTTTTATTTGACATTTTTGCATTTTCCTACCCTTTTATAGACATTTTGTGACCAAAGTGTAAGTGTCGGAAAAGGTCAATCTCTCCTACCCTTTTATTGACTCGGTTGTGACTTACGACACTTTCATTGACACACTTCATTGCGTCGTCGCTCACGGTCTTCGCGGGTGCCTGCTTCCTGACCCGTGCTTTGCCTTTGCCTTTGCTCGGTCGCACGTTGACCTCCACCTCGGATTCGGACTCCAGCTGCTCGCCTGATTCTAGCCTCTTGATAGCATCAGCCCAGTTCTTGTAAACGGAAGACGGGATCCTGTGCTTCGTCGCTGTATCGGGCTGTTGGCATTTTTCGGTGACAAAGATTGAGATGGGACTCACCAATTCGGACAGCGTGCTCTTGGTATTTGCGGTTAGACGGTCCCTTCGCCTGGTTGAGCTCGTCTCCGGTGATATCCGCTCGGTTTATTGTAAACAAATTACGCTGGCTCTTACCCAAAAGCACCCAATGGAACGAAGGTGGCGAATCCTCTGGGTAATGTGCATCCAGAAACTTGAATACTAGAGGTGTCAGTTCCCGAAACCATCTGTCAACTCGCTTCTGGCTCCACCCCACTGCAAACTGGAGAGTCTGTCCCTCGGGGGTTCGTACGACAGCCAACTTATATCTGATCAGCTTTTCGACGGCAGCTGGGTCGGGGCACTGAGGGCTCTGGAGGTCGCCTTCGCTCTGGGCGGCCATGCATTGCATCAGTAATGCTGCAAGCATATCACGAGGGGCGACATACAGAACAATTTTCGCATTTCGACTTGTTGGTGATTTTCTCTTTTTTCTTTGGTTCGAATACAAGACAGGAGGATGAGCATCCGCTCCCGGATCTCCCTATGCAAGGCATCCCGGGCAAGAGTCACTGATTGAAGTGGGACGATCTGTCGATGTTTTTCCTAGTTTGAGGTCCGCTCTCGGCAATCGAAAATGGTGTGTCACCCTTCGGCGACTTTATTCGCAGTGCGGGGAGTCTCGATTACATCCTCGGTTTTATTGCCAGAGCTTAACGAACAGGCCTGAAGATTCAGCCCGTTTCTCGTGATTTTTTAGTAGAAGCTGGTGTCACTTCTTCAAAATCTAATAATATACAGCTTCGAACTTCAAAGTGCTGTGAGTTGTGGACATCATGGCACATCATGCGATAAGGTTTTCATAGTCTACTCTTTTCATACAACTCCCGAGCTACTCATAACATGGTTCATTTAGCAGCCACTTAGCAGCCCAGCTCGATATAAGGAAGTATTGTCTTTTTGGTAAATCGGTGCTGAACAGTAGATTTTCTTCGCGATGGGGATCCTCATGGATAATTTTGCAAATATTCATATAAAAGGATATCATGTCAACTATATGTTGAGTTTTTTCAGTATATGTGCCTGGAAGTTTGAAGAGGACATTGGTCCCTTCGAAGCACCGTCTCCAAATGCTCTGTTCGAATCATCACTTTGTTTCTTCTGTTGTTTCTTGGACCTCAGCCCAATTCCTTTGGTACATCTTAAAACTGGAAGTTAAGTCTCCTTCAATGTCAATTTCTCGTATACTGCTACATCAAATCAAACTCCTGGTATGTACTCCACTGAGTTTAATCTATTATCTCGCCGTCTTGAGCAGCCTGAATTCGAACATGAGTTCTAGACCCTGTGCCCATGCCACAGCCCGAGGCCACCAGATTGGAAAGGGAAGCTCAATCTCGACTTCCTTGCGTCCTATCTTTATCGTCTCGGTCTCCGGATAGAACCGCTCCTCCCATTCAGCCTCGGCAACACCAAGATGCATTGGAATGATCTCCCGTGCTTCGATTTCCCTGCGGGCTGCGGAGAAAATATGTATTGCTTGCTCGGTTCTGAAAGGGCATTCATTCTGAACCACATCAATGGCTTCGTGTCGAATATGACGATCCTGGTCTTGAGCAATTGCTTGGTCGAGATCCTCTGTTGAGATGTTAGTGTTTGTCATTGGTATACTATTTAAAAAATAAGAGACTGACCTTCTTGGTTGTATCTCTCCAAAATTTCAGGGTGGATATTTTCGAAATTATCAGCATACTTCCCGTATTTCACTTCGCCAATAAGACGCATATCCTGGAGATAAATTAGTTGCATGATTGAGAAAGTGAAGATATTTCATCTACCGCCGGAGTCTGGTCGTGCCCTTTCCCGGAAATCGGATGATGGTTCCACTGTTCTTGAAATTCTTCACAATCTTTGTTGATTTCTTCGAGGAACAGAAAATGAAGTAACCACAAGTGGTGTGGATTATTGGGGTCAAATTGATGGAGTCGCTCCAAACGAAGGAAGAAGCTGCGCCAATGGCGCGCAAATTGTGATCCCACTTCTACCCAGAGGCGTTCAACACGGGTGTTACGTGTAGATCTTGCAAGGATAAGTACACAACTCAATAGAAGTCAGACAATACATACGGTCCCCAAAGAAAGGATCCCCCATTTGGACCACAATATTTGATCATCCACACGGAGACTTCAATATTCTCTCCTCCTCTGTCCCCACGTGCTCGAGATGGAGCACCATACTGCTGAATTGCCCTGAGAAAAAGCTGTAAGACCGTAATTGCCTTGTTATTTGTGCTCGCTTGAAGACCGACAACCTGTAAAGTCTGTGAGAAAAACAAGGAATCGGAACGGAACGGGGTCCGGTGAACTTTACCATTCGATCATATCCATCCACAAATCCGTGAATGACAATGCCCCACTTGATGAGTTTGTGGTGCCCATCCATATGCCACACGGAGTTGGGACGCGGTGAGTAATACTCACGTCGAGCGATAGTATGTTTTCGAAGGACCTGGCCAAGTCCATCAATTTGAAGGAGAGAATGACGGGCACGTCGTCTTTGGACTTTAACCCCATGTGTGCGCAGAAAGCCAATGAGATATCGAAGACCTGATGTTGGTTTGGTTCGCTTGAAGTGCCGAGTCAAAATATCAAGATCATTGTCGCTGATGTTTGAGTAGCGATTATAAACACCATAAAGCTTCAAATAATTCCGAAGCGTGTTCCGGTGCATTCCCAATGCGTCTGCTAGGGCCTGAAGAGTAAGTTTGCGATGAGACGAGACCGCGTCTGCAAGCCAAACAGGCTCCACAATCTTCCTAGGCCTCCCGCGCTGACCTGTTCTCTCGACAATGATCGGGACAACATGCTTGAGTTTAGCGTGTTCTCTGAATTGTGTCAACTCGGAAATCCCTAAGAGAACGACGGTTATTGCTCCCAATGCATTTGCAGAGGCTTCCAGCCATCCCTGATCTCCGATTTCTGGGACTAGAGCTTGGAGTATCGGAACCAGTTTGTTTACAACCTGTTCCGAATGAATTCTAAGTCGCAATGGATCACCCTCTTCCTGTCGAAGCAAGGCAGAAGCACGGTCATAAGCCGTTGTGATGATATTGTGTGCCCGCAAGACATCCGGAGACCAGTTAAACTCGTTGGATGTGAGCAGTAGAGCAGGGAATTCGACCGGGTGGACCATGATGAAGGCAGGGAGAAAGGAAGACTCGAGTGCAATTAGCCACGCCCGAAACACGAGGCTGACTTCCGAGCTGACGCGTCCTCACACTCGCTAATTTTTTCCCTGACCATGTCGAAGAGTCCCGAGCCCAAGGAGGATCCACCAGAGAACAGGCATCATCCTGATTTTTATTTTCAAGACGGCAATGCCATTTTCAGTGTATGCTTCCGTAGTTTGATTCTACTTCGTTTCTGATGCCTCCATCTACCAGCTCTTCTCGCGGGACTTCCCTAACGGAGTACTGTACAATCTCCACTCAGGTCTCCTTACTCATCGCTCCACGTTCTTTGCCTCCCTCTTTTCACTCCCTCGCGGACCGGACTTTCCCGGAGCAATCCTCTCCGAGGGCAATTTTGATGAATCCCCAATCGCGTTACCATCCTGCATCAGCCCGCTCGACTTCGACAGTCTGCTCGCGTACCTGTACAACGGTCCTAGGTGTGTTTTTATTTTTCACGTGGGCCTGAAGCTGACATCGAATAGCATGTATCCCGATTCGGAAGATTTCTTGATCTCCGTCATGAAGATGTCCGCTTCCGCTTTTCTCGACATCGCTGACGGGATCGAATTCGCCACTCGAGAGTTCGTTCGTCGTGGCAACAACCTCCATCCGGCCCTTCAATTCGAGCTGGCACGCTGTTTCCGCATCGACTCATGGATCGAGCCCGCATTCCGCCGCCTTATGAAGATGAGGCTTGTTTCACTCAACGCCTTTCAAGTCTCCCAGATCGGTCACCTCGGCTACTTCTGGCTCACTCAGACCAAGGCCAAGATCCAAGAGCTTCGCACAAAGATCGCGTTTCATGTCCCCCCCATCGTCAGCAGTAGTGCCTGTGATGATACCCCAGGTCCCTGCTTCTACTCGTGGAACCGAGAGTGGGAAGAGCGTGTCCGGCAGCTTATTCACCACCCCGAGGAGCCCATCAGCTGCCTGGATCTCCTGGATCAGTTGCGCAACGTCCATATCGACGGACTCTGCAATGATTGCCAAGATTTGACGGTGACATGGATCTGGGGGAAGTGTTTGTTGACGCAGGAGGAGGGTCTCATTGATGAAGCGGTCGACACTCTTGTGGATCTGCAAACTGAGCAGCCCCTCCGCATCGCTCTCAGTGCCAGTGTGGCTGGGGCTCCGCCTCGTCTCGTCCTCGCGTCGTCTGACTAAGTCTACTATCCACTCTTTTTATTTTTTTCCTGCTACTTTCCCAGCATATATTAGACACTGCATACCTCACATTCTCATAGAATACACTCAAATTAATATTGCTCGTGGCAGTTTTGGCCGTGCAAACCGCGACCGAGTTTTCTGAGAAGTTTCACGTGACCGTGCAAATGCCTTGCTGGCAATCTCGGTCTCCACCAACGTCGAGTCGACTACTTCCTCTGTGGTATCCACAAGTCTGTGACACTATGCATTGACTTTGGCACCACGACGGCCCCCTCTGCCTCCAGAACAATGTCCCAAACTAACAAATGATCCGGACAAATGCAAGTACAAGATGGCAAATCCTCACTCGACACGAGCCCGTATCTTCATTGGTAACCTGTACGTCCGCCTCGTCACGTACGATGCCCACTTTACTTACTTCTGCTGCAGGCCCCCGCTTTGCCCCTGGAGTGGCTGTCTAGGATCGCGAGCCTACGACCTTAGTCCTCAGGCATAGGCCCCATGGCGTCATCCTCCTCTGACCTCTTCTCGATTTCCTCGCTACGAACCAGCGGCGGGGTACTCTTCTCCATGGTGCTGTAACGATAATCTGTGTGGGCAGCTCCACCCACCCTCGTCTCTTGACCGGCAGTATCCCCGCGGGTTGTATGTCCTGCATATTCGCCAGGATTCTCAGCCGCGTTCGACATCGTGGGCAGCTCGAATGGGGATGCCAGTGCGTGGCGTTGGCACGAAGCACGAGCTGCAGCGTTGAGGTGGCGGGTCCAGCGCGCGGGATACGGCAGACGACGACTCGGGAGGACCTAAGAAGCTGCCGTCGTCTCCGCATCCTCGTCCATCGTTGCCTCCGTCGTCGTCGCACTCCCGATGTCGCCTTCTCGCCATCTCCGCGGGCGATCCTGTATGTCTATCCACCTCATCGCCCCCCAACTCCAATGTCGGCTCCAGCTCGTTCGCCAACCCCTCCAAGTCCGCACCATCTTCTCCATACAGATCTACCCCAGGATCCACATGGACGCGCCCACCTCCACCTTCGTGTCCACCGCCTCCTCTACAACCTCACCCCGACTCCATCACGGCGCTATCTTCATTGCGGCGCGAGGCACGGGGATCGCAGCCATGCTGTGGGGCTCGCGGGGATGGATACTATTAGTGCGGAGCGTATATTCGCTTGTGCTTGGTCGCGGGCCGTGGGGTAGCTTTCGAGAGTACCTCACAAGGCTAAGGGCGGTGTGTTCCGGCCGCTGCTCATGCGCATGATGAGGATGATGGGGATAAGCACGGGCACTACACCGTCCCCCTCCTCCCCGCCGTCCTCGCAAGCCGCGCGCACGTGGGGGGAATCGCGATCCTGACGAACTACGGCGCGTATCTGATTTATGCGCTGGGGGCACCGCGCGCGCCTGGGCCGGGTGCAGGGGCGCGGGAGAACGCAGAGGTAGAGGAAGAGCAGCCGACGCCACCCACGGCTACTCACCATGCTCTTCTTCGCGTGGATCCAGGTCGGCAGGCGGATGGGCATCCCAGCGCATTTGGCGCGCGATCGGAGGGCGGCGGGGTACGAGCAAGTGCATGCACATGCGCACCGCTGTGCTGCCACCGCTGGACACTGCAATCACACGTGTCCGTACCGTGTCGCTTCCCAGCGCGACGCCTGATCTTGCGCACCATGTGAAGCCCACTCCGCCTTGTCGGCTGGGGCTCATGCTAGTCGTGGTAGATGCAGGCGGGACTCGGAGGTGATGCTTCTGCTTACCTCGTCAGTGCGGCGTCAATCATGGGCCTGATGTCGTGATCGGCACGGGTCGGGCGACCCGCGGCGGGCCCTGGGTACGGGTCGTTCCGAGTACGGGTACGGGCCTGCCTCGGAATTTTCGTTGGACCCGCGAGTACCCGTATGGACCCGTGGGAACCGGTGTGTCAAAGCATTTTTGCTTCAAGCAATGTTCTACGTAGTCGACAGAGAACTCTAAACTCATTCTGAGTGTTCCCCAGACCCCTGAGGTCCATTGAAGGGTATGCTCACCTGTATTGAACTTAGCCGAGGCTGCCGGATCATCATTCCGTTTTAGGGAAGGCCCAATATTTCAACTCAAAAATTTGCTGGGCTCATTAGTCGCACCCAGAGAGGCTCATAAAAGCAGCAGGTATACCAACAATTTATCCAGAACTGAAAGCTTCAATCAGAAAGCACGTAGCTTCTGACGGGTTGCACGGGTTGCGGGTCACCCCACCGACCCGGACCCGGACCCGTACCCGTACGCGCGGGTACGGGTTTTGGCGGGTATGGGTACGGGTCAGCTCGCCGATACCCGCGGGAGACCCGTGCCGATCACTAGCCTGATGTACCCATATTGATCGCGGAAGTCGCTCGATACATAGTCTATGTACTGTACAGTGGTGTAGTTAGCGCTACCGTAGTCTAGACCTCAATTTAGATTATTTTTTTTTTGCCTCAATAAAAGTGTCGGAGGACTCGACTGCCAAAAAGAAAGTGTCGGAAATTTGACTCGAAAAATAAAAGTGTCGGAAATTTTGACCCAACAAAGTGTAAGTGTCGGGAATTTGAGTGTGGTCAATAAAAGTGTCGGAAATCTGAAGTGTGTCAATAAAAGTGTCGGAAGTCACAAACGAGTCAATAAAAGGGTAGGAGAGATCGAACTTTTCCGACACTTACACTTTGGTCACAAAATGTCTATAAAAGGGTAGGAAAGTACAAAAATGTCAAATAAAAGTGTCGGAAAGTCCAAAGTAGGGGGGGATTATTAAAAGTGCACTTGGACCGCCATAGGATTCCTTTGCTTCCTATCCATTATTTCTGTTGTAATATGTACCCGCAATTATATCTGTTATTTCATCTTTTGTTTCAGTGACACATGTGAAAATGACCATGTAAACGGAGCAGTACCACCTGGTTTAAACCCGGTGACCAGGTTTCAAAAACACCCGGTAAACGGGTCAGAATAACCGCGCAAAACTGGCTCGAGGACCGGGTGAAAAGCAAAAGAAAAATAGTCAAAGTCACCCGAATTCAACCCGGCTGTATTCACCCGTTTGTCGGCCGGACCCGGGTGGTTTTACACCGTTGACTGGGTTATGCTGACCCGCTCACTGGGTTATAAACCGGAGCAAAAAAAAACCGGTTTGGGTCTTACAGTGGGAGGTAAGTCTCGCGTAAAGGTTTTCGATTTTCACGGAAATAAGCAGACCCCCGCACTCCCCAGTGCGCCCGTCCAGACCCAGCAAAATCTCTCCACCTTCCCTCCATCCACTTGAAACCCACCCGAACTCGGGAAGCAGAGTCTGCACACCCGCTCCGCAAACAGTACCTGCGCCCATGAGATCATCGACCAGAGCTCAGTCTCCCAGCCGCGCGGACCCGCTGCTGCCCGACGATCCCTTGCGGCACCCGGGGAGGAAGAGGAGGCCTACAGTGAAACGCGTCAGTAACGAGGAGGCGATAGACAGCGAGCGCTCTTACATTCTGTCGGTGGGGCAGTGGTCCGCTTCGTCCTGGACGACCTTGCGGCGCCCGCCGGCCGTAGTCTTGCTCGTGACGGCCGGTCCGTCGCGCTGCACGCTCCAATCGAAGATGTAGTCGTATTGGTACCCCTCGCGCACAAAGGGGTCCCGGAACAGCTTGCGCAAGTACGAGTAGTCTGGCTTGTCGTCAAAGCGCAGGGCTCGGGTGTAGTTGAGGAAGATGCCAAACTCGTTGGGGAAGCCACGGCAGAGGAGGTCCGTGGGCGTCGTCATCTTCTTCTCCATGATTCGGTCGTATTTCTGCTTCTTGGTTGCGGCCTTGAGGCCTTGCCATGGGAGGTCGCCGCGTAGAAAGTACATGATGACATATGCCAGCGACTCAAGGTCGTCGCGGCGGGCCTGCTCGACACCAAGATGGGTGTTGATCGAGGTGTACCGGGCTGTGCCGGTTAAGTTCTTGTTCTCCCTGTAAGGGATATGGATGTGGGTCTTTGGGTCGCGGAACTTCTTTGCGAGCCCAAAGTCAATGACGTTGGCCTGGTTGCCACGCTTCCCGACGCCCATCAGGAAATTGTCAGGCTTGATATCGCGGTGGATGAAGTTACGAGAGTGGACATATTCGATTCTCAAAATCTGACTTGTGGCGTAAGCGACAACGAGGAATAATGAAAGGAGAAAAGGCTCACAAGTTGGTCTGCGAGGAGCAGGACGGTCTTCAGGCTGAATTTGCGGTTGCAAAAGTTGAAGAGGTCCTCGAGGGAGGGGCCGAGGAGGTCGAAGACCATGACATTGTAATCGTCCTCTGTGCCGAACCATCTGACAAAGGGGACGGACACCCACACCTCCCGCAAGCGTCTTGTAGACCTTGGACTCATACTCGAGCTGAGGGTGCTTGGCCTTAACGGACTCGAGCTTGATGGCGACTTCTTCGCCTGAGATGATGTTTACCCCGAGCTAGATGTCACCTAGGATGAAAATAAGCGGAGTGTAACGGGTAAAAGGGTACAACCCAACGCACCGAAGGAGCCGGAGCCTATCTTTTTACCAAGTCTGTACTTTCCGCCAACGCGAAGGTCGAGTCGGTGCGAGGAGCTGTCAGCCATTCAGAATGGAGATGCGGATGGATCAAAGCAGGATGCAGGTCAGTATGTAGAGAGAGCAAGGAAGGACGAAGGGGGTGATACCGATGCTTGATAAGCCCGGCACCGGCAAGTGCCGGAGCCAAATATATGCAAATGATGGGACACGTCAGTATATGTTGTGACCCATGACCCGGGATGACCCGGGTCATCGCCCGATCGGGTATCAGCACCGCCTCCCGTTAATCAAATTCAAACTCCGCTAGGTGGTCGCCGAACCCACATTGGCGGGAGGGTCACAACCTCGCCCTCTCCTTTTGATCATAGACGTGAACCATGTCAACGCTTTTTAAGTGGGCCGAGTCAATGATCGGTGCCTCCCTGTAAGGCAATTAACAGCGATAACACTGAAAGACAATATCTCACTGGGTTTCCGCCGTGTGTTTACATCAAGTGCAACACATCATAAACCTGCAGATCAAATGCAACCTATAGTTGAAGACCACCCCAAATCTTACACAATTTATGTCAGTGGATCCTACAAAATCAATGAAGAAGGTGAACCTATAGAGGGAGCCGGTATATGGACTGCAAATGATTTACAGCTAATGTCAGTACCGGAGGCGCGAACGAAAATTTCTCGTTTTGGGATGTTTTCAGAGAATTGTCAATACCTCAACCAGTTCTGCACCGATTTGGATGAAACCTAAGTAGATCTGTCGAGCTAATTCATGCGCAATTAGTGATAGAAAGGAATTTGTGAAAATATTATGTATTGGATAATCTATGGTTTCGGGCTGTTTTCGGGCTGAATGCCGTCTAGCATGCCCAGAACATGTCCCAGTGACCTAATATTTTGGGAAGGATAAAATATATGCCTGGGGGAACATGTCATAGGACCAGAATTATATAAAATCAATAGATCGATGCAATCCGTACAATATTTCTGAATGCCAAAGCTGCCAAATTTCTCCAATGCAGCTACAGAAGTATAACCAAATTATCCGTACTTCTGGCTCTATGACATATTTTTCCAGGTATACATGTTGTCCATCCCAAAATATTAGGTCACTGGGACATGTTCTGGGCATGCTAGATGGCATTCAGCCCGAAAACAGCCCGAAACCACAGATTATCCAATACATAATATTTTCACAAATTCCTTTCTATCACTAATTGCGCATGAATTAGCCCGACAGATCTACTTAGGTTTCATCCAAATCGGTGCAGAGGGGGGCGATGACTACAAGACGCTGGCTGAATGTGAACTGGCTGGCCCTGAATAGGCGGGACCTGACCACCAGCAAAGCTGGTGTGCAGAAGGAGTTCCCTCCTCCCAGGTAAAAATCCCCGGAGTCCACCAGGTCACGAACAGCTGTCGTAGGTCTTCCCTTTGCAGACTGCATGCAAAAACCACAAGCAGTGTTCAACTTCCAAGGAAGGTCCACCACTAGTGTAGCCGATGTGTTCAACTTCCGGAGAAGGTCCACCAACGACAGGGGGAGCCAACAACCCAAATAAAAGTCCGAATTCGAGGATACATGAGCTTGCTTAAATTGCCACCGATTGCGGTGTTGGTGCGCTCACAAGGAGCATTGGAGTTGCATAGAAAATTTTGAGGACATCATAAGCCAATTTTGCGAGGAGCGGGGTGATTTCCCTCCTTGGGAGAAGTCCACGGAAGAGTTGTAGTGCATCCGTGAATTGGGCCGCAATCCCCGGGATTTCCTTGTTCAATTTGTTGTGGAAAACTTCTCGGATATCTTTGAGTTCTCCATGATCACACGGAAACATTGCATGTGCAGGGTCTTCCACGTAGAGATAGCAGAATCTGCAGAGCCGCCATTGACGCGGAACAATCTTTTTGCCACGTTCTTTCCAACGCCGGCGTTCCACGGCGAGGCTATGACTTGAAAGCACCATCTTTGTCAGTGCCTTGCGGGGCTCCGGTTGTTTGACCCTCAAGTAGTGCCGGAAAGCTAGCGACTTCTTGGCCAACTTTCCTGTGTCCTTGTCCATCTCGAGACGGCCAACCAAGAGATCACGCACTCTGGATGAGGAATCAATTTCATCGTCAACCCAGGCTTCCATGGATTTTATCACAGCTTTCATGGTAAATTCCACTGTTGCAACATTCATATTTGTTGATATATCCAACTCGACAGGAACATGTAGGCGTGAGAGAACGATACGGAGGTCGTTTATCCAGGAAATCTGGCTTGCACGCACCAGGGTAAGTGAATCTTGCAAGGCATTCCATGCCGGCCTCTTGTGGTCCAGGTCCAATAGGTAGCAGAGATTTTTCAGCGCAAGATAGACTCTGCGATATTTAATTGGCCAAATTCCGGTCTCAGAAAAGAGCACTGCTCGCAGACTTCGGGAGCCAACACCCAGCATATGGCGCAGGAAACGAAGTTGAACCTTTTCGAGAATCTTCAGGCTTTTGAGCTCAACGTCCAGACAGATGTCGCATCCAGCTGTGAGATATGGATCCACGCGTGCCATATACAGAGTTCGAGCGTCCCATGCTGGTATGTGCCCCACAAAACGATCGAGGCCCAGCAGAACATTTGCGACCACAGTAGCTTTTTTGGCCTTGACCTTGTATTGCTCCTTCCAGATGAACTTTGTGCCAGTTTCAAACCAGATTCCCAAGTAACAGGCCTTTGGTACCTGGTTGATAGTATCTGTCCCCAGATGAAATGTTGGATATGCCTTTTGGCGCGGCCCGAATATTTGGTACATGCACTTGGCAATAGAAGTTTCGCAGCCATTATTGTCTGCCCAAGAATGTGCACCATTCAAGTGGCTCTGAAAGCCAGGTGGAGCCCCTGAGGCAGTAAGAATGTCATCCGCGTGCTCGATGTTTGATATCGGTACACCGTTGAGTTCAATATCTTGAGGATGGTGAGCCAGAATAAAATCTGACATGAACAAATTCCACAAATGAGGTGATCCCGGTTCCCCAGTCAGGATACCAAGCAACGACCTGAACGCCGGTGCGAACTGTCCATCTAGCCGGACCATATAGCGGATGCGATCATATAGAATCTTCAACCACTCGATCATGGGACCTGAAATACCCATGGTAGCGAGTTTGGCCCACAACGTCGACCTATCGGTTCCGGGAAACGCATTTTTGAGGTCCAAGTATGCCACATGAAGGGGCTTATTCAGGGACTGTGCCTTGTCGATGAGACAGAGGAGCACGAACACATTGTCATTTGTGCGAAGGCTGTCTTGAAAGCCGTTCTGGCTTGTGGGAATTGCGCCGATATCTTGTGCGCCCTCACGAATTCTTCAATCAATGATTAAAGTCAGCATCTTTAGCATGCAACATTCCAGCGCTATGAGGCGATAGCTTGAAGGATCTGCTGCATCTTTGTCTTGTTTGAGAATGCCAATAAGTAGCGACATCAACCAGAAGCGGGGCATATCCTGATTCTTCAAGCAATACAAGAAGAATGCCAGGAGTTTTTCATTGGGAATTGCCATGCAGTCTTCGTATGAGAAAGAATCGACACCCATGGCTGTGTCAAGCCCATGAGTCTTGATGTGCCGTTTCATTTCTTCAATCTCCACTATAGTTATGTCACGTGTATACGATTGGCGCGGAGACCCAGTACAACCCGTAGGCGGCGGACCCTGAAGTCCACGATCACCTTCCTCCTTGCAGCTTCCAAGCCACTTGCATCGATCCGCCTCGCCTCTCGCATGATGAACAGATGGTCCGGTGCCTCAAAAACAACGTCCATGAATGCCTGGGTGTCGTTCCGTTGATACATTGCCTCGGCATTGTACTGATGGAGCGACATAGATGGTTTGTCGCGCATCCGTACACGATAGCTTCCAAGTGCCCCTTCGTTGGCATCATTGGTAGACGGCATCCATGCCAGCTGGCGTTCGCTTGCTGTTGCCTCATCGATTAGCCCTCCGGGGGCAAATTCGGCGGAAAATCGGATCCAGGTGGTCAGCGCACCCCGTAAAACTGCGAGCAGGATTTCTTCGAGATGAGGCAACGTCAGGATGAGCTGAAAGGCAGCTTTCATTGCGGCGGGGTACTCCCATGGCGGCTGTCGCGACTTCCCGTAAGATGTGACGCGTTGGCAGCCGTTAGAAGAGAAGGATCGGCGATGAGGGCACGGAGATGGTCGCAGACCTCGGCGTGGAGAGGGTCGAGGTCGAGCACCTTTGTGTTTTCGGTTCCAGGTCCCCGGATACAGCGCATATACGGATGGCCAATGGCCTGGTAGTAAATGACAACCACAACTTCAAGCTCGACTATTGTGTGCGGGCCAATCGGGTACAGGTTTGTACCCTTACCCGCAGGGGGTGCAGGTTTTCCGGGTAAGGGTGCGGGTTGTGGCCTGTGTACCCGTGCCCGTGCCTGTGCCCAACCCTACGTGACAAGCAATGGCCAGTCGCTCAGCAGTAGTGATGTGCTGGCTTTGGCTTGAAGCCAGAAGCCAAGCCAGCCAAGCCATGGTTTCACGAAGCCAGGCCAGGCCAGATAGCTGGCTTGAGCTGGCTCTGGCTTCTGGCTTCAGATTTGCCAAGCCAAGCCAGGCCATGAAGCCATGGCTCAGCTAGGGTTGCAATTTGTGCCTATAAATCACCCCCAGACATCAATCTTGACGTTTGGATATCCCTCTAGCATCCCATTAATTACCGCTGATTAATAACTCACCCACCCAACGACAATGTCGGCTGAGTCTGCCCAATTTGGGACAACCCATTTCGGATGAACAAGTTCAAATGCTGAGATTGTGGTCAATATCTGTGTTTAAGAAGGTATCATGTACTTTCTGATCATAAAGAACCACCCATAGTCAATTAAAGTGTCAGAGACCAGCCATGGTTGGTTTCAAAATTTGTGGTTCAAGCCATGGCTCAAGCCAGGGCCAGGCCAGGCCAAGCCAGGATCCCTGGCCCTGGCCCTGGCTTGGGATTTCTCAAGCCAAAGCCATATGAAGCCAGACCAGAGCCATGGTTTCCGGGCCAAGCCAAGCCAGCACATCACTACTCAGCAGTTTTTCAGGATTTTGGGACATGGACTCTGTTGCTTCCATAGTTCGAGTGAGGGGTTCATCAGAGGCGGCAGTATACTGCGGTTGCGAGCGTTGTGGATGCCTTTGAAGTGGAGCAGCGAAGGGGGTGGGACAACAATGAGAAGAAAGAGAAGCACAAACCAAGCACAAACAAACAATTTCCCTGACATCCTTCTTTGGAGTGACCACCTGAGTCTAGGCCTGCACCAGATGTCCACATCAATGTTAGGGCCCAACTTGGATGATCCGTGGATGATCCATCAGCCATCAATCAAATCCATGAATGAGCCATCATCCATTTCCCACGGGCCCATTTTTTTATCTGCACCAACCGTGATAGTATTTTGTACCAAGAATTCGATGTTTTATGTCTAGTAGACCAACTGAAACTGCCTATCAACTTTTTTGGCCCGGCTATGCTCGCCGTTCACAAAAAAGACAAATCCATGGATCATCCATATCCATGCACGTGATCATCCATCCATGGGTATCCACGGATTTGATCATCCAAGTTGGGGCCGGGCAGTGGCAGTGGCACATCTCTCCCCTAACCCGCCCAAGCACTGGCTGCAAAATCCTCGACCGTCCCCACCGGCCGCCAGTAGAGTAAGTCGACGTTCGACGCCGTGCTGATGTCCTCAGAGTCTTATATCACCCGCAGCTCTCGATGATTATCGTTCTCCAGACAAGGAGCCTGGCCAGGTGTAAACACCGTGCAGGCCACGGCCGCCGCTGCGTTCCCTGGAGCAATGCGTGAAACAACTGGTCGGAGGCAGATGGTCACCCCCAGGGCCCCCACATCAGGAAAAAGTCTGTAGGAAATATCTCACCGGCTAGATATGGAGCCGAAAATAGCAGTCAATAGCCTGAATAGCTGTGGGTCATTCGCCGATAGCTCTCCAGTGCTATAATAGCTACGTGCAAGCACCACGGAGACATTTATAGCATGCACACAGAATTATGTTGAGTGACATACCTTTAGATATTAACTACAGTTTACTTCATGTCTCTGGGTCCCGGGCCAAATAGTGCCACCTGCAAACTAGACAAAATGTTTTTGCAAACACCATCTTTTACCATGACAGTCTTGCTGTTACAGGGGGAACCGATTAAAAAACCTATTAGACATTTATTTTGTCCACTTAGTACAATGCTCTTGAAGGCCAGCAATTTTGGTTCGGGACTCATAATGAAGCCGGAATCATCCAAGGAAATCACGAAATTCAAAGGATCAAGAGGAGGTACGGCAACTAGAGGTCCTGAGGCCTGAGGCCTGAGTCATTATCGGTTGAAGAAAAAGGACACGTACGTCGCGTAGGCTCTTGATCGTGGATTTTCCCAAGACATTTCAAACTCCGATGACAGCTGTGAGGTCCGTGCGTACGCATGACCGCGAATGATCCCATCAAATGGTTGGTTGCTTTCCTTCCACTCCCACCACCCCGTTTCTCTCGTCCGTCCGTCCGTCCGCCCTTCTCCCATCCTTCCCTTTGTGCTCGGCAGCTACTACTCACCTATCAAGCTATTCCAAGCCCTCAAGCCAGTATCTCAAGCATTCAAGCTGTCAAGTCGTTCGATTCGTGCACGCGGCAACTCGTTCCTCAAAGACGTCAAACCTTGGGCGCGGAAACCACCATCAAGCCTTCTGTGACCCTGCTGAGGAACCCTCATCGAACCTTCTGCCATCGGTCCCGTTCAAGAGCTACATACCCCGAAATTCTGCCAAGTCAAAGTTGTGCGCTGCGAGAGAGCTCGACGACGGGAAGTGGTGCAGGGGGATGGGTGGCCTGTATATATTTGCTCGAGGTACGCTGCTCCTTGGCTTGCTTGTTCGGATCGTACTTTCTATGATAACACCCCTACGCCCCACATGTACTCCATTCCGCACCAACCAGTCCCTGTTCCGCCAACACGATGTTCACTGTGTTTCCCACGCTTTCGGGCTCACCTTCGCTACTATCACATACACCCGTCAACCCCGGCGGCCCACGCTCGTCAACTGCAACACTGTTGTGCTCAGTGGCTGCATCGCGGTATGTCCATCTCCTAGTAGCTGGACAAGTCATTCATGGCAGTCTAGCTCTCGCTGCCAGGGCCCCGTCGATTCCCACCTCCAGTTCGGAGCGTCGAGAGCGAAGGAGGATTATGCCACTCGAGTGACAGTACTATAAATACTATTTTGTCATATTATTTATTCTATCCATGTCCCTTCTGATTTCTTTCGATACACCTGAGGCTTGATATATTGAGATTTCCGAGCTACAGGGCGCTACAGAGACAGTGATATTTTTGTCACATGCTTGGCTATAGCTGACTCTATACTATTCTGTAGCTCGCGCGTTGAGGTACAGTAGCAATACAAACCAGGGACTTAGCTATCAGGCTATCATGGCTATCCCAGCTATATTGTGCTATGTGGCCACCCAGTTTTTTCCTGATTCACCGTAGCTCCAGTCGCCCACACTCATGCATGCGCACCCGCTGGCTACTCGTCTCCAGCATACACCGCCTCAGCGGACCACACCCCTGCCGCCCCACAGGTTGTATGCACGTCGGGCAGGGTGCCCGTCATGCGCGCTTTGAGCCTCCAGTCCATTCGCCCCCATTCAAGTTGGGACATCTGAGGTCGGGGATGCAGACCTCAGCGATGGAAGCCCAACACCACCCTGCCCCAATAGTAAACACGGTCTCCCTGCCACCTCGAGCCTGAAAAGCTTGAAGATGCCACCGATGCCACGCAGGGTGTCACCGCCCTATCCACACAGTGACGTGTACCTTCTTCCCGTGTTGGCGTACCGTATTGTTGCTACGCCCCACGGCCTTCCCCACGCACGACACGGAGATTCGCCGCCGCCCGTCGCCGCGAGGATGACTACAAATACGGGGTGTGGTGCCAGTGTATGCGGATGCACAACATCAATGCCTTCCCGTGTCTTCGAACGGCAGCTACCACCAGCACCGCACCCTCTCGACCTCGAGAATGGAATGTACTTTCCTAGTGCTGGCCAAGAATATGTACGGAAAAATATATATTGAATATATTCACTGGAATATGAATAGGATACGGCCTGGGGCTGGACCTCAGAATATGAATATGCGAGAATATGGTTACGATACGATATGAATATGATATGATATGGGCTGGGCATAGTCAAATATATTTGAATATGGTCCAAGTATGATTTTGGCCCGCCCGGCAGGACTCACTGCAAACTAGTTAGGGCCTGATCGGGTGCATTAGAATTTCCTTAGAATTGACGTCTATAGAATGTCACAAGTAGTCACACTCCTCTAATACCAATCCCTGACACGCTCGACTTACTATGCCGGCTCTGCGCAACCGACCTCGCGCTGAACCACTGTCTATATAAACAAGTGTGAAAATAAATCAAACAAATCCAAATGTAAACACTTGAATAAATCTAATTATAACCACAAACACCTCAATAATACAGTAGCCCTAGTTCGAGGTTCCAACCAAGTATAGGTTGTTGCAATTTAAGCGATAATATGATTTAGCCGATTATCTGGATAATCGAAGTCAACGTTCAGATGACCGTTCCAGGCGCTATAAGCGAACTAGAGGGTATTCGAGAAGTTGTTGCTTCCTTTAGGTTTGTGGGATGCTGATTGGGTGTCGCTAACGACGCTAACTTCAACGTTCCTAATATCTGAATTCTGGTCACAATTCCTAACTGATGCTTATTTTGACCGAAGTCCGTGTCTGTTCGTCCGTTTCCTTATCTCTTTATGAAACCACTGCACACAAATTCAATCCAACAATAATCAATTTAACTGTATCCAAAACACACAATAAGAAACTAGTAAGGTTTCCCAATGGTATCCCGAATAGACACAGATCTTTCCCAAGTCGATCGCACTAGCAGAGCTACGTGCGTCTAGTAAGAAAGGTGGGGTCTAGTGGTGTTCCACTCGGATTCGACTCGTATTTATACAAAAGAACGTATTATCTAGATATTCGGAATATCAGCCCTGGGCCATAATCTCAACCCTAAACACATGGTATAATGGGAACCCTGCCCCTTTAGTCTATAATTCGTCCTAATTCGGAGGACTATCGTCCAATGAGACAATAACCCTATAATTCGTGCCCTTGCCCGCAACCCTAGACACAGCTTTTCTGGTCTTGTGCTTATAGACCCATATAATGCTCCACAACCCTTGTCCTTGTTCCTTTATTGGGCATGCCCTCGGCATTTTCCATGTACAAGCCCTCACCCTATAACCATCTTGGGTTTAATTAGGGTTGAACCCTTATCTCGCTGGTCAAAGCGAGATTTATTGTTCGGGCCGGTTTCGGCTGGCTCGGACTTATCGGCTTTGTTCGGACCTGTAGTCTTTGTGCGCGATTATCTTGCCCTACCACTCTTGTGGTCTCCTCAGCTCTCTGTGACTGGTTTATTACTATCTGATATGCCCATTGTATTATACCCTTGTTCAGAACACACCCAGAATACCCCAATTCGGTCGAATGGTTGGATATCTGATTATCTAGATATTCGGTTTGGCCTACTCCCGCTCTCTGACCCATAGTGGAATCGTGAAGTGGGTAGTCTCCGCTCCTCATAACAATGTATAGTCCCATAGCTAGCTGTTCGGGCCTCACACTAACTCCTGTACTCTCAGGTAAGACTTAGGACGTAACCTTGTTCTATTCATTTTAAATAGAACAAAAGCGCAAAATTACTGTATTTCACGTGTGGCTATTTTGCCGGCTCATCAGCGCCAAGCAACGACAGATTCGGGTTGCCTGCATCCAGAAACGACGCACCGCCACTCACAGCGCTGTCATTGCTGTTGTTTTTTTCGCTACGACACTTCTGGGTAGTGATGTGCCGGGTCGGGCTTGAAGCCCAAGCCCAGGCTTGGGTCGGGCTTTCAAGCCCGACCCAGGCCCGACCCGCGCCGGGCTCAGGTAAGGCTCAGGGTCGGGCCTCAGATTTTGCCCGACCCGCGACCCGGGCTCAGGCCCGGGCTTCAACCAAAAAATTTGGCCTGGCTCATGCCAGTGAGGGCCCCCATTGACGATGTCTTTCATACCTCATAATCCGGGTTCGCAGTCCGTGGCTTCCGACATGCTTTATCTAACTTGTCTGATGCAGGGGCGCAACCTATTCAATTGATCGTGAACCTCACAAATGTTAGTTTGATGCTTTGGTTTAAATAAGGGTCTGGTAAAAATGACGCGACAGGCGCGCATTGACGCGCACCGGCGCGGCACTGCCGCGGCATTAACGTGGCACCGACGCGGCTTTAACGCGCATTGACGCGGCAGTGACGCGCCGGCTCTAGATCGTCCCAGAGTGTCCCTGAAACCTTGGTTTTCACTCTGGGACATTTCAATAGCTACGCCACGCCATTCAGACTCAAGACCTGGCAGGTCTCAACCTGGGTCAGTCATCCCAAATGTTGCCTAAGCTACATACTTATCCTCAATCTTTCGTGCCTTGCCCAGAACTTTTAGCACATTTAGCTGCGAATAATGTTTCCAGAGAGCTGAAGAAACTGACCAGAGCGGTGGAACCATTCAAAGAGTCTCAGTACAAGCAATTACCTTGGTACAACTAACTGTTGCATTAGTAATATTACATCGAAATTGAATCGCTCTCCCAATTGTGAGTTCCTCAGGGTTGAGACCTGATTAGATGGGCATGGAGTACAGTCAAAATTCTGTTTCTGAAGTGTAAGTACATCTTCACTTTCCTCCTGCACCGTTGTTCAAATCCATTGGTGCGTAATCCAACATTTAGGTTAGGCTTAAAGTCTGACTGTTGATATTTTCTTGGACTGCAACCGCCTTGCCATGGATTCGAACAGGACTCCAATGAGCCTTTGTTCAATACATGGCAACACAGATTGCTTTTAGCTGCAGATAGGTCCCTGGTAAGTCCCTGACAGCACAGATGCGAGGAAAGAGCTCATGGATTTTTGCCGCATTCACACGCCAGAATGCATCGAGACAAGGGATCGACCCGCGAATACCAGACACTTCCTCCGAGTGAGACGGTGTTTCAACTGAGACTTTTACTTGTCCAAGACTGATTTTCTTGGTGTTTCGTTCACCATATTGAGAGTACCGGCGAGCCCCTAACACATCGAACATGGTGTTAAAAAGTAGCACCGCCCCCAGCGCTTTATATAGGATTCCTCAAGTCATTAAACCTGTTAGTGTAAGGTTTATTGACTTCAATACATTATTTGGACTGAAAATTCTCTAATCCCAAAATTTGGACTGTGCAACCTAAATTTGACCTAAACCTTCAATAATTAGTGGGTTATGGCTCTGAATTCTGTGGAATTGGTCCACTATTTGCAATAATACAAGCCACTCCAAGGGGTATTGGTTTGCATAGAATACATTGCTGTCAGAAAGGGAGATCTAAAGCTCTCACCAAGTTTCACTTCAATGGTGCTGAAAATTCAGTGACTCCGTTCAGCGGTTTCTCTGCTACTTAAAAGATGGCAAAGGTCAACCCTTGCTCATCTCTATGATTTCTATGTTGAACAAGACACCATATTTCAAGAGACATATGCAAATAAGGAGCTGAAAAGATGTTTCCGAGCGGCATACCCAGGCACATATTTCCTTCAACTACATCGGATAGGTTCAAAAAAAAAAAAAGCTTCAATTTCTACTTGCATCCAGCAGCTCCGCCAACATTGAAAGGTTGATTCGTTGGGCTCACATGTACATCGAGATCCAACAACACTCAAATCAAATAATTCGTTGTGTTTGATCCAGAATTATCTCTGTTCAAGTCATAGCGTAGGCATACCATCAAACCAATCATTTCATTCTTAATTCGGAAGCGACAGTGGGTATGGGGCGGAAAAAATTAATTGGCAGGCAAAATGTAGTGCTACGAAAAGACGCATGTAGGTACTTCTTTCGGTACTGTAGTGCTCTAAAGTGATGCTCTGACCGCGTGAATGATCCCTGAAGCTATTACAGTTGACCTGAAAATTAAAAGTGGAAGTTCTACTGTGGGGCTTGGTCTTCATTTCACCTTTGAACTACATCAGGAAAACCCAGATTTGATAATTGGCAACCAATTGGACCCAATTGGCACCAATTAGATATTTGATGATAATCAGAGACATTTGAAGCTAATTCTCAGGGAATATGGTTTTTTTTCCATGGAAGGGCCCCAGGGACTGTTTTAAAAACATAGAACCTGGTCCCAGCTTTGCTCTCTCGGAAACATGCTGGACTGGTGAATGTGCCACAAGATTCATGTTGCCTAACTCCGGAATCAAAGCTGGCCCTAAAGTGACAGACAGTGACAGCTTGTCAACTGCCCATCAATGTCCACGTAACCGCGACACGTGAACGCAAAAAGTGGTTCGTTTTGATGGGGCAGTAAACAACAGTAAATCCCTCTCTTCCTTTTCCCCCACCTTCCTTCCCTTCATTTTACTGTTCTCGCTCATCTCAATCTGATAGCTCGTTTAGGGTGAGTTTCTCTCTCCCTCTGTGTTCCATATCACCGTTGCTAACTTTCTGCGGGTATTCTCACCCAGTGCGTTCCCCGATCCTGATCCCGCCCCCGAGATGTTGCAGAACAGGCCGAGGACGATGGGTATGTGTTGAAGGTATGCCCATTCTACCCTCCAACTTCCGCCTTACTCTAACGGCCACTATGTGGCGTGCCACTGGCAGTGGCTTTGGCGTCACTAATGGTACCTGGCCAATGCCCCTTTGCTGGTACGTCATTTTTACTCCCTCTCAAGCTGTCGCTGAATTATCTGTCTGTTAGGCTGGTGGTGCCTGAAATCCATCTTGCCCACCATTGCCGCACGCACTGTGACTCCGCTATGTCGACGTGTCCGTACGTACTACTCAACGACCTTTGTTTGCCAGCGTTGACTTGTCCTTTAGCATTCATGCTGTATCTCATGCCGTGGTATGTCCATTTCCTCTTGTCATTCCACTTGATTGACGTGACACATAGGACCTTTGTTTGCCATCAATTAACTAGGCGGTGACTGATGCATACAAGTCAATAGCGGTATGTACATGTGTAATACAACTCATACATCTTTACTGAAACCTCTTTCATAGTTTTGCTTCGCGCTGCTTGTCCTGTTCTGTTCTGTGTATCATATGAGATCATATACTGGATAGATTATATACATTAGATAGCATAATGTATGAGTTGCTAGTTTTGTTGAATATAATGCATCTTTCTCTATTCAATCGTGCAATAAGAATCTGACAATACCTGCCCAAAACTCTTACAAGGCCTCACATTCACTGATAATTGTCGCCAATTGGCACCAATTTACGGGGACATAACTAATTGGATAATCGGAGATAATTGGTGACATTTAACAAATTGGCGCCAATTGGGACCATTTGGGAGTTTCGGGTTTTCCTGATGTATATTCTCTCAGTAGCTGAAGTGGACTACTGTGAATCTCTTTGGGCTGGTATTGTCTTGATGTGCAGAAACTTGGGAATTCAACCAACGATTGGGTGTCACGCACGTGATTGACGCGGTAATGCACCCAGTTATATGTTCCCTGCGGAATTATATGTTGGATTGGATGGTGAACGTATACCCGAGAATCCAAATGTTACTTATTCTGCTCAGATGTTCGGAAGATCTGAAACTGGGAGAAGCAAAGTACACAAGGATGTTTGACCCTCACGAAATTTGAACTTCTGGCGTAAATTTGATGGAATACGGAAGATCCCAGTTGTATTTAAACACATCGCAAATTTCCATAGCCTTTGATCCTACCATTCGCTCCTTCAAAGTTAAATCTGCTACACATATTTTGACTCCTGGCCAATCTGTTTCAACCACCCGACTCAGACCCGATCTGCCAAGGTCCGTCCATTGTTTTTTATTTATTTAGCAATACAGATTCTTGAAGATAGGCATATAGACACTCAACAGATGTGTAGCGTCGGAAACATCCAAATTCAACGAAGAATGAATGTGCCGCGTCAATCACGTGATTGATGCGGCCGTCAGTTCAGCTGCCATCCAAGCCTAGGTTCCCTGCCATATAATATGATATATATATACTTGACTGAGTCGTGGATATATACCGTACTATCCATTGCAAACACTCCGCTCAGATGGCCAGAAGAGCCAAAAGATGGGATGATTATGAGGGGAAAGTAGTACCCGAGAAATGTTTGACTTCCCAGTTGAAGCTCTGCCCCAAGATGTATATTAGACACTGCCTGTAGAAGTACAGGCATTGAATAGTACTGGGAGGGGTGCCGCGGCGCTGATGCGCAGTGACGCGGCATTGACGCGGCGTTGACGCGGCGTTGACGCGCATTGACGCGGCATCGGCGCGCATTGCCGCGGCATCTGACGCGGCGTCGGCGCGGCAACCCTATTGCTAAAGCGCGATTCTGTAAGTCCTGCAGTGCATTTGAATGTCCCTGCGCCCACCCAAAGTATTTCACTGGTTAATACGGGGCGAAAAGTTGATTCAACAAGGTAAATAACTTAATATTGACGCCCGGACAAGGGGCTAAAACATAGTTCAAGTATGCGCATGCTCTACTATCGCTGTTCCGGGAATTATTCAAGCAATTCTGTATGCTAGGAGCCTTGCCCAGCTGTCCGAAACATGCCGCGTGAAGTGGGACTGGAGATTTTGACGCGATTGCCGCGCACTGGCGCGGCTTTGACGCGGCAGTGACGCGGCAGTGATGCGGCGTGACACGCGATTGACGCGGCACTGCCGCGCTGCCTGTAGGGCCTTGTACATTGTTTTCTGTCCCTCAAAACCACTCCAGATAATGTTCTGTGACTGTAATACATCACTTAGAACCAAAACAACAAATCCCAAAATGTCCTCAGGTATCGGCTAAGCCATGCTCAAGCCTCGCTGGTAGTACACATTTTGACCAAATTTTGACTCGCCTCGCTGCCAGATGCAGCCGTTTGATGTTCCACCACACTCAGAAGTGTTGGAGAAATACATATTCACAAGTACCTTCAAATGAGTAATCAGAGTAGCTGAGTAGTTGAACCATTCTGCTCTCTGTGTCGGCAAGCTCATAACGGTGAAAGGTCCCCCATTTCTCAACACACTCATTTCAACCTAAAGTAGCAACTACTTCTTAATCCTGTGGTGCATGAACAGTGAAGCTGCTGGAGTCTCAATCAGCTTCATCTCCTGGTTCAAATGTGCACCCTCAGTTGTTCCGGGAGTCACGGTTTCGTGAACTGAGAATTTTGTTTGACATTAGTTGATTTCATATGACCATGATTTGGTTGAATATGTAGTTGATTTGTGTATCACTTGAGTGAGGTAGTCTAGAATGGCTGGCATGCAGCCTGGGTTGGCCGAAATCACTTGGTAGGTGCCGCCTTAACCTGTTCAACGAACGTTCCCCACCCCCAATTCAAGGACGGAAATCGTTAACAGAAAAGCACGAGTCTCAATGTGGACTGTCAAGCCTCCAGCATTTGCGTAAGCCATGTAGTGAATCCAAACCTAATATAGATTTATGTGAATACTTGTTGTCTCCGAACTATCACATTTCTGACTTGCTTGATGTTCCAACCACCAATCGGACGTCAGGCAAAATATTTATGGGAAACTGCCGTGAATATCCTGAGAGGATCACAAATACCACCACTTAAACTGACCCAACAGCTTGCGTTGGAAGGTTAATCAGTACTCACATTCTCCGGATTGGTCTCTGTGCATAAAGTACGCCATGCACTGATGTGCTGGTGTGTAATATCAGATGTGATACAACTCCAGGTATAAATGCTTTTGCACACTTCCCGCCCATAATTGAACCGTGGGGAGTGTCTACTGAGTTTATGGATCCTCAGCTTTCATGACACACAAGAACCATTGTTTTCTGTGCAAAAAGGTTCGTAAGATAAAATATTCCGACCAGGATGTGCTATGAATGTGAATTGATTTACTGATGCTCAACTATACTGAGTCATACTTAATTTTGTGACGTCTCCTGAGGGGATGAGGGCCAGTTCATAATGATTACCGAGAACATGGACTGATATGTGTTTCATGTGAACAACAGAGAGCTTACCTTGGCTATATGCCTATACACAGTAATGTTCGATCCTAACCTTCCGTTGAGAAAATTTAATGGCAACCTATGTGTCTATTCACTCATATTCAAATGGTTCATAGTTTATATGGCGGAGCATAAAATACCCTCCGGTGTTCAATGGTGACTTGCAAGTCAATTGTAGTGCTTGACTCAAAATATGTATTTTAATTCAACTTATGGTACCATTAGGATTAAGTGACATGGACCTACCTTTTTGGCAGCGGGGGTACAGAAGTTTAATTTGCGTGCGGGCGGACTCAAAATCGCGTCCCACGAGGCCCAAGTTTGTGGGGGCGGAAGTTACCGTCCGTACGCCGCAGATAAACTTGGTCAGGCAAATGTCCTGTTTGCGGGGCAGAACTACCAAAAATTGGCAAGTTTGTGGGGCAGGTATAAAAGTGCGTTCGGACCGCCATAGTTTTACCTGTTCCATTGCCTGAGATGCATACTCAGTTACTCATTCTAGGGTTGTCAATACTGGATGAAAAAGTTAGAGGAAGTTGCCCGGAAATGCTAATCCAAAAATTTTAACCACTTTTGGACGTTCACAATGGTTGATGTTAGCTATCCATTTAAGGACACCAGGGACTGGCGCGCATTGGCGCGGTATTAGCGCGCACTGACGCGGCATTGACGCGCATTGCCGCGGCGTTGGCGCGGCGTCTGCGCGGCGTCGAGGGGGCAGGGAGTAGTGATGTTCTGGCTTTGGCCTCAGGCCAAAAAGCCATGGCTTTTTGGCTTGGCTTTGGCTTGTTCTGGCTTTGGCTGGGGTTGGCTTTGGCCTGGCCTGGGATTTATCCAGGCCAAAGCCAAATTCAAGCTGATTTCCCTGCCAAAAGCCATGGCTCAGGCCAAGCCAAGCCAAAGCCAGGCCAAAGCCAAAGTTTGGCCCTGGCCTGGCTTGAGATTTTCCGAGGCCAAGCCAAAGCCAAAAAGCCAAAGCCAAAGCCAGAACATCACTAGCAGGGAGTGAATAAAAAGGGTCTTCCGGACCTCCTAAGAAGTCATTCAACGTTTCTTTTCAAGTCTAAAATGGCTAGGGCACAATGTACACCAGAATTGACGAAAACTAATGGGACTTCTCCTATGTAAGGAGTTTATATTTGACTCAGACATTGTTAGATTCTCTCCTAGCTCTTATTTAACTGCTTCTGAGTGTAATTTGAGTGCATTTAAAGTCTACGGGGATCACCAGTAAGTTCAACAAATGCCGCGTCAACGCCGCGGCAATGCGCGTCACTGCCGCGTCAGTGCCGCGTCAGTGCCCGTCAGTGCCACGTCAGTGCCGCGCCGGTGCGCGTCAATGCGCGCCTGTCGCGTCATTTTTACCAGACCCACGTGAAGTCACATGCGCTAAGTCACGTTTCTACTGGGGAAAACATTCATTTTAGCAAGAGGAAACTTTTGCCAAGAGAAATTTTTATTAGGCAGACCATCATAGTCGCCCTTCCAACTCAGAAACAGAAGTTCAACCTCCTAATGCGAGTTGGCGAGTAGGCCAATGCCTGGCATCACTTGATTTCAGGGCTTCCTTGGGTTGTAGAAATTTCTCCGTGGTTCCGAGACCACGCTAAGGAGTTGGTCGCTAGCACATTCCTAAAATGGTGGATCTGCAAATAGTGATTTCCGGGTCGGGTCGGGCCTGAAAGCCCGGGGCTTGGGCCGGGCTTGAGCGGGCTTGGGTCGGGGAAAACCTCAGGCCCGACCCTACCATCGGGCTCGATGCCGGGTCGGGTCGGGCTTGGGCCCAGGCCCAGGCCTAGCATTAAATAAATAAATTCCTGGTACCGTCTTAGGAACCAGGTCTGAAAGACGAATTGTCGAATCACATCCGGTTGATCCGAGCCAAAAATAAATAAATATGGCGTGTAAACTCCCCTTAAATTATCTCCGCATCCGCCTTGATCCGATTAAAAAATAAATAATCATGAATTAAATCCCTGTGAGGCCTAAGGCTCTTTTGACGCTAATATGGATGGATCCTGGGCTCAATGTGAGCTGGTCGACGCGTGAGCGTCGACCGAGCGAACCTTGAGTCGTGTGTGATGCTCTTTTTATGGATTTCAAGTTTTCAGGGGACCTGGTTCTGGCAAAAGGTACCAGGACATGCCCGGAGGGCCTTAGTATAGATATTTGTAGGTAATAAACTCGACAAATCTTCGTCGACAGGCTATATACGGCACACCCGCGTCGAGTTCGGCACGTACTGGCACATAACCGTCAAGTACGGCAGGGCCGGCACATTGCAGCAGATTGTCACATGACTCGGTATATCCCGCCCAAAGCCTTTCGTGTCCAAGGTGCCGGCAGAAAAAATTAAATCTCACCGCCAAGGCTTGTGAAGATGTTCGGTAACCTGAATGCTGCCTCCGAGTTCACGGAAAGTAAGTAAGCAAGGTACAAAATAATTGTTGCAAAAGCCCGGGCCTAGGCCCCGGGCTTGGGCCTGAGCAAATCTCAGGCCCGACCCTAGGCCCTGTTGAAAACCGGGTCGGGCCCAAAAGCCCCGGGCTTGGGCCGGGCTCGGGCCTGAGCCCGAGCCCGGCAAATCACTATCTGCAAATGGCTTAAACCCGTCTAGATGGGAATGATAGTTAGGTCTTAGTCTCACAGCAGAACCATATGTGGATCCTGAATGTTTGAGCATGTGTTGCAATTGAACAATCTTGGACAATCTCGGGATGCGGGACTGATGCAGTATATTACAACTCTTTGCGGAACTTAGGGCGCAGACATTTTTTTTCTGTTTTCAGTCGTTTTGGGCAGAACAGTGATTACGGGCTCAATTCGTGTCCGTTTACCTTGTGAGTATGCTCAAGCTATTCGGAATTCCGATGCGCAGTTTTCTGCGTCCTCAGATTTTTTACTTTGTTCTTGGATCAAATTTGCGCACATTTTGGGACATTTCGGAGAGGACAGCTCTACCATTAGGGTTTCACCCCCAATTGCCCTAAATTTTTAATACAATAGACTTCTGTGTATAATCTAGTTCCTGGAACACTGGGATAGTGAATCTAACCCCCTGGTGTGGGTCTAGTGGTCAGCAATTATTGGGCAGATTTAGCCTCCATCAGCCTGGTGTTTCAATATGACAACCTGATATCATATTCACTATCCTGGTGTTCCAGGAACTAGATTATATACAGAAGTCTATTGTATTAAAAATTTAAGGCAATTGGGGGTGAAACCCTAATGGTAGAGCTGTCCTGCTCAGAAATGTCCCAAAATGTGCCCAAATTCATTACAGCTCTTTGCAGAACTTAGGGCGCAGACATTTTTTTCCCATTTTTTTTTTCGGTTTTAGGCAGAACAGCTGCCCTGGCTTCAATTCTTATCGGATTACCTTCGGACATATCACATTCTATTCGCACTCGGAATCCGCAGTTACAGGCCTCTTTGGCTTTTTTGATGTGGTCCCAAAATGGAAATTTCGACTGAAAAATCGTGATTTCAGGCAGGACAGCTGCAGCATTGGTGATAGTGATCCGGTTGATCTATATTTTCGGTATGACACACCTTTATGTATTGTCTAGTCGCTGGTGTGCTAGAATAGTCAATGTATCTCACCCTCTCGATTTGGTGTGAGGTATGATGTGGAGGATATTGCATAATTAGGACTCTCAATGGGGAATAGAGTATACCATGACATAAAAAGTCTCCGGGTAACTAGTTATCATAGATATGTATAACGTATTCAAGGACTATGGTAATTGGAGCACTATTACCAATGTTACAGCTGTCCTGCCTGAAATCATGCTTTTTCGGTCGAAATTTCTATTTTGGGACCACAAAGAAAAGTAAAGGAGGCGGCAAACTGCAGATTCCGAGTGCGAGTAGAATGAGATATGTCCCGGAGTAATCCGATAAGAATTGAAGCCAGGGCAGCTGTTCTGCCCAAAATGTCCAAAACAGAAAAAAAAACGGACCGCGCCCTAAGTTCCGCAAAGAGCTGTAAGGCGAACTAAACAAATCCCTCACACAAAATCTTTTGGAAATGTGAACATACGAGGCTGCAGCGACGGCCAAAGGATTTCACCATCTTGTCCGTGCTTTGATGCATTATGTAAGCGCCATCAAGATCCATTCCGTTGCCAGTCCCCATATAAAGCCGAGTGTATAAAGCTGGAATCACATTGTATTGAAAAATAACGTAGCATGTCATATCACTTGGAGGAATGCACGCGAGCAGTGATCCCTCCATCATTCTTTTTTCTTCCTCACCACCACTCGCCCGCTCCTCCCTCGCCGTTTCATCGACACCAGTAGAATTTCTCGATGGCTGTACTAGGGAAAGGATTCGCAAATATCTGCAGCTATGGATTCAAACATCTCTTCTTTTGGATGGGCCGGATAATGAGACGTACCCTTGTGTCCGTCAGGCCAGTGGAATTCGTCATTATAGACAAGTTGAATTGTCAATCCCTCGGTTATGAGTTGATTTAACTGCGCAAGAACGATGTCGCGCGGAAGCCAGGGAGTCGTTCGGGGTGGATTGTTATGTCTGTGATGGTCGTGGAGTTGAAGTTGGATTGAGGATAGCAATGCGGCACCGTCCGCTGGGACGGACGGACGTCACCGCGCATGCAGGATGGCAATCAGAGTGTTGTAATTCAAGTCAACGTCATGCCAGGTGGTGAAGATCAGGTCGGAGAGTTGCGGTAGGGTTTTCGTACGCTAGCCGTTTCTTGGTTTTGACGTCCATCATCATTGTTTGGGCATTGACCTCCGATTTCGCACCGTCTGCGCCGCTGGAGAGAAGCTTCATCCCAGAGTCAGCACAAAGCTGGCGAAGGTTCAGGTGCTGGTCGAAGTAATCCTGAGCCTTCATCTTTCCCTGATTCGGTATAAATGCGACTGGGAAAACTGGCATGTTAGGAAGAGGAATCTGAATGCGGGAAATTAGTAACCCACACGGTGAACATGCATGAATCGAAACTGACTGTAAGGGCGAGCACCCAAACTTGTGTAGCGATTGCCTTGGCAGCGTCAATCTCTGAAATGATCCTTGACTGTTCTTCCGAACTCGTGAAAAGGACTTCGGAAAGCGGAAACGTGGATCCTAAAACGTGCGCAGACTTCGGACCAGAATATTCCGTTGAGGTAGAGAGAAGAGGGCGAAGCTAAGATGGCAGTAAGACGCAGAACGCAATGAGAGAGCTCGGAAACATGCTTTGGTCCCATCTCCCGCACATATCCATGGTCCCTCGTAGTTCATGAGCTTTCCAAATTCAACTGCGGCCTCGAGATTCTCTGCGCATAGGTCGGGACTAACCATTCGCAACGCCGACTTTGCGATTCGTCGCCTGTGATTGGAATTTAGTGTGCATTCCATGGGCATTGAAACAGCCTGAGGATTGAAATGAGAAACACGTACCGGAGCTGTCTTTGGGATATGCCGCCGATCATCCCCTTCAACAGGTCGTACTGGACGCCAGAACGTGGCCCATACGAGCGCATTAACGCAGCCAACTGTCCCAGCTCCGGGCTATACCGGATACCCTTCATAGCCCGACCGGAAGCATCCTTCTCGCGATTGACTTTGTCGGTGAACTGATTGCAAATGGCGACGAAAGATTCTTTGTCATCCAGATCCCCAGTCTGAGCTTGGTGGTACAGGGCCAAAAATGCCCCACCCGGTCCGTGCTTAGCCTTTGAAGACAAAATTTTCAAGACGGCCGGGTTGGCGAGATATGTCTTCACGTCGGCGGCAGAGCTATCATTCAGTTGCCTAGGTGTGAACTTGAGTTTCCTCTGCCATGTCGCTGTAAACTCTGCAGGGGATAACCGCGCCTTCTCCCGAGCTCTTCTAATTGCCCGCTGCAGTCCGGGATGTCCCGCAAGAGAAGTACAAGAGGAACAAGTGCCCGTGAGATTCGTCGTCACCGAGCGGCAGCCCTTGGCATAGACGGCACCAGTGTTTGGCTGGGTGTTCCATCGAGCAGCTACAACGAGACTCTGGTGAAGCCGCTTCTCGTAGTCCGTCCAACGTGCACGTCCAGCGACTTTGTTAGTTTCAACTTTAAGTCCCGCCATCGCAAATTCGACCGCGGTTGTCAAGGAGCATGCAGCATGGACCTTCTTTTCCGGCATCACCTCGTCGGTGTCGTCGTCCGCCGTGTCTGAACCGGACGAGTCGTCATCTGGACTGGAGTCGGACGACTCCTCACGCAAACTGGAGGTACCGTCCCAGTTCTTGTAAGGGAACAGAGTATGTCCAAGACGCAGGTACTCGGTTGCGGACACCCCGCAGATGTAGGATACGCCCTTTTGCCAGGCATACATCCGGTATCCGTCACCGTGTAATCCTTGACACTCAACCTCTTCCACTACGGTTGCGGGAGGTGGAATCCTGGTTGGCCCTTTCCCTGCTCCAGAGAAATATGCCATGTCCAACCGAGTATCCTGTCGACGATAAGGCAAAATGATGAGGCCAGTTCAAGTAGAACGTACAGCGGCTATGATCTTTTTGGGTTGTACAGCCGATGGAGTCGATTCCGAAGACACTTTCACGACGGACGGCAGTGCGGGCCTAGATATAGCCTTGAAGAATGCCCCGATTGTTTTGGAACTCTGGTAACACGTATGAGTAAAATAACTGTGACAGCGAAGAATTTATCAACCGTATTTGCCTCCTTCATCGGTACAGCAGTACGGGGACGAGCACCGGGCTTGACGCGAGTCACGAGCTCGCATTTGGTCCGATGTGATTCCCAGTTCTTCAGATTGTACTCCTTTGCGCTATCCAGTTTACAGGCCCTATTTGGCTGGCACATACAGTAAACCTGGTGCGCGGTCCCTTTGAGTACACCGGATTGAAGTTTAACCGTATGGGGATCGTTTTCCAGAATGGCTTTACGCTCGGTGGAGGTAGTCTTGGCCCTCCGGGGTTGTGTCTCCTTCGCCCGTTTGTTACCGCCCCGTAAATCAGGACAACAACTAATTGATATTGAATAGACAGCCAAGATTATCTCCAGTTGAACGCACCTTTCTTTGTCGGAATCATCTGGATCGCTGGCGTCCTCGCGCTCGGCTGGGATGGTAGGTTTCCGTTTTTTCGAAACAAAGTCGAGTTTTGGTTTAAGACTCGGGGCCTCTGCCGACAACTGTGTCGATTCCAAGAAATTTGATGAATCTGCCGGCTCGATTGGTTGAGTTTCTGTCAAAGGTACCGGCGATGTATCTCGCTCAAAAAAAATCGTCGGGGTCTCTACTGATGTCTGGGTTGAATCCAAGGAATTTGATGAATCTGCTGAAGGCTCGATCGGTTGAGTTTCTGTTGAAGGTATTGGCGATGCATCACGCTCAAAAAAATCCTCCGGCCCCAAATCGGGGAAATTGTGGTTTCCGAGCAAAGCGTCAACCACCTAAGGTATGATGTGAGCAAAGAAAAATCTCGGGTTTTGAACATTATACAACTTACATCGTCAGACAAGGACTGGTAGACAAAATTTACAAACCACTCCCACCGAAGAGGTCGGCAGTCGTCGAAACAGATTAGTGGTGTTTTGAACAACACGTGCTCCAAGGTATTCACGGCGTAAATCCCGCAGTTCACGAAATCTGTCTGGCGAGCATGGGGTAAAATATCACCGGTTTTGAAATCCACCCGGAAACTCAGAGTCCAGATATTTCGTGAGATGGGGGATGAACTCTTTAGCTGCTGCTTTACGTCCATAGGGGTCGCCTGAGAAATGGTCAGCGAAATTGAGTCAGAGAGTGTCAGAGACAGTACCATGCCCGAAAACCTTCCGCACGAAGTCAATTACAAACGAAATCCAATGGTTCCCGTGTACGTGGAGCGGGATGTAAAGCAGTGATTTCCCCGACTCCACCAACTGCTTGTACTCCTTCAGAAAGCGCACGGTATATTTGCTGGGACGTTTCTGTGTCGAAAACGCGATGACTGCTTGTTGAAAAGACAGTGGAGCAACAGTTACAGTAGAATCGAGGGCAGGGGTTTCAGTAACACGGCGTTGGATGTCTCCCATCATGTTGTTTATAATTCCACCCGATAACCATTCATCGTCAAGCAGCCTCGTCCAATCCAGCTGTCCATCCGGAGCTTCTGGATGCACCTTGTTCCAGAAAACAGACGCGAAAATTGCAAGGTTACATCCCGGAAGTTCATCTCGTGCCCACTCCATGCCAGTGGTCCATTTTTCCTGAGCCTCGCGGAGCTTGTGAATCTTGCCGTAGAATGAGAGTGCGAACAGAGGCAGGCGTAATGAATCATTGAGTGGATCCAAAATCGATCTGGCACCGTTCAGCCATTTTTGAGGAAAGTCATGTTCCAGGTCGCAAAGAAGGTTTTCCGGTGGGATAGAGCTCAGTGACCATAGCGTAGTAACAGGGTCGCAATTCGGTAAATCCGTGCTAAATCAGGCCTCTGTTGTGCGAGTAATTCTATTCATATCACCGACTCGAAGGATACCAGGAAGTTTCAGCGCTAAGAATTCTGTGACCGATAGATCCGGAAGGGGGAGTGTAGCTGCGAGAGTAGAGGGCAATTGGCGCGCGGCACTATAAGCATCAGACACCTCTTCCGGGACGTCCTTGTAGATCTTGCCCACGGCGATCCATTTAGAATAGGGATGGACACGGGATCGGGGATCCCCGCCGGGTTTCGGGGACGGGATCAACGGGGCCGGGGACCGGGTTGTCCATTAGCCGGACCCGCGAAAACCCGTCCCCGACCCGTGGTCCCGCGGGACTTCTAGCCGAGTCTAGGCTGTGTGATGGTCCCTGGCCCAACGCACCGAAAGAATGGTATATTAATGAATATTAATCAAGTTCGACTCATTCGGGAGGATCATTTTGATCCCCGATCAATGTGGGTGCGTGTGTAGCTTAACTGCGCGCCCACAACTTGCACTCAACGTTCAGCGCTCGCCAGTGTAAAACGCTGACGAGCGCTGAACGTTGTATGCACTTCCTCAATGCTGCCTCAATGACCGGTTACCAAGCAAGTCCTCCTTAGTGTCTCACGCGGACGATCAGTTCCTGAAGATTCAATTGGCCCCTTCCGCTCGACGACTACCCCTCGATGTCCCGCTACCCCTCTATTTGTGACTAACTCCTCAAGATTCAATTGTATCGGTATGTCGTGCTCCTCTGCCTTGGAAATGAGACAGTCACAATGCAGATAGGAGAGTTGGGCGGTTATACCTTAAATACAAGCCGGCGTGCTGCAAAGTGAGCATATCCTTTTTTTCCCCCACTCGCTCACAGCAGGATGTCTTCAGACAGCGACGGATCCAAGTCATCCGGCGTCCGGGTCGTCGCGCAGAAGGCTCGGTTGGCCGGGAAGGCAGTCGCGAAGGCGGCGAAGACGGTTGTTAAGTCCATTTCAAGCGCTGCTAAAAGTCTGTACCTCCCTTTTATTACTCAATGGCTTTGCTGACTTGATTTTTTTGGTAGGTCTCGCCTCGTCGAAAGGATCGGATGGCGCTGAGACTAGTGCGTATTATATTTCTTTTCATTCGCAGTTCGTTAATCTATACTCAGAGCGCAAATCCCGCTCCAATGTCTATCAGTTTTTCCATGCACCCGTGAATCACATCTCCACCGACGAACGCGAGTACCAGTTCTTCAAGTGCAACGCGCCGCGCGGATGTAAGCTGCCGGGCGGTGGTGTACGCCGCTATCAGACGAACTCGGACAAAACCCCCGCGAAGGACCGCTCCTCGACTTCCACCCTCTTGAAGCACGCGAAGAAGTGTTGGGGCAGTGCAGTGGTGACGGCGAGGATGAAAGGTTCTGACGCGCAGCCGAAGGATGGCAATATCCACGCGGCGTTTGCGCGCCAGGACGAGCGCCCTGCAGTACCCAGTGATCGCACTCTCACACCGGCGGAGCTTCGGTACGTTGCCTTCCCTTTTTATCAGTTGATTTCACTAACTTATTCAATCTTGCAGCGCACATATCGTTCGTTGGGTAGCAGAGAGCAACCGCCCGCTCGCCATCGTCGAGGATCGCGAATTCAAGACCATACTTGGTGCCGGGCGACCTGAGTTCGATATTCCCGGGCGTCGGACCATTTCGCGGGACCTCAACGTATCGTTTACAGTCAGTCGCGCTTTCATTGAGGAACTTCTGAAGGTACGCCTACATAGTGGGTCTAAGTATGAGCTCATAGATGTGTAGGAATATCCCGGTCGGCTCAGCTTTGCTACGGACGCGTGGACATCTCCCAATCACCGCGCGTTCGTTGCGTGGACGGTTCATCTTCATCACGAGGGGCGACTTCTTTCATTTCCCTTGGATATTTTTGAGGTACCGGAGGTGCGCGACGCGTTTTTCTTTTACCAAACCTTTCGATTGACCACTTACTTCAGTCCCACACCGGCGAGACGCTTGCGCGCGAGTTCGACGACATGTTGGCCAGGTACCATATCAGCAGCAGCGTATACATTTTGTTTTCATTTTACGTGTCTGATTCCTTTCAAGATCCTCGCATGGGCAGGTGACAACGCGACCTCGAACGATACGCAGAACGCCGCACTCGGTGACAACCCAAACAACGATTTCGATTCCGTCAACCGCGTACGGTGCTTTGCTCATACCCTTAACCTCGCCGTCAAGTCGTTCTTGCGTCCATTCACACCCGAGAAGAAGAAGAAGAAAAAGAAAGGGAAGGGGAAAGATGGGGCGGTGGGTAACAAGGATGATGATTCGGACGGCGAGGATTCGGATGGCGATGGTGGGGGAGACGGCGAAGCTCTGCTCATCGAGGACGAAGACGAGTCGGAGCTGCCGGACCTGGTCTCGGTTTCGGACGATAATGGCGGCGACGCAGAGGATGATGAGGACACTTCAGCTTGGGATGAGATGGATGCGGAAGCGCGGGAGACGTTGTTGAAGGATCTCAGTGCCGTTAAGGTCGTCATTTCTTTGGTGCATTCTTAGCTTCTTTTTGTCCTTTCATTTGTTAATACATGACAGATTCGTCGTTTTGCATTCGCTATCATCAACTCCACCACGATCGGCCTACCCGCATGGCTCAAGAAATGCGATGAAAATGGCATGAGACGCCGCCTTATTCCACGCGACGTTCGCAAGCGTTGGAACTCCCTCTACGACATGCTCGTGTTCGCTCTCATGTACAAGAAAGTTATCAAGGACTTCACCGGAGATCGTAATCTAGGTTATCGCGCGTATGACTTGACTGATTTGCAGTGGGGTCTTGTCGGAGATATGGTACATGTATTGAAGGCGCGTGCATCTGTATCCTACACATATAATTACAGCTCTTTGCGGAACATAGGGCGCGGCCCTTTTTTTTTTTTTTTTCTGAACTTTTCACGAGAATCCTTCCTGTGAACTCAAATCTTGACCGTTTTCCCTGAAAATAGGCTCATTCGAATCGGACGGAAAATACGCGGGTCCTCTCGGCGCCAGATTTTTGATATTGACCTCCAGAACTTTTAATGGGTCTGTTTTGGGCTTTTTTGAGTGTGCGAGAGCAGAATGTGTACCAGAGAACCAGTAGTGCTCCAATCGGGCTAGATTTTTTATATGATGTATTTTAGTGGATTTTGGAGGGCTGGAAATACCGGGATTTTTAGTGTGACATTTACTTCAAATATATGGTGACTTACAGCTGGCCCAATTTCCCATGACGAAGGATGTGAGCTGTGGATGTGAAGTACGGCTCAAATTGAAAATGCGGTATCTGAGTCCCTCCAGAATACACTAGAGTACATCATATAAAAAATATAGAGCAGTCGGATCACAAATGGTCCTCTGGTGCTCATTCTGCGTTCAAAGGTCTAAAAACACCCAAACCAAACCCATTAAAATTTCTGGAGGTGAATATCAAAAATGCGGCGACGAGAGGACCCGCGTATTTTCCTTCCGATTCGAATGAGCTTATTTTCAGGGGAAACGGTCAAGATTTGAGTTCACAGGAAGGATTCTCCTGAAAAGTTCAAAAAAAAAAAAAAAAAGGGCCGCGCCCTATGTTCCGCAAAGAGCTGTAATTCCTGATGCGGCGCAGGTTTTCAAGGACGCGACACTGTACTTTTCCAGTGAAAAGCACTGCACGATAACTCAAGTCATCCCTACCATGGACCGAATTGATGATTTGATCACGGCGACGATTGTTAACCCGTCTCGAACGTCAGCCCCCGCTAAGCGGGTCCTTCACCCATCCATTCTATCTGCCCTCCAGCTCGCAAAGTCCACACTAAACAAGTATTACTCCCACACCGACTCTTCCAACGTGTATCGCATCGCTATGAGTATGTCATTTTTAGAGTTTCAGCTAATTTAATTGAATGTCGCCTAGTTCTTCACCCAAACTACAAGCTCGATTACTTCCGCGCTCGCAAGTGGGAGTCTGAGTGGATCTCTACTGCCGAGGATCTACTTCGCGAGGAGTTCAAGACCAACTACGGATCAACGGAGGTAGATGACGGCGTAGGTCTCGGAGACGCGTCGAGTGATGGAGTAAGTGCTCTTCGCTTTCCATGGAAGGTTCATTTTCTGACGCCTATCCTCAGGCCAGCAGGGCATCGAGCCAAACCGACTTCGATTTCGACGCAACGACAAATTGGATGGAAGACAACGAAATCCTGGGCAACATGGTAGATCCCGACGAGCTCGAAGAATACCTCTCACAGCCTGTCGAGCGCGTTAAGATCGTTGACGTGATGCAGTGGTGGTGGGATAAGCGCGTTGTTTGGCCGCGTCTCTCACGCTTGGCGCTTGACTATCTGTCCATTCCAGGTAAGTTCCATTTGTGGGCATTGATCTGTGCTGAATTTTCGATGCAGCTACATCCGTCGCTGTCGAACACCTCTTTTCCCAAGGACGCCACTTGCTTGTCTTCACACGTAACCGTCTGTCTGGCGCCACAATTCGGAAATTTCTATGCCTGGGTGCCTGGAGCCGACGCGATTTGATTCGTACTGAACTTTTGACTAAGGCTATCAACAAGTCGATGGGAACTCATGAGGAGATGAAGCGCACGCTTTCGGTTATTGATGTTGATGACGATGACAAGCAGGAAGGATCGAGCTCGAAGAAACCTCGAAAGTAGTATTGTTTTTCCCTTCCTACACATTGATTTGATTTTCTACTGTGTTTTACTACATGTATATACCAATATTGATATTTTATCTGACTTGGCAAAATCACGTCACGAGGTCAGCCCCGCGGGTCACCCCGTCCCCGCAGAGCCGGGAACGGGAACGGGTTCGGGTTTCTCGGGGACGGGTCCGGGGTTGACTTTCTGTCCCTGAACCCGTCCCCGTGTCCATCCCTAATTTAGAAGGATCGAAACACCTGTCCGTGGAAAGGTTAATGACATCTGCCATCAGAGAAGTCGCGGTGGGTGTAGTGAGAAAATTTGCAGCACGCTGTTGTCAGATGATTGGTGCTCATTGCTGCTGTTTAACATCACCACCGGAAATCTCGGCCGTGCTTGCGCCCTATATGCGCTCAAAATTTTTTCTCGCGCTGCGCGCGATTTACTCTATGGCGGACAGACATCACCACTTTCAAGGCTGATTTACTCTATATAGCGGACAGAGGTAGGCCCTTTTTTGGCCGCTGATTTACTCTATCGCGGACAGGGCTCAAAGGTAGTGTCCGGGGGCCTATCACACCCATAGCCGAGCCAAGCCATTTATAAACGGCTGGCTCCCACGGCTTCGGCTCGGCTTCAGCTTAGCCACGTTTTTTTTTTTTTTTTTTTTTTTGGGGGGGGGGGGAATGTTGCCCATGACTTTGTTGTGTCATGCTAGCAGTGCCCTCACCTCTGCAGAAGCATTGGCGCGTGACACCCACCAAGGGTACTGGCGAATAGCTGGAAGGGTTCCCTTAGATCCCGAGGCAGGAATGCATTTAGGCAGACACGTGATAGAGCAGATCACGGTACTGTGGGACTCAGAGCCGGGATTGCAACCGGTCTCAATACCCACTAAACCTCCTCACGGTTGTGTGGGGTTCGAACCCACGACGATAATGCGTAGAACGATTACGTCAGCCGGGACCTTCCGGCTAGGGACGGTGGCAATATCCGCTAAGCCACGCGTCCCCCTAGCCGCGGTTTTGTGCCAGCGAGGCATCCCACAGCTCTCTACTGTTACGCTGCCCATCCCCCCATGTCCCAGAGTATCCCTCAAGCTTGCCTGATGTTGTGGGCTTCGCTTTCAGCCTATACCTGTGTTATCTACACCATCGACATCCACACGGACAGAGAAATGGGCTTGGATTCAATGTCGTGAGGTACCAGTGCGCTTCTGTTCTCTACTATCACTTACACAACTTGGGTCTGAAGCAAATCAGATCCGCAGCTGCCCAATTGACCTCGTGAGGACGAGTCCTCGCAAGGGAACGGTGTGTTTCTCTACGGACATTGTCTGGCCCGAGTCAAAGCTCATATTGCTCTGGCGATATTCGGTGCGTTTTTGGTCAAAGAGGTATCCCAGATCGGCTGATGAATATGTGTCCTTGCTCTTGACAATAACATGAAGTGCGTACCAATCGCGCTGTCGCGCTTTGGACTCGGTACCCGAGCGCACGGTACCAGCACCGAATCCTCGCACATCGGTATCCGCTGGTGCAAAGACATTCGGTACGCTCATGTCGCAGCTGGAACACGATGCTAACGACTCCGATAGATGACAGGTATCGCACGCAATCACAAATATCGCATGCAATCCGGCGTTATTGGCGGTGTAAGGTGCGTCCCGAATCAAGATCTGGTATTCATTCATTGCAGTTGGGGGATTGCGGTCCTCGTGGCACGCATCCCGTTGCGCCCGGGTGTACATGTTCACTGCCAGTCGTCCCAGATCGTACGGATACGACGATGTTCGTAGAGGCGACGAGGAGGGGTGTACCCGGCGGGGTGCACAACATACCACTCGCGCACATGCTCAGTCCGTTGGGCGTGCAGACCGGTCGCGATCAGGAAGGGACGAGGGGCTTCCGCGCGTCTGCGAGTGGTCGCAGACCGTCCGTGATCGGGCTCGCACTATAACGGCGAGGCCAGGAGCTGGCGCTGGGTTTTCGCGGCACGAGCGCGTTCTCGTTAGGCTCACACCGCATCCGGCGCGCGCGCTTAGCTTCTGGCCGTGACGCGTTAATGTGTCTGTGACCAGGCCCGGATGATGCTGCAGGGGTCGTGCTCGACGCTGTTGCACAGCGGGGAGGCGAAGCACGATGCAGGCCTCATTGGGGGAATGCGGTTTCCGTGTAGCTTCATTGCGGGGAGCGGTCGGCAGTGCCCATGGACGATGCAGAGGGTCTTGAGCAATGCATGAAGCTCGGAAAGCCTTGTACTGTGCGCACCGACGGTTATGTCGCCCACGGAGGAGGCACGGTGCTGTCCACACAGTGGACACCGGGAGGGATGCTGAGCACGGTCAGGTGTGCACCGGCGTGATTGCTTCTGCAGCATGAAAAAGTGCTGGACGTTAAACTCTCACCTCACCCTGACCTTCCGGGGTTCAATCGGCGCGTCTGCCAGACCTTGAGCTCGTTATTAACTCCGGTGTGCGAGTGACTATCTATGATGGCGACGTCGTGCGTGAAATATCACTAATACCGCTCCATCCCTCGATTTCTCACTTTTTCGTAGTACTACATTCTCAACTTCAACGGTGTTGAGGCCATGGTTGCTTCGCTGAACACCAAGTTCAGTACTGAGTTCAACCAACAAGTGTTCGCGCCGTACAAGGTGAACGGACTTCTCGCCGGACAGTTCAAGAACGCAGGCACCTTGTGAGTTTCTCGTCCAATCTTTCCGCCGTAAATGCAGCCTCATCCAACCTCTAGCTCGTATGTTCGAATCTACGGCGCGGGCCATGAGGTTCCCGCGTACAAGGTCGGTATCCTGTTTTTGATGTCGGAACACCGTGGCTGACGGCTTTTTAGAACGGCACACTGGCGGTTGGAGAGGCGACGTTCCAGTTTTTCACGCAGACGATGTTGAACCAGTCTTTATCCTCGACGTGGTCTACACCTCCCCCGCCGAACGCGAGTCCCGCGCCTGGATCCGGCGATGCGGATGCGGGTGTAGGTGCGGGTGTAGGTGCGGAGGGGGTGTGGGCCACGGACACGCGTGCCGATATGGGCACGCGCAGGGCGCGGTGCTCGCGCCGGTGTACATGCAGATGCTCGTCCAGATGCAGTATCCGTATTCGTGTCCGTCGGCGTCTCCGCCTTCGCAAGGGAGTAGCGGGAGCGCGCCACTGGGGCAGGGGTATACGTACGCATACCCGTATTCGTCGTCAGCGTCGCCGATCGCGATGCCTGCGCCGGTACGGAGTGTTGCGTAGCGTGTGTTGTACGGCGCAGTGTATAGCGCTCTGTGTGAGATAGGGAGGAGGATGTGGATTCTTGCTTTCGTACCAATTTAATAAGATAAGATAAAGATGAGATACTGGGATTTGCGTCGCTGAACTTCGAAGTTCCCAACATTCTTGGTGGCAGTTTCTCCGATCTCGACATGATTTGCAGCATGATCATCTATTTCGTCGCGGACTCGTTCGATGCGCGTACGAGGGCGGTGACCTCTTCCGGAATCAAGACGCCTTCGGACCAAATTGATTCGATGAGCGAAGAGATTTTAGAATCAGAAAATCAGGCAGAGGGTTCGCCTTCGGGCTTTTGGTCCTTGTCCATATGCCAATGGTACTTACGGATTCCAGGATTTTTCAGTTTGCACTTTACTTACTCCTCATCAGCTTCATTTCTGTAATTGTCAAGGACGGGTACATATAATTCAACTGAGCCTGCTGGGTATTGTCGGCTTGGTCGCGGTTGGACCGCATCTGCGCTTGGTATGAGTGCATCATGTTTGGCGTTGCAGTTGACTCGGATGTCGCCCGTTCGATTCGGGGCTGAGCTGTAGCGGGAGTTTGTGCGACTTTTCCCCTTCATCTCATCCTCTCACATTTACGGTGGACGTTGAATGCGATGAATATTACAGAAGCAACTAGGTTCAGTCGTTTTCCTACGTACAACTCAACTCCTGTATGATGTTACTAGATCGGCTTGCAGGCCAAGTCGGACTGCATCAGGACTCGGCAACCGTATCATGATGTTGACAGCCCTTCCATTCGCACTTAATTTTTTGGGACCGGGATGTCTTTTTGATGATTATTCTTCTCCCGTAAGTAGCAGAAATCTAACTGTTACGAGACAATGGATAGAGGATCCATAGAGATGTTCTTACCCACAAGGGATCTCTATCCCTTGATCTTCAAAAGTCGGAGAAAAAATCATCCAGTTACCTCACGTATGCACACCCCCCTCACTTGCCAATCGGGTAAAAAAATACAATTGATGACCGTTACTGTAAGAGCGACTACCCACCCATGTCTGTACATTTATTGTGCCCAGAGCTGAAACACCCGGAAAGCGGGGCTGATCCACCACTCGGGTGTGGATTTTCAGTATCAAGAAGTCTGTAGTCCACGCACCTTCGGCGTCGCAAATCTGACTGGTTACGGCATAATTCCTGGCTGTATCAGTACAAGGTTACTATTGGCCTCAATCCTGCTCGGGTTTGTATACGGAGCGCTAACGGCTTACCTTAAAAAGAATTGCCACGCCCAAGGTGTACACCAACGTGGGGCTGTTGGCATTGGTTCCCATTTGAAACGCTTCAATCGGGACTAGGACACGGCCAAGATGAGCGTTCATAATGGTAAATCACAGTCTCTGTCCCCGCCTCCTCCAATCGCGCCGCAATTCAGCAGACTCCCACCCGTGCGCTGACTCACTATCGTTCTAGATCCCAACAGAATCGCTCCCGCCCGCGTCCGCCGCACGCTGCACTTGCCACTGTAAACTCGCAATGCACACTCGTACTCGTACTCGCACTCGCGCCCACACTGAGGTATCCACCAATACCCGCGCTGGACTCGGAAACTGGCTTGTGGCGCTGTTTTCCGAGTCTAGCGCGGGTATCGCGACACGCACGGGCCCGCCTGCGTAACTAATAGCTACCTTTCATCCCGCGACGACTGGCATTCCTTCGAGTTCCGCACCCATACGCGACATGAACAACCATAGAGTGAGTGTGAATTTGTCGGAAAGTCTCGTGCGTGCTCGCTCTACTTTCTTTCTGTTTTGTTTTCTCTGACTGCTACGGTCGCCGTTCAGTTGGGGCGCTATATCTCCTCTCGTCCTCATTTTCATCCGACCTATTCCTTCTCTCCAGCCTTTTTTTGATCCATCTCGCCCGTGAGCTAAGCCTATCATTCCCCGCGGCGCGTACTCAAATCCTCGTCCAGTCTGACCCTGGCTCACGACTATATTTCTGGACAGAGCCCCCAACAATTTTATGTCTCTCCCCGATCTTTGTCCGTTCCCTCCCGCTCGCCGTTAGCAACACCCTTCTTCGCCCAAAACTTTACTCGCCGTACTTGCCTCCGTCTGTTTCTATTTCCGATTCCCGCCTGTCTCCGGTCCTCCTCGTGAGTTTCGTACCAATTCTTCGTCAAATTCTGGTTCTACTGTAAATCCCCGAATTTCCAGCCGCTCTTGATCATGAGTCCGGTCTTTCTTGCGATACACCCCGCACAGTGTACAACGACCGAGGTAAATGTCTTGAACTGACAATTGTGCGCGATACGTCTATATATTCTTGCTTGAAATTTTATCTCCGTATCCACACAGGTGTACAACATCAAAATATAGAGTAAATAGGCTTAAATCTGGTGATTTTTGTGGATACAGCTATGCTAGGGACTGGGGGCCTGCCCAAGAGGCTGTACAATCATCTGCACCCAGATCGTCTCGTCTCACCACAGCTGTTCAACTCTTATGTATGCTTGCTATTAATATACACCTGTATCTTGAACCACTACAGCCAACCACAGTGATTATTTGGGCTGCACTAATCCTATGTTGAACAAACCCATCCAAGTAAAATTTGACAATAAACATGAACAGGTTGAATCCATGCCATTGGATGTAAAAAGACTTTGAATAATGGAGAGAACGGTAAGTTGACCATCACAATGAAGGCTAGCACACCATTGAAACCCTATAATTTCAGGGCTTGGTCATGGTTCTGTGGTGTAGTTCGATATGCCTCCTCTACACCTTGTCGAACACTAAAGGTCCCAGGTTCGAGGCAAGTAAGAGGAGGTTTTGTGGCAACCACGCCGTTGAACACTGTTCAAACCAGTTTAATGTGTGTTCAAACGCAACAGATAAACCTTGATTACAGCCCTTTGCGGAACATAGGGCGCGGCGGTTTTTTTTTTCCTTTTTGAGACATTTTCGATCTTTTCGACCATTTCCCTCACTGCGGGCTCAATTCTCAAAGTTTCACTCTGAAAACTATATGAGCTGAACGGCAGTGAAATTCCGCATGTCCTCCCGTGCTTCGTTTATTTTTATTCCACTTGTATAATATGCAGTATGAATTTATTACTCTTTCAAGCAGATCTCCTCCCACAAGGGGAGATGTTGATACCGTGCTCCAGGCCGTGATTACAGCAAACATAGGTGTGTATTTCAGAGGTCACCTCGTCGCCTTATTTGTTTTCTTGTGCCCAAACGATGCAATTGAATGTGAAATATTAGTGTCTACTCAAGTACAATGTTTCTGCATGATATAAAGACTGGTTGCTTAGATGTTTGTTCTGGGCCCCCTATGAGGTCCTTAGAAGAAACCCCACAACTCAGATTCTGGGTGCATGCCCTCATGATGGAACGCGACGCACATTAATTTGACATCAGTTACGCATAGCGCGGCGGTTTTTTTTTTTTCCATTTTGAGATATTTTTGAACTTTTGGACCATTTCCCTCGCTGCGGGCTTAATTATGAATGTATCACTTTACAAACTATATAGTCGGAACCGCACTGGAATTCCGCATTTCTTCTCATGCCCCGTTTATTTTTATTCAACCTGTATAAAATGTGGTATAATATTATTACCTTTTCAAGCAGATCTCCTCCTACAAGGGGGGATGTGGATATAATGCTCCAGGGCTTTATTACAGCACACATAGGCAGATTCTTGAGGTCACCTCATCACCATATTTGTTTTGTGCACCCTCGGCCTTTCTTTGCACCTCCCGCAACCGACCGCACTCGCAACTCGGCACTTGGCAAACCGTCCTCTGGAATATTTACCCCTGTCCGCGGAGTTGAAAACTCCTTGAAGGGATCTGGGGTAGAATTTTCGTCCCTATGGTAAAATTGGCAGGGTTCGTATGTTCGCCGGGTGCTACCACCTGGGTTCTGCGAGACTGCAGGATGGACCATAGCTCCAGATTTCTGCATGAATGTCCCTTTGTTATACACGGACCTGCCGTATATTCATTGACCACATATGCTGGGGTCGAACCGTTGCCTCCCGAGGATTTGCAGTTTTTCCGGTGCCCATTTCATCCCAATGTATCAGCACTGTCTCTGGATATAGCGCGTTGGATTCGCACTGAAAATCCGCACCTGGTGAAGTTTTCGACGAAAGATCCTGGTTTCCAAAAAGACAGCCGCGGTGCCGGTAATAATGCCCCAAAGGACCCAGATTTTTGGTACCGCACACTTCAACATAGTTTTCAGTTCATGGCGTCTTACAATAGGAAATTTACTTACCCGATTCGATTTGTTACAGCATATGCTGAGTAAAATATTTACACCCCCACAATATGTAGAACTCTGAACGGGAAACAGAATATATGACATTGTATAAAAGGTACAGTTGAATAGTAAGCTTAGAGAAGTGTAACATACCCAACCACTAGGGTGATTGGTGCAGTATCACAAGTGCTACAGCTGTCCTGCCTGAAATCAGGATTTTTCTGGTGAAAATTTCAATAGGGCAGGAAAAAATGAAGCTGATGATACTAGTGACTGCGGATTCTCCATACGAATTCAACGCGCCATATCCCAAGCCAATCGGAGGAGAGTTGGAGCCGGGGTGGCTATTCTGCCGAAAACGGTCAAAACCTGAAAAATATCGTCCCCGCCCTAAGTTCCGCAAAGAGCTGTAAGCTGACTTTGCTTCTATGTTGTTGACCACTCCAGACAGAGTTTACTACAAACCAATATCTCGCAAAAGTCGGCCCGAAATCCGTTTTTGTTCGCTTTGATGTTGAGGATAGACTAAGACTAACTTGGCCCCGGAATAGTTATCAGCTTAAAATATAAATCCCAATGACCACAGGCATCTGTGTAGCTGTGCGGAGGTCAACTGACCGGAGGCTGAGTCTAGGGGCGCCCGGAATGCAGTGAGTACTGTTGATTGTTTATGACGAAGCCGTGAAGGATGAAGTCCGTGGTTGAGGCGCAGGCAGAGACTCAGAGTGCGATGTACGCTGCCCAGTTGTCGAAGTACAAAGTGTCGTAGAATTCGGAGAATGCGAGGGGCCGTCTACTTGAGGAAGAATGGGCGCTCGCCCAGTATCGCTCATCGGATCGTCCATATAGGTGGATTTGGCCTGAGCTGTGTGTTCTGACAGAGGGTGGGTTACCGGTACATATTTATATTGAGGTGTCATCGTGGCAAGGCGAGGAGGGATCCTCGGGGCAGGCTTCGGGGACTCGAAATCAACCACACGAGACGCAATCACCCTGTCTTCCCATGTCTGTCCCAAACAAATCAACAGCACATCGGTGGAGTAGGCTGAGTGGGTCCAAGGCAGGGGGAGGGCTCCAGGAGGAGCGGTGCGCGGTCAAGGATGCATGAGGCTGTGCTACGACATGGGAACCTAACACAACCACATACCCGCCCTAGCCGACTCCCGACTCCGTACCGCGGAGAGGACCAGTGTAACTGGTCCATCGGACGTACATAGAAATGCTCCCTCACATGCTGTAGCTGTATAAGGACGTCCTCCGCCACACCGGGGGCTTCTAACTCCTGCTTAATAGACGAAATGATCTCGTCGATGATAATGCGGTATACGGTTGGCTGATTGAAAAGCGTCAGCCGGGATACGTCCACATCCTCTAACAAAATTTTTCTTAATACAGATGTTAGGTAGAGTGTTTCTAAGCAGTTTTCCTGGTACCTAAGTCGGTACCAGGTCTCAGATCATCAAATCGAAACGGCTACACGTGACCTAAAACCTACCCCTAGAGCTCAGGTTAGGGTCCCGACATCAGGTTAGGTGTTGGAACCTGGGGTTAGGGCTTCCCACTCGTGACCAATGTCCGACCAATAGGCCACATATGTTTGCTGGCTTCCTACTATGGCTTCCCATTACTTCTCCATGGTCTTATATGGTACTGACTCTTAAATGCATTCAAAAACCTCAATGTAAAAACAGAAATCTGGACCTTGAATGGATCTTTGTAGGCAAGATTGATTCAAAGCTACTTTGAAGGCTTTCAAAGAACCACATAGACATTCAGAGGAATAGATGTGACCCTCGGCCACCAAGGCAAAGGTTGAATCTTGATTTTAAAACATGGAACCCGTGAAGATAACAATGTTCGCGCTCAACGTGTTGTTTGAGTCAACTGCACGTGTTGACCAGACAGTGGTCCCTGGCCGAGTATGGAACCTCGTATCTTGCTTTTGACACTGGATTTTGCCAAAGATATGGCCACCTGTTGATTGGGAAGATACAGAAATGGTTTCCGAAATGTATTTGAAATCCCATGGAACGAGTGTATGGACACGTGGGGATAGAACTCCCAAACCTGGATGAACCGGTCAACCCCAATGCCCCTATCGAGGCTCTCAGACAGAATCCTGAAGTTTCTAACACAGGCAAGAATATAGTGGCCGCTGCAGCGCAACTGAACTCCGCGGTGGATGATCCGAGCTGAGTCGCAGTGAATGCTTTGAACACAGTCAGTGTCCTGTATACTTTTTCTCTTGAACCGGCCTGAATGTGTCCTAGTTTCACTTATCATCCTGCCTCCTTGCTGCACAGGATCTGAACATTGTCAAAGTCTTGCGGGAAGCCGGGCTAAAGGTGCAAGGGATTGTTGGGACCATGTTCACATCTCCAGTCTGATGTTTTTTTGTTACAGGGCACCGATGCAAAGGATATCGCGGCACAGAGTCACCTTAATCCAGATGTAATGGGTCTGACTTGCGCACATGGACTTGAGAACTAACCGGGGTTGTTAGCGGGAATCGCACCATATACTCCGTGAAGTATTCCCAGGTGTGTTTTCAAACAACAAAGTGTCTTCAACCCTAGACAAAGGGGGGCGTATAGCATACTTGCATGGTCCAAATGCCTGAACAAGGAGTTTACTGAAGGCAAATATGTAGTACTGTATGGGTGTTTATCCTTACAGATATCTAAATCAACAGAACACACTTGAACCATTCCAATTTATATTCTCAACAAACTTGTCAGATGTATACAATGCTCGGAAGAGTGGAGCGCACCTTGGAAGGGTTCTACAACATTTTGGCGCGGTCAGGGTGGAAATTGGTTGAAGTACACCACTGCCCCGGATCGCAACTGAGTCACCTTGTCGCAGTTCCCGCCTAACAAGTGCTGTACCTCTTACATTGTAAACAGCTTCTCTGTGAATTGTTGTGCTTGTATAACCAGTCATGTTCTCATCATTTGTTTTCGGGATCCTTTTGAAGTGAGCAGTGGCAAGGGAGGGAAGGGCACACAGCCAAAATTAGTGCAGGGTTAGAGTGCACCATCCGGAAAGTGCGTAAAATAGGGGGAAGCGAGATTTATTGAGAATCCGGTTCTCAGTCTGCGCAACTGGATGATCTGCTGCAGGGATGAATTAGCCTGATTCGAAGGTTTGAAAAAGTATCGCATAGAAAGCAAAGGAGGACAGGAAAGATAGAAGATCAGTGACAACAAGTGCAAGAAGAGGCTGGAAACTGAAGTAGGGGGTGTGGAAAGGGACGAGGGAGATTGATTTGATATGGAAGAAACTTGAAAATGTAACTTAAAACCAGAACCGCACTCGCGAGGCTCAATGTGAGCTGGTGGACGCTCACACGTTGAACGAGCGAACTTGGACCTGTAAGCATTGGATTGGGCTATCATTTTGAGTCGGATTATTTACATAAATCCATGTCTGCTAGAGGTGCCAGGGATGCCCGGAGGGCCTTAAGAATGTATAAGGCAGAATCCGCAAAAAGTCAGTGCTCAGAAAGTTATTGAGGTGTGACAAAATTTCCGCACGCTCCAGGCGGCAAGTGGGAGCTGCAGTGCTGTAAATGAAGATGGGAAGCCAATGCCCCTTCTCACAACCTTTCACAAAATTGAACCCAGAAAAAATGTTGTGCCATGCCGACCATTATTGTTGGGGGATCAAAAAACTGCCCAAACGTCGCAAACACCATTGTCAACCACCACCATATTCCACATATTTTGCGAGGTGCTGCAAATGAAGATAGGAAGCCAATGCCCCTTCTCACAACTTTTCACAAAATTCAACCCAGAAGAACTGTTGTGCTACGCCGACCAATATTGTTGGGGGATTGAAAACCGCCCAAACGTCGCAAACACCATTATCGACCACCAGAATATTCCACATATTTTGCGAGGTGACGCAAATGAAGATGGGAATGCAATGCCCCTTCTCACAACTTTTCACAAAATTTAACCCAGAAGAACTGGTGTGCCATGCCGACCAATATTGTTGGCGGATCAAAAACTGCCCAAACGTCACAAGCACCATTCTCGACCGCCAGAATATTCCACATATTTTGCGAGGTGCTGTAAATGAAAATGGGAAGCCAACGCCCCTTCTCACAACCTTTCACAAAACTCAACCCAGAAAAAATGTTGTGCCATGCCCTACGGTCGGCGGTATGGTCGCGGTTGATTTTGACTTTTGATTTCTGATTGACCTCGGACCAACGACATCCGTGTTGCCAACGCGAGCACGTGATATGAATAGACGCGGTTCAAATTGAAAGAGGCCAATGCAGCGCATATATTCGAGGCAGTCAAGCCCATACCACTGATGATGTCAGTGCCACAACAGCTAAGTAACTCGGACTTGTTCAAACTCAGATGAGGTAAATTATGGACTGATTCCGACACATTTGAGCACTGTGTACGTAGGTAAAGGGCCAGTTTTCACTCATTCCTCATCATTTTTCTCATTCAGCGACTCGAGTCCAAGTTGCATACATCTCTGGCCACACTGGTGATGTTCAATGAAGGTCTTAATTCCATCTTCTCCGTGATCTCCGGCGCCGCTGTCCCTGGGCAGAAGCATGTCAGAAGCCATAGGAGAAGAAACAGTATTGGACCAATTACACACCCCGTAGTTGTATGCGACATTAAATCGAATAAAACAGATGCCTTGCTGCATGGAATATGACTCTCGGATGCTACAAAGTGATTTGAGCATGGTTACGGAATGGTGCGATTGAAAAACCTACCTTGAATATCAGCTAAAATAAGGCTTTTGTTGGAGTTCAGGTACGCAAAGTGTTGGAGGGCATTGATCGTTGATCCCTGCTTATCAGTGTGGCGAGGATGCTCTAAGGTGCCCGAATACTTTCTGTAATAAACATTCCCGCGTTCCGGCTCCAAAAGCCAGGTGAGGGAGGATACAATGCTGCCCGGAACAATCATCTCCTTTTTCGCTTCATCTGAAAGTGCTGAATAGGCCGCAGCTGTGATGCCAGAAGCTGGTGAAGGGATGAACGTGGGCTGTTCAGATCCGTCATTTGCAGTGGCAGTGCCCTCTCGGGCAAGGATAAAATCGGTGACCTCAAATTCTGGCCATCCATTAGCTAACTCGTGGCTAGGTGAGCAGAAGTACCCACCAGATATATCGACATCCTCCTCTTCGCAAGCTACCATGGATCTCATGCGTAGGTATCGGACTGAATCTTAGTAGATAAATGGTGTCTGCTTATATCTTGATTTTTGGGTCAGCTGAGTGGCCGGTTGGACGGAGTTGGCCCCCACAAATCCGATCCCTTTATGCAGTTGAAATCATTGTGGAACGTGCTGCAAGCTACATACTGGTGGGAGAGGATTTTAGTTCGATTTTGGAGTACTTTCAGAGGCATGGTTTGGAATGCCTCAAATTTCAACCAAATGTTGACATTTCTTACCAATTGTCAGCATCCGAGGATTGTGAGAAATTGGCAACAAAACACAGGTTGGGTCTTAACACTTCTATTTCTCCACCGGTTGTGCTGGCTTGGCATGCGGAAAGAATGGGCAGGTCAAGTTTACCAGGCTGACCAATTACATACCCTAGCCGACATGTCGCCACGTCAACTCATACTCCTTTCTGAATTCTCTTTGTCAACACCATTGCCTATGTCCTTCTCTCTGGTGGAGGCCTTGTTGGTGGTGGCCAAACCATTCTTACCAGATCTCATCGCCTGCAGAGGATATTACATATCTTTTGGTTATGTTGTCTTCTAGACTGGGCCACAAGGGCTTATGTGGTGCTAAGTATAATCTAGGGACACAAGGTAGCAGATCCATCAGATTAATATCCTATGTGAATACTACTGCTTCTGTCAGGCTCAAGGTTAATGAGGAAACATGCAGTGCGGGTTCTATGGAACCCACAGTGGAGTTAGTGGAGTTCCACTGTGGGTTCCATAGAATGCACCCACATTGATTGAACCGTAGTGGAGTTAATGTTCCACTATGCAACCCACGGTGGAGTTAGTGGAGTTTTCACTGTCGGTTCCATGGTGGAACGTTCATAGAACCCACCCACATTCATGGAACCCACCATGGAAGACCCAGGAACCTGCACTGCACGTTTTCCTTATTAACATTGAGCCTGACAGAAGCAGTCCCATTCACATGGGATATTAATCTGATGGATTTGAGGCTGCCTCATGTCCCTAGATTATACTTAGCATCACATAAGCCCAGTTTAGAAGAGGACATAACCAAAAGAATTGTGGCGTGATGAGATCCGGTCACAATATGGTGCCCAGGTTTGGCAAGGGAATAGGCTTCCATGAAGCTGGGTAATGCATGACATGTATGGCATCGATAATCTGCTGCCAAGGAAGAAGTATATGACATCGGCAACGTATGGGACCTTCTCTGCGGAAACTTCGATGGTGACTTGCAATATCTAAAGGCAGCTTTGAGGCAGCTGGGGATTTTTCCATTCGTCATCCCCTCCTGACTTCGACCTTAATGGCGTGCAGTCCCTACTGTTTTCCTTGGCAATAGTGCTGGCACCTGTGCCCCAACTTTGGTTGTTGCTTGGTATGGAACGCCAACTGCAAAATGAAGATAACAATACTGATCCTTCATGTAGCTTTTCTCCTGTGAGGACAGCCCAAATGCACTGCAGCCAGCAAACCGGCGAGCCAGCCGTCAATCAATGGCTATACCTGTCGGAGTTCGACCGCAGGCCGTGGGATTCAATCCGTCTCCCTGAAAAAGACGAATTCCTTCGCGACATTGTGACCTTTGAGGATACCGGCGACTTCTGCCAACGGCATGGTGGGTCACTCAGATCTCAGAGACTTTAGGTGACGTTGTCTCATATCCAAGTTAGGTATCCCTTGGCGTCGCGGATATCTTTTACATGGTGCTCGAGGAACCGGGAAGACATCTTTGGCTCAAGGCCCTCGCTCCAGGAAGCAGCCGCAGTGCGGTGTGTATTGTCAGCCCCCACAAATGTGAGCATGCATATGCTGCGCGCGCACACACCTCACATATCGACGACCGCCTGTCAGCAGGCATGCATGCTGTTCCTTTTTCCACATCGCTGCCGTGGGCGTGCACGCGGCTATTTCGGGGCTTTCTGGCTCGCCGCCACCACAGAGCATGGGGCACCGGGTCGCTGTGCTGGCCATGGATGTTGTACAAATAAGTGGGGTCCCGGCCTCGCGAATGGTGTGCGCGACTGCTGCACGACGGGCTAGGTGCTGCCCCGGGAGGAACTATGCAAGGCGCGGGGTGTAGGCTGTTTTGGGAGCGCCACCAAGCAAACTATTAGACAGGATGCGCAAAGCCGCATGCGGCTTTTTCGGCGCGCAAGCTGACCGCAGGCGGCTTTTTTTGGAGGGGGCTCTGGTGGTCAGAGGGTGTCATTCAACACTCCTAGTGGTGCCCGAGAGCCAAAAAAGTATATTACCGTGTGCGGCTTTGAAACCCGCATGCGGCTTTTGCGCATCCTCTCTATTGTGCAAACTATCATGCACGACAAGGGGCTTCCAAGATAAGGAATTTCCTTATTTGGGGGGGGGGAGGGGGGGGGTCCTTTGGCCGCGAAAAAAAAATTACATGCATTCTACGTAGTGGGATATTTGAACCTGTTCCAGAGCTTTTCGCAGCTGTTTATTATTCCGGAAGGCCGTTTCAAGCAGTTCGGCGGCCTGAGATCACGGGAGAATGAGTTTGGGAATGTTTAGTGGTGTTAGCACCGGCGTTTGAAGCCTCACAATCAATTTTTTGACGTCTTCCCAAGCGCCGTACGTCTTCGAATGGCGAAGGATTCCCCGGGCACCGGTAGCCATCAATTCACAGTCTGTGCTCCTCGGAGATGATTATACTGTAAACTCACTATATTCAATCTAGTTCTCGCTCGCGACCGGCGCTGGAGATGGGGTCCTCACTCCCGAAAGCAAGATGAGGTGCCCACTTTGCAACAAAGATATTACAGTTGACACAGGGGGAGCAGCGAATCTCGAGTGTCACAAAGGGTCTGGCCCATGCCAGAAAAACCAGGAAAAGATGAAGGAAAAGAATCAGAATGCTAAGCAGCGCACGCTTGACGGAAAAGGCGGATTTTTCAAGAGAGTAGTTCGTGCAATTTCACCGAAAATACCTGATCCACAGCCGGTGCATCCTTGGAATGTCCCCATGGAAGACCCGCCATCCGAGCCGGAACACAACAGTCTTTCACCCGGGCCATCAAAAGGAGGATTTTTCGGGAATGTTGCGCGTGCCGTTTCACCGAGATTTTTTGAACGGAATTCTTCGCCCGGGCCATCGTCAGTACCCTGATCATAGTGAATCACTGCGTTCAAAGGGTCCCGCGGCAGAGGGTTTGCCGAGGTGCGGAGACAGACCTCGGCACACCTGGAGGTAGGCAGACCTATGCTCACTATGTATGTAGGCCAAATTCAAGCCAAACCTGTCCAAGTGTAATTAGTATTCACTGATCGAGCCAGACATTCGGCGCCGGCAACTGTCGTTATGTATATTTGGCTCGGTGGCGGTGCCATCGGCTGGCATCGGCCGAGCGGCACAGTCTGGACGAAACTCACGGATTCCTAAAGGCCGCCCACTGACCACCGGTAATATTATTGAGGCTACTACGGATCCTGCCGATTCATTGACCAGAGCAAATATGTGAGCTGAAGAGGACTCAGATGCAGTGAGGAAGCGGCAATAAGTCGGTCAGGGTCGCTTGTACAAGAAGATCAGGAAATCAGTTGTTGTGTTACACACATGGCAACGAGGCTAATTGGAGGGGACTGGTGAAGCAGAGGAGGAATTGGGCGAGGTTATACGAGGTGTGCCGAGCGACCGAGGCAAGGCCAGTTCGAGGCGATATCTACGCAGCTCCGTCGTAGCCTCTACGTAGCTCGGCACAGAAGTGTGGATGTGATTGCGACAGACCCTGTCTCGGCACCTCGGCACACCTCTAACGTATGGCTACGTAGCTCCGACGGGGTCTGCCGCGGGGCGGCCTGAACGCAGTGAATGGACTTGACTGACTCCCGTCAAGTACTGGCTCGTCTCTACGTAATTTTTCCACAGCCAGCAGTCCCCGCCGTTCCGTCTCTCCACGGTCTACCTCTCCTTCGTTGCAGTAGGTTCTCTGCAATGAATTTCGTGATTTTTCTTGACTATTTTCGCAGCTGGAGTTCATTCCAATCGGATCGCGGGTCCTCCGCTGCCGACCTTTCTGTGAACGAGTTTCAGTCAGGTCCTGACAACACGTATTCCCTTCGGGTCGATGGAAACACGGACATTCCGGCTTCGCGTCAATGTCCAGGAATTCAAATCGATTTTCCCGCCGGACAAAACCCGCATCTCAGTTATCCATTCGGGGTCCATGCCGCGTATCAGCTTCCCTGGGGCTATCGTTTTGAGGGCGATCGGTTCTATTTACGTGCTCATTCCTGCCGAAAAACCACCAAGTCATCCACTGCCTGCAAAAAATGCGAAGCGCTTCGAAATCACGACTTCTTGGTCGGGATACTGGAACGCATAGCCAACGGAGTCAAGCCAGATTCAAGAAACATTTGGTTTCCCATCGGCGGACTTCTCGAAAAGCTGGCACGCGACTCGGATCGGATTAATGAGCTACGGGTCACCAAACTCGATGATGCGCGCAAGCTGGTCGCGAAAATGGCGGAACTTGATGTCCATAAACAGCTGATGATGGCGATCGCCAGTGGGAAAGTCCAGCGGGTCGTTCCTCTGCTTCAGGCCGGCATCAATAATGGGGAAAGCATACGCGCACTTTCGGAACGGTTTTATCGCGCGTGTGTCGATGTTTACCGCGAGGGTCCCACCTACAACCCAAAGGGATTCACTCAGGACGAGTACATGGTCATGATCTGTGCGCTCCGTCTCGGAGGAGCACGCCTGGCTGATATTCTGCACCGTGCACTCGGACTTCCCGGCCTCACAACACGTCGGAAGCACACTGTTATCCGCCCGCTCCGAGCTTCGCCAGGTGTTCCCATAGTGGCTGAAATTGTAGAGAATATCGACGCGTACACGGACGGCGAAGATGTTCCAGTTGGCCCACCGCGGATAATCCATCGTGTCGTCATGCTAGATGAGATTGCTGTCGAAAGGCGGGCACGGTGGGACCGGCGACGACGCCGAACTTTGCGCGTGCACGCTGGATTCACAATGCATCCCAATTGACTCGGTGGCAAAGTCGTTTTAAAACGGTTCGAATGTGAGGCGGGCACTTGATAAGGCTCGTCACGAATGCGGGTCACCCGCGAGTCGGGGCGGGTTGACCCGTGGGAATACTCGTGGGAAACCTAGTCTCTTATAAACAGATGCTACAACAAAAATTACTCGTACCTCATATGTTGTAGTCTGTCGATTGGCAGGTGTCAATGATCGGAGGTCGACCTTATTAGGTAATCATATTTTTTCTCGGGCGTTTACAGCCGTTTGCAGAACTTAGGGCGCGGCATTTTTTTTTTTTTTTTTTGTAAGTTTTCACGAGAACAGCGATTGCGGGATCATTTCTCAACCATTTGCCCTGGAAATAGGCTCATTCGATTCACACGGAAAGGGCTGAAGGCCTCGTCTCCTATGTTTTTTTATGGGCACCGAAAATCTCCTTTTTGGGATAGATTCCCGTGTTTTTCAGTGGTTGAGCAGAGAACACGTCCCATAGGACCTATTTTGCTCCGATTGACCTAGATTTTTATTATGACGGAGTTCGACATATTCCAATTCACTATCCCGGTATTTCAGGCCCTCCAGAATATGTTCAAGTGCACCATAACAAAAATATAGGACAATCGGAGCAAAATAGGTCCCATGGGACGTGTTCTCCGCTCAACCACTGAAAAACGCGGGAATCTACCCCAAAAAGGAAATTTTCGGTGCCCATAAAAAAACCTAGGAGATGGGGCCCTCCGCCCTTTCCGTCCGAATCGAATGATCCTACTTCCAGGGCAAACGGTTGAGGATTGATCCCGCAATCGCTGTTCTCGTGAAAATTTACCAAAAAAAAAAAAAAACACGCCGCGCCCTAAGTTCCGCAAAGAGCTGTAAAAACAAGGTGTTTCTGCTCCAGGATTAAAACAGCAGTTTATAAACCGGCATAATAAACAAGACCCTAGCGAAGAGGCTTAAGACTCTGTTGGACTACAGAGTCAATCTATTCAATGTTCTCAAAAAAAAGCTGTATGCACTTTCCGTAAGTTCCAACCAAGTACATACTTCTAAAAATGGGGTTTGGATCTGTTTCTGCTTATCTGTCGCAGTTTTTCGTGCTCAATGCTGGCATTGGGCCTTGACTAGCCCAGAACCCAGTTTCAACCCACAGCTCAAATCGGACTGCAGTCAGAAGACTCCGAGTCTCAGGCTGCCCTCCGCCGAAAAAATCACAAGTTGGTAGGAAATAAAAGTGTGCATTATCACAACAGGAGGGGCAAAATCACTCTAGGATGACTGGGTTCCAATTTTACTCAACTTTATAATTTGCCCAGACATAGAATGTCCATTGATCACATCAGTGATGGTTGATCCGCGGGCCAAATTTTCGGACCGCCGCCGGTGGGAGAAACCCCCAGAATATGGGTTTCCAAATAACACACCATTTTTTAGAGGGGTTTCCATTGAAAGCCGGGTTTCTCAGTAGAATAATCCCTTCAATCGCCTCTGTGATACGCTAATTCTATTGGCCATCATTTACTCGCGGTATTACCCGGACCACCCTTTTTGCCCTCGGTTGCACGGAACGGGATTTGTGGAGCATTTTTTCGGTCTCGCACGGATGCTCCTTCCGAACTTCACATATGCCGAGTTCTTGAAGATGGTCCAACACATGGAGGTTCGACAACGGATCCTTCTTTCCGGCAAATTCAACTTGAAGCGGGAGCGGGACTCCAATGTCGGATACATCATGGACTACGACGCCAAGGCTCTGTCCGTAGAAGATCAACATTTTGCGGCAGGTCGAGTTGACGATAGCGATTTGGATAAGTTGGCCGAGCTGGCGTTTCGGGAGGCTGCCCAAATTCGCAAAGATATCCTGCACATCGCAGCCCCTGTACTGAGCGCCGGGAAACCGCTTGAACTCGCGCCGCTCGGCTGCAGCTTGCGCAAGAAAAAGGTTACAGCGGCTGACGACGTCGATTCCGACTTGGAATCTGATCTCGAGGACGAGAGTGATATTGAAGAGGACATCGACTGTGACTCCGACGCCGATGAAGAGGCAAATACACCCCCCCCACGACGCTTCCTTATCCGAGATCACTGCAAGCGCCACTCTCGACACTGGGCGGTACTCGGCTTTATGCGAAGATTATGAAACCGTCTCTGCCAAAATAACGAAATGCGCCGTCGACGGCGCTAAAGAAAATTCCGTTGTCCTCGTAAAACCCACTGTTCCTATCCCTTCCGTAAACCAGTCCAATCCCGTGCTTAGCAAGATCCCCGACGGACAGGGTAAAATCTCAATCAAACTAATGGTGGATTACAAGAAAGCCCTTCAGGCCGGTACCACCACACATTCGGAGCGTGTCGTCTCCCTCAACCCGAAATTTACGCTTGCTCAAGTTACGAGGGAGGCCGACACGGAGGGACAGGCTCCAAAAATGTCCATCAAAGAGGCTTCGCACCGTCTGCGAATCGCGCAAGACGGTGACAGCACATTCAGAGAAGCGAGAAAAACCAGGGAACTTCGCTGGCAGACGGCGGCAACGAAACTCAAGGACCTTGTGCGATCAACGGGCAAGTACCAAATTTCCTGCATGACCGCCAACATTTGACTTGGGCGTTAGTGCTACCTAACGTGGGATCCAAGAACGTTACACGAATCTGGATAGCGCGGCTCAAAAAGACGGCCTGGGGATTTCCAGTGAACTGTTCTCTCGCCGGCACACCGCGGGACCGGGGAATCAACGTTCGAATACCACAATCGAAAACAACGCTGCATAGCCGCATTTTATGGAGACCTTTCATGCCCCGAGCAAAGGAACGAGGGCAGCTACGGTAGATCTGAACACGTTTCGAGAGACCATACACTGCTATTTAGTGCCCAGTCTCAAATTAGTTGTTCAACAATTTTACAACTCCCTCAATTTTGAAGTTCTGGAAAATCTGTCTTGGCAAATGAGTCCTCTCATTAAAAGGAGCACTTTTGCAAGAGGGATAAGAAAAATCTGTGTTTCTGAGTGACTAGTACAGTTGTCACAAAGTTGTGGTGACTAAGTGAACTAATACACTAAGAACTAGAAAACACATAGAGGTGTGCCCTTGAAAAAATCTAGACCAATCGGATCACTATTACCAACATTACAGCTGTCCTGCTTGAAACCACGATTTTTTGGGTGAAAATTTTATTTGGGGATCGAAACAAAAATTCAAAGAGGCTAGTGACTGCAGATTTTCAGTGCGAGTAGAATGGTATAGGTCCCGAGACAATCTGATAAGATTTGAGGGCAGGATAGCTGTCCTGCCGAAAATTGCCAAAAACAGAAAAAAATCGGCCGCGCCCTAAGTTCCGCAAAGAGCTGTAAGTACTTGAAGTCTTCCATTGCCTGCCCCTGTCGTTGTCGGCATGTGCCTGGTCCGAGCCAATGGCATAAAAAGATGAAACACTTCAAATTCATTCCCCTCGTACCCTCTCGCACTCGTATCAATTGGCTCTTTTTCAAAAGTAGAGATACACCCACTGACCCGAGCTCATCGGTCATTAGCCATCAGTGTGCGCACGCGAAAAAAAGCCATGGAATGGCTCAAATGGCTTTTGCGCAACCTCTCTATTATTGCCCTCCCTCGACCAAGAAAGCCGAAATTTTTTCTTCTGAATTAAGGCGTTTTTTGAGCACATCAAAAAAAGTCGACTGTCACCGTCACCTGAATAAATGGTCGAAATAGTACAGTACCCAAGTCATCTAATAAATGCTCGCCATGCGTTCGCCGTTCCATCCGACCCAGCGCCGTTGAAAGGACCCGTTATCGTGCTTGGACAGTTCGCTCAAACCCGCAGCGTCCCCTCGGCCCCCAACTCTGCGTGCCAGTCTGCCTGGCTCTCATGGCATGGCTGTCTGCCCACCCTCGATGGTAGCGTCGGCAACCGCAAGCTCCTTTGGTTCTCGTCGTCGGCTCTGCACCTTCCCCACGGATCAACCTGATCGTCGCGTGGCTCGGAGACATTCCCTCAAGACATCTTTCAATTTTCGTCACCCTCTCTGGGTCTCATCTCCATCCTTTTTTATACTCGTCAAGCCCACTCGTGATCAAGTCCAAATCAAGTCCAAATCAAGTCGGAATCATGTAAATATCAAGTGTTGTTACTTTACTCGTCCAGCCTCTACCGGTGCCATCAAGCATATTGACCAACTTCTACAAGTACCTCCCTTCCTTCAAGATTACTTTGCCTTGACGATTTCGGTATTTGGGTTCTCGCCTCGACCATCCGGTATCGACGCCTCCAAGATGCCTCCCAATCTAGGTGAGTTGTAGAGCCATTTTATCAGTATTCCCTCTGATGTCCCTGTTCTCGCAGTGTCGGTTTTGCCGCCGATAAGTGTGTTACTTGAACATGGCGACCAAGCTCAAGGAACTGGCGAGCAAATGTATTTAAGTACACTCCTGAATGTCTCGTGTCTCGTTTGATTCTGTTTGCAGGTGTTTAGACTGACATTACAGCTCTTTGCAGAACTTAGGGCACGGTAATTTTTTTTTTTCCATTTTGGGCACTTTTTGATCCTCTAGCGCAGAACAGCTGCCCCGGCCTCAAATCACGTCCGCTTCCCTCGGGAGTTGGACCATTCGATTTGCAGAGGATGTCCGCAGGGCACTGTCTCTTCAGATTGTCCATAGTCACTGTAGAATACTTTCCTGGCACATGTATTTAGTTTTGACCACGTTTCTGTGCAGACCCCAGCCCATAACTGCCGCCCTGTTCTCAATTCGCGTCCGTTTGCCTTGGGAGTTGGACCATTCGATTCGCAAGGGGTGCCCGCAGGGAACAGCCTCATAGTCGCTTGGGAATACTTTCCTGGTATATGTATTCAGTTCTGACCACATTTCTGTGCAGACCCCCAGCCCAGATCAGCCGCCCTGTGCCCAGTTCTTGTCGGATTGCCTTGGTACCTATCCCAATCGATTTTCACGCAGAATCCGGAGGGAATGGCACAATGAGACTGCCAGATGGCTCCTTTTTTATTCCGACGTGCTGGGGTGATAGCCAGCGAAATTTCAAGCAGAACTGTCTGTTACGATTTTTGCTCCGGGTGCCAGAATTGTTTCGCTCTCCACCAAACAGTTACAATCCACGTTCGGTTCGGATCATCCCGTTCAATGAGGAATTCAACCCTGGGGCCCCATTTCAAGGCCCTTTTTGATTCTGTTCTGTCTTGCTGACATGATAGCCAGCGAAATTTCAAGCAGAACTGTCTGTTACGATTTTTGCTCCAGGTGCCAGAACCGTTTCGCTCTCCACCAAACAGTTACAATCCACGTTCAGCTCGGACCATCCCGTTCAATTGAAGAATTCAACCCTGGGGCCCCATTTCACGGCCCTTTTTGATTCTGTTCTGACTTGCTGGGGTGATAGCCAGCAAAATTTCAAGCAGAACTGTCTGTTACGATTTTTGCTCCGGGTGCTCACAGCGTTTCGCTCTCCAACAAACAGCTACAATCACAGTTCGGCTTGGAGCGTGCCGTCCAATTGATTTCACTTACTGTTCAACTCCGGATATCTCCGGTTGTCTTGACTCGGCCAAGCACTTTTGTCGAAAGATCGACTTCATGAGGCGACACTTGATCTTTCGAAAAATGGTGTCCCGACGATCTGTAAAGTTCTCCCGTTGTACAAGATCATCGAGACCCAGCTTGAGTCCTGTCTTCGAGTATTCACCCGCTGATGATACCTGTAACCTCTGTGCTGCGATTGCGGCTGGTTTGGTGAAGCTCAGAACTCATATGGGGCTTGCGATGATCAGCAACTACCCCCTTATTGGAGCCGGTAAGAATTTTCTTTCCGAACGTTATTCCACTCTGTAAATCGCGTTTTGGTAGTACTTCTTCACCCCGCTATCCGTTTGTCCTACTCTCAGTCCGCCAGCTGGGACAAGGATGTTGCCATTCGCGCGAAGACAATCCTCGAACATCTTTACGAAGTTTACCAATATCCCCACCCCCGCTCGTAAGGCTCCTGCCTCCCCTTCGAAGGGGATATTCCGTCGCGCTGTCGCCGCAGGATCGGGTCTTCTGTACTGAAAAACATGTAGACAGAGTTGGAAGTATTCTTCAGTGGTATGTATCCAATGCCCGACATCTTAGCATGGTTGACGGTGAGTTTTTGTTCAATGTTTGACTCAGCCGCTGACGTGTTTCCCCAGCTATGGTGCGGTTCACTTAGTCACCACAATTTTGTGACAACTGTTACTAGGCATTCAGAAAAACAGATTTTTCTTATCGCTCTTGCAAAAGTGCTCCTTTCAATGAGAGGAATCATTTGCCAAGACAGATTTTCCGGAACTTCAAAACTGAGGGAGTTATAAAATTGTTGACCAACCAATTTGGGACTGGGCACTAAATAGCAGTGGATGGTCCCCCGAAAGGTCATTCAACCCTCTGTGATTCATTTTATGGCCTTTTGAGGATTGAAACAGTGCTTTTAGATGAGATTATCCTTCGAACTTGTATTGATACAGAACTTGAACCATGAAACCCCATAATGGCAGCACTTGACTGAATTAGGCTTTCCTGGGCCAATCCAAGCCAGCTGCATCCCCGGCGCAATATTCGATGCGAAATTGAGCGTGTGGCAATCGTTTTGATGGCATTTGTGTCCACCATTAACAGCTGTTTTGTTATTTTTGGGCTGGCACTTGGAGGGAAATGGCAGCACTTGACTGAATTAGGCTTTCCTGGGCCAATCCAAGCCAGCTGCATCCCCGGCGCAATATTCGATGCGAAATTGAGCATGTGGCAATCGTTTTGATGGCATTTGTGTCCACCATTAACAGCTGTTTTGCTATTTTTGGGCTGGCACTTGGAGGGAAATGGCAGCACTTGGCTGAATTAGGCTTTCCTGGGCCAATCCAAGCCAGCTGCATCCCCGGCGCAATATTCGATGCGACATTGAGCATGTGGCAATCGTTTTGATGGCATTTGTGTCCACCATTAACAGCTGTTTTGTTATTTTTGGGCTAACACTTGGAGGGAAATGGCAGCACTTGACTGAATTAAGCTTTCCTGGGCCAATCCAAGCCAGATGCATCCATGGCGTGAAATAGAAGGCCGTCCATGCGAAATTGAGCATGTGGCAAGCCTTCTCGTATTCGGTCTCAATATACTGAACCACCCAGTCGACAATATGATCTTTGAATGTCCATTTTATTATTTGGTGAAGTAAATCCATCGAGATCAACTCATGAATATCGGCACGAGGGAACCCGGCGGTGAAAGGCTGCAAGATTCGGCTTCAAAAAACGGCTCGGTGTGTTGTCATTGACTTACAATAATGTCGCTGACAATCCCAAAGTCGTCCCATAGCTCTTTCATGGTCAGAGTATCCAGGAGGGCATCTGTATGCTCCTGGCTCCGCCGCGCACTGTCTCTGTCGAGATCATGGGCCGGCGAGAGACATCTGCGAAGAAAATAAGTTCGCCTCAACGGAAAACATGCAGTCAACATACCGCGGACAATAACCTTGCACAATGCCAGCCAGAAGGGCTTGCTCCGGATAATCTGCGATGTACGGTCCAAGGCCATAATTGGCACGGCGAAAGTGGCCGTCTGCGCATCGAGTGACCCGAGGTTTCGTCATATGAAGTTTGAGTGGCTGAAGCATCCGCGCGATAGAGGAGTGAAACAACTGTCAGCGAAATTTACGAAATTCGTTACTCCCCGCATACTGTCGTGTAGCTGGAAAAATGTGAGAATGGTGCGATTCGCCACTGTAGATTAATATACTCTTTGGGATAGATAAAAAAGCCATTACGGAGAGGCCCTCTCGATGTGCTCGTCGCGTCGAATTGTGAATATTACCGATTCCGCCGTAAAACGGATAGAACTCGGTATTTCCCGTCCCAACCGAGACCGTCGTTTTGTCACTCCCAAATACCCCGGGGACAAACATCGCACCATGGGTTTCCGGATCTTCTGCAATTTTATCCTGGCAAATAATTGGCCACACTTTCGATGTGAGGAGAAAATGAGGAGTGTACTGCCTGCTCCCAGACCCAGTTCCCCGAAAACAGATCACAGAATTGCCGTTTTCCGTCCTTGAAGATGCGCTTCGGAGCCCAGTCCATTTCGTCTTTAAAATCGGGATTGGCAAGTTGCTTCTCAAATATCCCGAGCGGTGAGCGAAACCAGACTTCATAAATCTCGTTCATCCACACAGGAACTGTGCCTGTCTCGGGGATGGGACCTGTATATTTTACAGAAAAAGATTCCCAGGGGACGTCGCCTTGCTGAATCGAGTCAATTGTGGCGTACAAATCTTTGTGATCAGCAAAGGGAGGATCTTGGCCCGGGTATAGACCCGCAAGAAGCTGGGCCAGGGGATCAATACCTTTCCCGGAGATTTCTGAATAGTCATCGGGCGCACGCTCCTCGCGTGGAGGGGCTGCGGATCCCGGGGGTAAATCATGGCCATCTGCGTCGCAAAGCGTGCCTGATAACAACCGGTTAAAAATATATCCACGCAGAAAATTACATTGTAGGTACCGTCTAAGATTGAATGGTAATTCTTAGGGCCTGATCGGGTGCATCAGAATTTATTCTCAAGAATCGACCGATTCGTCTGCACCCGCGTTATTCCCACACATTTCGTCCCTAAACTAGGCGGGAATGGGAATATCAAGTGTTTTTTCAATCGTCGATGATGAGAGGTGGCGGAAATTGTATGGGTTGAAAATATTCAGCTCTTCTAGAATTGAGCTCAGGAAACTTGTGCCCGATCTCAGAATCTCTGAACTAATCCACTCAATGGAATTTTTTCCACTCTTCGGGAACAACTGTTCATAAATTCACTATTTTACAGATTCTAGTCCGGTTTAGGGACGGGGCATGTAGCCAAAGTCGACTCTAGAAAAATTCTAAGGAGAATTCCTGTGCACCCGATCAGGCCCTTAACAGTTCCACGCCGATTCTCAGGTACAGTCGGACGCAGAGGTGGTGATGCAGATGGATCAGGCACAGGTGAGGGAGGAGGGCTCTCGTCGTTGTCCGGACCTGCGAAGCGCGGTGGAGAGCCGTTATCGGGGCCAAGTCCATCATCTCCACCATCATCTCCATGATGGTGGGCAGGCGCAGCACCCGCCGGAGTCGCATGGGGCTGGGTTGGATGGCACGTATCTTTGTGTTTCTTCAAGCCCCCCGGAGATTTGCACACTTTGCGGCAATGGGGGCAGTGGAATAATGCTCCTCTGAATGGCCGACGGGAGGACATGGCAGCGGGAGCAGCAGGATGCGGTAGTAGGAAAGGAACAATATATTGATAAGCTAAAGCACATGGCACTACGCATCACCATCAGACAAATTCGAAAGAACAAGTCACGCGACATAAACGAACCATCCTTACCTCTCTCTACACTTCCACCATGGCCCCAAAAGCTACACCAAAAACTGGACCCACACCGAGGCCCTTCGCACCTACTGTATCGATGGCGCTATGCCCCAAGCGAGCGGCTCAGCCAGGCGCTCTGGACATGCCGCAGGAAAAGCGCTCGCACGAGCAGACCCAGAAAGACAAGCAAGCCGAGGACGACAAGAAGAGCCAAGCTGCAGCCAAGAAGAAGCAAGGTATTGCCAATGTCGCCGCTATTGAGAACAAAACAGCTGCCAGTATAAATGCCTGTATACCATGCTTCAGGGCTAAAATATGTGTAAAACTCACAGGTACTCGTGAGTTTCTTAAAACCCGCGAGTAGTCATACTCACCATGAGCCAAGTCACCACGGATCTGAGTATAGTTTTTTTCACCACAAGTACTCACCTACGGATCCGAGTCTGCTCATGAGTAGACTCGTGACATGCCTTACATCGGTATGGGGATAGCCGTTCCCCCCTTCGGACGTTACGGGGATGGTCAAGTATTGCGTATTTAATCACTAATGGTTACGTCAGTCGAATTGGCGGATGACGATAATTCCTTTCTGCATCTCATTCTTTTGCAGTATGGTGATTTATATCTCCAGGTCCGTGAAGGCATCATCGTTGGACAAGTAGGTGCTCTGTTCAGACTGTCGATGCCTGAGCAAGGAGCCACCGACCAAATATGGCAGAGTAGAAGACGCTTTATTGCTTTTCAGAAACGGTCCACTGCTTGTATTTGCCAGAGGAACATGAATAATAAACCAGGTGAGTGGTACCTGCCGTAATGAATTTTTTATTTCCCTTATCCTGTATCATGTATTCCAGACGGTCACCAGACCAACATCCTGAAACCAGGTAAAGAAGCTACTGTAGGTCGGGCGCAGACAGATTTCTGGCTCCCCCCGTCAAGCAATGCGATGGGGCCGGAGTCGTCGCGGTCTGCCACGTTCAAGATGTCCTCAATGCTCCTCCATCGTGAATGGATTGAGCAGCTCGCTGTCCGCTGGTTGACTCCACCAGTCGTCGACGTACTCGAGCGAGGTCCCCTTTAACGCGTGCAGGTACGAAGGATACCGAGTGGATCCATAGGGACCATTCTTCCGTTGAGGGGTTAACGACCCTCACCTACATGCAGGTGCAATGTCCCCTTTTCCGTATTGCTCTGACGGGCGGGACCTCTGTTTTCTGCGCCCCCTCCTTTCTCTCTCTCAATCCTGTGCATTCTCTAACCTCCTTGCATCCTCTTGCGCCACTTCCAGGGTCTTGATCGTTCAGTTGGCCACGCTTAGTCTTTCTTGTGCGTGCGGAAAATGGAGGATATATATGGTGGCAAGCAATGATGTAGGGACGTAGTGCATGTATAGACCCCTCAGCGAGGTTGGCCAACCTGCCGCCCCCTTGTCGCGGGGCTGAGGCTTGCGATCCTTGGGCTCCTGCGGGTCCAGAGATTTACCAAGGCGGCTTAAATGGCTTTACGTTTCATTGGATCGGGGGATGTGACATAGATAATTGTCCTGATTTTCGCTATGGTGTGGCAAAAGAGATCTAGTTCAAATAGCGAAATTTGGGTTCGAACTGTCCCTTGGGATTTGTTTTGACGGCCCTGGTGCTTTTACATGAAGGCTGAGGGCTCTGCATGTCGATACAAACAAATGCATGTGAACCTCGGCATGGTGGGCCAAGAATTGACACCAAAACAGTATTTTCACCACTGTGCAACCATTTCAGGCCGGATTTTAACGGGGTCTTGCTGGTATGATAGCCAGCAAAATTTGGGTTTGAACTGTCTCTTGGGATTTGTTTTGACGGCCCTGGTGCTTTTACACGATGGCTGAGGGCTCTACATGTCAGCATGAGACCGGTTTCTATTACACTCGCCCTCCGCAGTGACCCAGTCGCTCCCATAAGTGCTGATATACGTGCTCGTTCCCGCGGCTCGTAGCGCCGCTCACGCTGTCCCTATCATTGGCTACTTCATCAGATAAAATAAAATAAAATAAAAACACGCCCATCACGAAACAATACCTCCTTGTCACGCGGTCCCGCCTCATCATCCGTCTGGGTCTGCGGCGGCGGCCATTTCAGCCCGCTCGCGAACAAAGTCCACCCGGCTTCCTCTACCCCTGCGCCTCTTTGCTCATTCCCTGCCCTTATTGCGACTTGGGTGGGGGGCCGTGGCGGTGCCCGGCAAAAACTCGCGCTTATGCTTTGTTTCTCTTTTTTCTTCTTCTTTCTTTCTTTCTTTTTTGGAGTGTTTGGGATAATGAGACTCAGTCTGCAGAAGCATTCCAAGGTCATCTGCTTGTGTTGCTGGTTGTTGGACCGGTCACTGCCAGGGAAATTATCCAGGAAGAAAAAATTCGAAATGCCTGATGAGCAAACTGGGTGACCTGGCAGATAGTTGACCTTAGAACAGATTACAGAGATGATAAATTTCCTGGATAAACTCCACACAAGATCTAGAGTCAGTAGAATCTGAGCCCTGAGAATTCACACTGTTCCCCCATGGTCCACCCGCGGTATGACAGGCGCCTCCAGAGCGCATCACAAATTGATCTATATGATCCATGGATGCAGCCACATGGCGCCACTACTCTGTTTATACCTTCCTCTCATCCAATCCTGCACATCTATTATACATCTTTCGCTTTCATCACAAGAGCACATGACTGAGAACACCTCGATATCTTTAAGTTTCAACGGTTTTCGCTCACCTAGGAAAGTTTTCTCACGCTAAAATATAATTGTATACGAGCAGAGCTCAATGTCAACCTATCATGTTCCCGACATATTAAAAATCAAATTGCCACGCAGACGAGGTTGCAAAAAAAAAAAATTCTGAAATTTCAGATTGGCTGCATATCACACATAGGACTCTAATTAGTGTCTTTTGTTCCCATTCTTGGAGGGATAAGCCCATCTTGAGCGCGAACGACATATTGAATGAAATGATGGGACTTACTAAGTACTATGTTAGTATTCGGACGAAATGGATAACTCAACTCGTCACCAGTCTGTTTTGTGGTGTGCAAGCAAGTAGACTTATACAACTCGGGCGGCCCAATTGACATTTATAGGATTGCGCCTTGCGGAGTTTAAAATTGAAGCGGGTACGATGCCGAGGAGCGCAGATTTATAGTATTTATACTGTTCTGAACCCCGGAATATAATGACAATACCCTCTGTTTTGACCTCGGAATTCTAACATCTGTCCGTCTCAAGCCTTTGAACTTCGCTCGGGAATTTCCGACGGCACCGTTACATGAGTCGAAGCTGAAGTGCCAGGGCACTACACATGCTCTCAGTAATTTAAACTCCGCACGCAGCCCAACTGGGCACCGAGTTGTCTTGCAGCAACTGGATGCATACCTCAAAAGCAAACTGGTGTGCAGTGGTGATGAGTCTAGGCCAAGGTTGTCATGCATAACACGCAAGGTCGGCCCGGGGCAAAACTCTGTGGCGGGATAAACATTGCCAGTGGATCTTTCTGGTCAAGATTGATGGTATCACGGTAAGGAGACTGAAGTGGGAGATGCATTTTGTCTCAGGGCATTCTTTAGGCTTTCCATTGGCATAGTACAATTAGTGATCACCACGGGTGTCCCGCGGGTAGGTTGAGCACGACCCGTACCCGTACCCGTGGTTTAACCCGACCCGTGGCGCGGGTGCGGGTTACCCGTCAATCTACCCGCGGGCCCACGGGTACCCGTGACCCGTGAAACCCGCGCCCTCAAAGGCCCAGATATGTATCAAACCACGGTATATTTCATAGAATGTGAGTTCAATACAAGTCACTCATACAGCTGCAGACATTGGATATCAGGAGCCGGCCACGAGAGAACTACCGTTCAACATAAACTGAGGTCGCTGATGTCAATTTGAATGAGATTTCGCATGGTTGAAAACCAGACTCACGAGGAACCGATAGTCCCGGGCCATACAAGAAAGAACCATTTCTGTACCACCAGACGAGCACATCGTCGACTCCAGCAAAAGGCACGGGTGGGCGGTCATACGGGTCAAGGCGGGTCCAACAAAGTCGACCCGTACCCGTACCCGCGACCCGCCACGGGTGACCCGACCCGTGGTGATCACTAAGTACGATACAAGTAGCAACAATAGTTATTGAAGTCTGTCCCAGTAAGTAAGGCAAGTCCCATCAATTTCATTAGGGGCAGTCAGAGTAGACGATTCTCGTCGATTCTGACAGTTGATTCTGACGGCGATTCTGATTTATTTAAGCGTGAGAGAATCGTCGAAAATCAGAATCGTCGCAGAATCACCGCAGAATCGATGTAGAATCGACTCCAGAGGCGATTCTACATCGATTCTCGGTGATTCTGATTTAAAATAATTCCGAGAATCGTCTCATAATCGCCGTCAGAATCGACCCAGAATCGGGTAAAAATTTCTACTCTGACTGCCCCTATTGAACACGTTGTTCACGTTTAGGATGGGCTTATACCTTCGAGAATGAACACCAGAGACACTAATTAGAGTCCTCTATATGATATGAAGCCATTCCAAATTGACAGAAAAAGAAAAAAAAAATGGCAACCTCCTCCGCGTGGCAAATTGATTTTTGTTACATCCGGAACGTGATAGTCAACTGAGAAAACTGGAATTCAACAATACAGTGCATGTACTAAAATCATCTAGCGTGTGGACTTGTATTGAGTTCATCTACACGACCTCAATACAAGTGAGCTGACCACATTGTTTGTGCATGTTTATATGGCTGTCCGCTACATGCGGACAGCCACAGCGTCCCGTTGATATGGGGTCGACCCAATTTGGCTCATCTTACCTGATGCCTTGCCCACCACAATGGGATAGATGCAGCTCAACAGTGCGCAGTTGGATCTTAGGCTAATTTTGCTGCGTCCGGACAAAATCTGGAATACAGTACATAGATACAACTTGACTGTCACCTCTTATATGTGGACTTCGGGGTGCTAGCCTCGGTGCGTCTCCACACTTCCATTCACCTGCATCACCGGAACACAGGTACATGTGTCAGCATGTCTGACAAGGAAATCCTAGTATGATCAGCATTAATCGGCAACATTCAGCATTGGCCCGTAATGCACTTCCTTTTAATTCAATCATCCATTGCATTTCATGCCAGATTAGCGCATGGGCGATACAGGCCTGTCCTATTTTAATCTGGGCTTCAGTGAATGTTGCTCCTAAATATATATAATCTGTACGCACCGGGGATCGAACACACGCCAGGATGCAGTTCAGAAAGCGGGCCGGTAATATAGCCGGTTACAGCCACTATTTTATCACAAAAAATCTAATGACGTGGGATTGGGCCTCTTCGAGGCGGGAGCTGAACCTTCAGGTTATACTCCAATACAGTACTATTTGGGACCATTCACATGGGAAATAGCTCCGTTCACATCCGAGTCTGCAGACCCCTTGCTTAGAGAGGTCTCTACTGAAAATATTGGTGTGCAGGATGTACCTGATCCCTCTGCAGACACAATGTATCCCACAAAAGCATGTCTGACGGTCACTACTATTTTAGTGTCCACGCCAGTGATCGCAGGCAACTTTATACAGCCTTGGCCTTTTCCTCTCGGCAGCGGAACCTGAGCACGCAGAGGCCTGTTATATAGACTCAAAACAAAAAAAATTTTGGGCATGAACCGGGGGAGATATGAACGTGAACGTCCCGAAAGTGGAACCGGGCAGTTTGGCAGTGTCACAAAATGTTACAAAAGTCTTTCATTTCTTTCGTGCGTTATACAACTTCTGTTGAGCCCATATTTTGCCAGTCAATAGATGTTGTCTATATAGATGTCTCAGATTTTTACTAGAGCAAGAGAGCTTCAATTGCGCTTGAGATCAACAAAAATTCCACATGCAGGTCCGTGGACACATCAGGGGCTAAATAGTAAGCGTAGTTCGGGGATCGTCACGATGACCAACATTGCCGTGCTTAATTCAAAAACTGAGCAGTGATTTCCTCAGAGCCAGAGGCTGACACTTTTTTTTCAACGCTCTATACAGTCCCTAACCCGGAAGCACAACACAACATCGAAGAGAAACGGTACATTTCTTGACGGTTTGAGGTCACTCTCAGGTCCAAAACTTGGTAGGTACATCAATGAACATTGTGTCTACCTACCCCCAGAAGAATTTGTGTAAACCAAGTCTATGTATGGGCTCAGAGAAAATTCTTAGCCGAATTTTCGGCTGAGATCAACAGCTTTGATGCTCACCGAGAAGATAATTATTACTCTACTCAGGTTTATTGTCGACGGCAACACTCGATGGGCTTCGTAGGAAAGGGTTTTCAATGTCTCTCATTCCTCCTATGTGCTTCCCGGAGCCAAAATACCCCATTAACATACTGTTTTCCCGGCGACACACCATTGCACTTCCACGTTGAAAGTCATATTTTGACTGCCGGAAATGATTCCGCCCATTCTTGACGACCGCTTCTCCGATGGCTAAAAGGTGAATTCAGGAATGTATTTCAGACCAAGGGCCCTCAGTAGGCAACTCAGACCGAAATTTGACTTACATATGGCAGAGATATTTGCCCGTCAACCTGAGCATTGCTCTTTTGGGTGAGGGACTGTACCCCAAAATATATTTTTGCAGAGGGTACCTATCCCTGGAAGTACCCAAAACGACCCGGGTTCAAGCTTGGGTCGTCGGTGGCCCTGGACCTGGACACTCTCAAGTCAATCCTGAACAGTACATAGTCAAATCCAAGTATTATGCACAAAAGTTGCGGTTGTGGCTGAATGCAGGCAAGGCCAGTTGGCCACGTTAGAAAGGCATGGTAGCTGTATGCTTCGCTCCAACTTCAAAACCGTGTATGTGAGTTGATTGCTACTGAACACATCGAGCCAGGTATATATTCTAAAAGGCTCATCCCTCGAGATATTCCTGCAGTGCAAAGTATCGGCACAGTGCCCGGGAGAAGCTTATATGATTGCAGATCTGTGGAGCATCCCATCACGACCAGACAGATTAAAGTGTAGAAGCTGCTAGAACATCAAAACAATGAGGGAACAGAAAAGGGGGTGGTTAAATATTTAAATGCTGGTGCCAAGAAATTCTGGACGGATGAGCCAAAACACTTGAAATCCGAGACATGGGGTGGGCGCGACGGTCACGTGATCGCGCTTGATGGCTATCACGGCCAAGAGTAAGAAATGACACGTAACAATTGATCATTGCCGGATACATGCCCGAACACAAAGCAGAAATGACCAATCACCAAAATTGAAGTTGAAGTGTTTTCTTTGGTTCCAGACCATAATCTGGGTTGAACAAAGGTATACATATTGGTAAAGAGGTGAAGAAAATCACCCTGGAATTTTTATTTGTTTCTGGGCATTGTGCCATCTCTGTTCAATTTATTTTGGCTATGACCAATGTTAGATGACTAGTTTTTTGTTTGTTCATGTAGCAAAGATGGCTGGCCGAAACCCAAGTTCTCTAGGGTAGCCAAACCTAAAGGTTCAGCAATGAAACTCGTAAAAAAGACTTCAACACAGCCACTATTTTATCATAACGATCCCGGGGGACTGACTTGTTCAGAGGTCGAAAAATCCTCATATCGATTTCCCAAATAGACGATTACATATTACATAAGCACTCGTAACTGCGGCTCTTCCTTCGGGCGCACTCGCGTATCTTCGGACCACTCGGCACACCGGGCTCACGCCTCACCGTGCGCTCGCAGAACCGTGCAATCTCGGAGATTACGTGTGGCGGGACGGTAAACACAGGACTACTATCTAGGTTACAAACAGCGAGCTATCAACTTTAGTGTACCTTTTTCAACCCACTTATGGTGGTGGGCACCGACCACATCAGTGATGGGAACATTACGTCAGCTGATGGCTCCGCTCCAGCCTTGAGAAATGGTCCGCCCTTTTTCAGAGTGGGCATTCGACCTGCCGGCGGAGGCTTGGTGGGGAAGCAAACTATGTAACTATACCTACAACTTAAAAGAGCCCTTTTTTGTTTAATTTTTCTTCTTGCCACTGCCAGTGTGCGGATATGATAATTAATTGGCTTAAATCAAGAATCGGGCTCTTTTAAGTTGAAGTTTAGGCCAAAAATCACATCCAGATCACTTCATCGTCGCGTCATAGTGCACCAATCAGACCAAAAAATGCCCAAATCATTTCACCGCCAAATTCCTTAATTAGGTATGTGACGGAACACGTTGTCACACATCAACGCCATCACCTCTCGCTCATCACGTCGCCCCGCCCCTCGAACAAGGCTGTGAGCCTCCCGGGAAGGTGCTGAAAGCTTCCTTTTACCTATATCTATGTTTTTGACTGATATCTTTAATAAATTCAGTGAATTCTTTCAATAGCCGGGCTAAAACAGCGATGACATACACAAAAGATGCGCGATGCGCGTGCTCGTCCACGTTTTAAAAAGAGCATCCGAAACTTGTTGGAACATCTTCTAACCAGGTTATTCCGAGTTCTTCGGTTGAACAGGAGGGTAGCGACATTGTTCCGGATCACTTTGACGGAGACAATGCGGATTTTGGACACTTTGACGACGATGTACCGGTGTTTTGAGTAGATTTGGTTTAGGGAAAACATACACTACCTAGGTATTCTATTTCCAGGGGGTGTTGAGCACAAATCATGGGAAATGCAGATGAAGGAGAGGTGGACCACATTTTAACCGGTTAGGTTAAGTCACCGGCTTAGTCATCAGCCCATCACTGATGCGGTCGGTGCCCACCACCACCACTTATTAATTCCCCGAGAACGCATCAATCACCGATGTTTCCACATGTCGTCTGCCACGGTTGCATAGCTACGATGCTCCTCAAGTCACCTTGGAACCCCCCAAATCAATCGATATGCACGGCGTCGTCCCAAATCCATCCAGGTTCCGGATTACTTCCGTCGTACAGTAGCCTGCCCATTGGACTGGTCGTGACGGGCTCGAGTCGTCTCTTCATGCAGGCACGGTTCACTTCCATGATTCCCTTATCAACGATCCTCAGACGAGGACGAAACGTGTGGTCTGACTGAAACCTGGAGGCCGCGTGGGACCAACACGTCTCCATAACCCGGGATATGGCTCACAATCGTTGCCCCGGATTCAGGCCGCCTAGAATGGGCATCATGGACGTCCTGAGTCGCATCGGTAATAATGGCAGTCGCAGCTTGGAGATGCAGTGGATATACCCAATCAACGGCCCCAGGTGATTGGGCCGACGCCACAGGAGTTGCAGGGGAGTCGATACAGACGCCCTTCACCGAATAGAAGGACCGTAAATACATGGATCGCGTAAACAAGGAGCACCTAATACGTACGGGCCTGTCGCCTGTCTGACTCAGCACAGTCTGGGCACCTAATACATTGTGCGAAATTTGGCGAGCGCGTAGCGGAAGGACACTATATGCGCTGACGTTCTGAGTGTCGAGGAAGTAGCGGCAGAAGATCCCACTGCCGTTGCTTGCGCTGGGCAATCCCTGTATGGGAAAGTGTTCAAGTTCTAGAGAGTTGGTCATCGGAACGACACATTCGAAAGTGAGCGCGGAGATGATGTCGCTGTGGTTTGAATATAGGCGTTCGTATTTTGACGGATCCCTTTGAAGGTATTGAGAATAGTTTGCTGTATCCGAATGTTTCAGGTCCCTGAAGGTCCTGAGCATACTTTGAAGCATTCAAATGACCCATCTCTCTTACAACGAATGCAGCATGCTATTATCGTTGGCTGCGTAATACCAATTGATATCAACCCACACCTGGGGGCACAATGAGAAGAGAACGTGGAGGCAAGCGACAACTCACGTCGCCCTGCGAATTTGATCGAATTGCCTTAATTTTTGCCACCCAGTACTTGGCGTCACTGTAGTTGATTAGTATATGAGTAGTTAGACCAACATGTACTTGTAGCAGACATTTGAATACATGCATGTTCTCTAAACATCTGAATGACCCGGGAATATGGACATGAATACACCCCAGGTAATCGTTCATAAACGTTCACAATTGAGTCATAATTGGTCGACAATTAGTGTCAATTATCGTGGGCATAAATAATCGCGTAGTCGTCGATAATTGTCGACAATCGGGCAATTATCGACAATTGTCAACAGCTGGTACTAATTGCCATTTTCCGGTTTTCCTGATGTTGACCTATACCTTGAAACAGCTACAGATCTCAGAGGACAAAAAGTGATATTCAAGGTGGATGATGTTTGAGTGTGACTAGCCATATGCGAGGCGCATGTAGATTGACGATGTCTCAGTGCAACTGTCCGACCTCCCGGCAATCCGAACATTCCTCTTTACAATGCCCGATAAACACACAAACCCGATTGCGTGAAAGAGTCAACAGAGTGAGAAATCAATATGAGGAGATGGCAGACCGTAAAAGGGTGTCATAGTAGAATGTTGGTGTGTTCTAGATAAGTGTACATGTTATCAGTACCACTGTTAAAATCAAATAATAATAAACTCACTTGATCAACGGCCATGAGTTGCAAAAAACCAGGCGGCCCCGACCCTACAGTCTTGGAAGGACCACTAACGAGCTGCCAATCACTAGTTCGCGAGTTAGAATTTTTGAGACCAGCATCAATATTTACTCACTCGTAGGAAACCAGAGGACATAGCGTGGCTCTAAAGGAAGATGTCATTGAATCGGGAGGTGGAAAATGTGAGGACTCACAGACTATACCCGGGAGAAACCAACTGGATCCATTGGGAAGTTGAACGGCGTATGCATGGGGATGCCGTCGAAGCCGTTCATCGAAGGCGACGTGACGACGTGAATGACATGACGTGCGAGCCCAGCTGGAGCCGGATGGGGACCCCATGCTGAGCGTATGGGAGGGGATCTGGGGAGAATCAAGATTTGCGTGAGGAGGGTGAAGGAAATGCCTACGCAGAATGGTGAGCAAGATACAACAAGCCAGCAGTGTCCTAGCAACGAGACCAATGAGGATTTGAAGCGCAGGAGGAAGCAGAGGACACTTATTATACTTGCTTGAGGAATCACTTCCTTACACCCAGAGGTAAGGCAGGGGAGGAGGAATGCACCACGACGAGAGGACGAAGTTGGGGAAGATGAGGGGAAGAGGAAAGAGAGGTGTTGAGGTCTACGGTCTGGCGATCAAAACAAACCACCGTTTCTGGCACGTGAGTGTTTCAGCATTTGATCCGACGGACTTCACGACGTCGGCTCGACTTGGGCGGTCGGCAATGGACTTGGTGAAATTCAAGCAGATTTCCGCTGCAAATGAGATTGAGGTGCTGACTGTCCTTCAAGGCCGCAAGTCAAGTCAGCAATGAAGGGGATGACCACTCCGGCTGGTGGGCCAGAAAACAGAGTAACTTGAGGCAATTGTTACATGTTATTGCTGATTGCGTAAATTATCGCCGATTATCAACGTTGTCAACAATTTGGCGACAATTACCGAACAATTGTCAAATCTGAATTTTCCTGATGAAGACGCCACTGCGGGTCTGTGGAAGCTGACCGTCAAAGGATTCGAGGTCTTTCATTGCCGCCCACGTCAGCTGTAGTATCTGAACAGTTCGTAAGGGGGTTAAATTTTTGGCGACTATGCGGCAAGTATGTAGTGACTATGTTGAGATTTAAGCAAAATTTAGGGCAAATTTAAGCTGCCGAAAATATTAATAGCGTGGGCTGGTGCCGTCCTGCTGACCCAGGGGTCGCATCTGGCTTGGATTGACCCAGGAAAGCTTAATTCAGGCAAGTGCTGCCATTTCCCTCCAAAAGCCAGCCCAAAAATGTAAAAATGGGCGTTAATGAGCCAAAATAACAAGCAGTTATTTTGGCTTAAACGGTGCTTTTTTTTCAGAGATACAGACAAAGAACCCTCAATTTACTGGTACCAGACCTTGCCCGGAAATTGCAAAAGTACCTGAGATATACCTCGAAAGTCCGGGTTTATGATTGGATCAGGTGGGTCGTTATCTGCCAGTTATCACTGCGTTCAGCGGGTCCCTATAACCAGTTTGTGTCTAACTGTCTCGGCATTTACAGCCCACCTAATAATCTCATGTAACCCATTCTAGTAGGGTTGCCATGTGAGTCAGATGTCACCTCTACTAGAGGGCCGTTCTAGGCCATCTAGCGCTACACGCAATAAACCACGCAATACCCTGCAATAAATACATGCAAGACCTTCCAATAAGTAGGGCGGGGGACTTGGAGGTTTACGGGGGGAGTTCCCTCCCAAACTCCTCAACGGCGATCCCCTGCTCACGGAGCACGCAGCCGAATAAAACCGGAGCGCTAGGATGGGTGGTAATTTTGTGGATGATAAGGTGCAGAGATAATTGTGGGAGGTTGCAGAGAATCGGGGAAAGCAATCAATGGTCGGGTCGGCAGTGGGAAAAGCGTCTCTTTTGCTTCACCCTAACAACCACTCCAAGATGCTTGAGTTTCCACAACATGCAAGAGTCCATTTTGTCTCGCCAAAATAGCTCAGAAAACGCGTCTTAACACCCCAAAAGAGTACGATTAGATTCCGAAGCTACGGCACCTGAAAAACCGCAATTGAAGTAAAAATTAAGAGCAATTTTCCTCCCATTCGTTTTCATCGTCTCTGTGCCGCCAGAATCCCTGATATCGAGTCGTTGGCTTTCTGCGCCGTTTCCCAGCATTCTCCTGGGCTCAAGCACGTTTTCCTCGCCCACCATCTCGGCCGGATCTCTGTCGAGTCCTTCGGCAATTTGGTTTTCGGACGTCAAGGGCTCCCGCGCCAATTGCATCGTCGCCTGCTTGACTGCACGGGAAGATATCTCACAGTCGTAAATATCTTCTTCGCCTGACGAGCCAGCCAACTGAGGATCCTTTTTCGTTGTGGCATAATTCTTGTTGTGCTTTTCCAATGCGTGGATTTTTCCGGTTAGTAATTCGTTCCAAAATGGTGTGTTTTCGCGCTTCATATCCCGCAGAGCCTGGCGTGCCCGGAATCCCGTCAAGGTCTCGTAGGAGAGATCCCACTCTTTTGCACGGCAACCTGCGAAGGCCTGCGGGATAATTATTAGCCATGTCGTGGAAATTTCGCGTTCGAAAGATACCTTTTTGATGAGATCCGCGTCATTGATTTCTTGCCATCCATCCCACATCCACCCCATGAGACAAGGTATCATCTGAGAACCTCACAAAATTTGTGCAATTTGTTAGAGAATCAACATGGAACAATGTTCCCAGTTTGGGTGATCATCAAAATGCTCGACTTCTTCTAGGTCAAATTCCCTGCAATTTGACCGGAAGCCTGCACCGGAGCCGAGGTATGATCTATGAACCTCATAAAATTTGTGGAATTTGTCAGAGAATCAGAATAGAATGATGTTCCCAGTTTGGGGGATCGTCAAAATACTCAAATTCTTCTCGGTCAAATTTGCTGTAATTTTACCAGCAGCTTCCCCATGAGACAAGGTATCATCTGAAAACCTCACAAAAGCTGTGGAATTTGTCAGAAAACAAGAATGAAATAATCTTCCCAGTGACCGATCACGTGGAAATAATAAATTCAGACCACCTTGCACGTGTCCGGTGGGCGCAGAGGCCTCTAAGAAACCTCCCAATCCGGTTTTACTCCGAGGACACTGCATGGAGGTGTTATTATTTTTTTCTGACAGAATAAAGGACGCAAAGAACATTTCACCGGACAGGCATTTGAGCTGATTCAGTAGTGCTCTCATGGGCTCGGCTGGGCAAACCTCACCAACCCGACTTCGGGCCCGGTTCGGAAGTTTCTGCCGCACGGACCAGGTGTTTGTTTGGTCTTTCGGGGCCCGGATACTCGGGTCCCGGTTTTCCATATAAACGGCCAAGTAACGCCTCGACACTCGTACCATTCTGGACCTGGATTATTGGATTGAGGTTACAGTTATGGATGGGTCAATGGGACAACCAAATAGTTTGAGGCAGCAGTCATGTATACACACCCTGTGCACAATTATGAGGAAGCCAAAACATTTGTATTGGATACATGTACATTCTCACATAACCTCAGCCCGAGATGACTGCAATTGCTTGAGTACTGAGCTAAATTGACTGTCCCATTGAGTGTCCAACAAATACACTGCCAAATAAGTCTGAATTTTTGTCTTCGTACACTCTTTGCAGCTGCGAATTATATCATTAACACTTGTGTATAACCAAGTTTTAGGGCAGGGGGCGAACAGGAAGGAGGAGAAAATGATTGTCCCATTGAGTGTCCTGTCCCATTGACCCGTCCATAACTGTAACTTGGCCAGTTGCCTGCAGTTCATTTATCCCGTTCCGCTGGTACCCACTCCGAACTCTGAATTATTGGATTCAGCGCAACCCAGTCAGTTGCGTTGAATTCACGGGTCTCGGTGGAGTGAGTGCAGCTTCGGCTGGCTCATTCATTTTGGGCGTAATTGGATCGAAGCTATTTATGCTCCGAGGCCATTTACGGTTCTGGGGGTTTCCCGTTTGGGTTTAGGGGCTCTCGCCCAGGTTTATTAATTCGTACAAATTTCTTCGTTGACAACATCCCCAGCCCGGCAAATTTCCAATAGGGGAATACTGTTATTTTCAAAAATTAATTCTATTCTAAGTGTGAGACCTCATACCTCAAGTTCAACTGTCATATCCAATGCAGAATTTAGTGTAGATTAAGAATTCGTCCAGAGGAATGGGAATTATGTGCCCGTGTAACCAAATTTCCGGTTACTTTTTGTGATGACGAGTGTCAGGACACGGGCGAGGATGAATGGATATTCGAAGAGGACGTGATGTTCGGGCTTATTTGACTTTTCTCTCATTTCTCCCATTTTTTCCCCCATTTCTCCCAAATTGTTTGGCATTATTTGGCAAATTTCCAACGGCTAGAAATACCGGGATTTTTACTGCGACTTGTATTTCAAATCCATGCTTGCTATGGCGCGCTTCACTTAGCCACCACCTAAAGTTGACTAGTCCCAAATCCGCCAGAGGCCGAAATTCTTTCTGTATACCCCTCTGGTAAACAGGTTAAATTTTATTTATTTTCCAAGCTGGTGAGTCGTATAGCGCGAAAACTTAATTATGCTCAAAGGCATAAAGATAACGCTCAAAGGCGGGCTATGCTCGGTAGCAGATGCCTCAAAGGGCACGATTACGCTCAAAGGCGGGTTATGCTCGGTGGCAGACGCCTCAAAGGGCAGGATTACGCTCAAAGCTGAGGCAGGTTATGCTCGGTGGCAGATGCCTCAAAGGGCAGGATTACGCTTGGTGGCAGGATTATGCTCGGTGGCAGATGCCGCCAGGTCTGCCATCGTACGGGCGGCCGTTTGACGACTTCCATACATGGCTGAGAGAGGAGAAGGAGTGGCTGCTGCTGAAGAAGGCGTCTGGGGCTGCTGGGAAGGAATGAACATCGGAGATGGAGTACGTTCAGAAGTTGGTGAACTACAGCGCTAGCAGGTAAGCCATTTTTATTTCGAATCAAGCCTACGCTGATCTGATCCGGGTCATAATCCGTTCCAGGTATCTCCGTGTTTCCCATAATGACGAGTCGCGCCTTGCGTCGTGCTATCTCCCCGGTCTCGTCTAGCTTGTTCCTGTACACCCATTTATTCCCCAGTGCCTTTCGGCCCTCTGGTAACTCAGCAAGACTGAAGGTGCCCAGGTCTTGGAGTTGCTTAAGTTCCTCTTCCATAGCTCTGCGCCAATCTTCGGATCGTGCGTGCTGTGTCGCCTGTCGGTTGTAACGGGTTCCGAGTCTACGGCGATGTTAGCGACGTCCTCGGTGCGAACACGATGGCGCCAGGCGTCTGGTTTGGATGAGGATTGATTGTTGGGGTTACGAAGCTCGCGCCAGTAAGTGCTATCATTATACACTTTTGGTCCTTGCGCGGCAGTTCTGGTCTCGTGCGGTGCGCGCGGCGGCATCTTCAAGATATTGCGAGATTTTGATGCGGGTGCGGGTGTGATTGGCTTGTGGGAGCCTGTTGGCAGAATTCAACCTGAGTCCGCTCAAACTTCAGGTGCGGCGTTGGCATCATCGCCCGTGAATGATTGACACCTGTCAATCATGCCATCGTCTCTCCTGCGTCGCATTCGCGTTGCTACCGTCACCGGCGGTACAAGTCGTACCACCACGGCTTTTGCCCCCGGTGATGTTAAGCGGTTAACAACGCCGGAGAAGGCTGGTGTGGGCGGGAGGTCCCCTTACTTCGACAGAACTGATTCCAGTCCAAAATAATCCATTTCTCAGAATTTTGTATCCTAATGAGGTTGAGGCCAATTCTCCCACTCGTGCACACACATTTACACTTGATCTGGTCTCATTCTGGTATGAACAGACACCAAATTGAATATAGGCCATCAGCCATTCGAGCCACCAGCCACCTATGTGCGCACGGCAAAACAGCCACTGGGTGGCTCGAGTGGCTGTTGCGCAAGTTCTCTATTGAGGGCTGGGGTGGCAGCTTCAGAACTTCAAAAGTCTCTTGAGGAGCTCGTACAATTGCTGTAGGTCCAGCTAAAACCGTTGTGGTGTGGTAGGAGGACAAGAGATGCACGTCGACAGATGATGTAGGCGTGATGGGATCTCAGCTTGATCACGGGGACTTTATGTTGACCGAAAACGGACGCGCGGCGTCGTAATTAGCGTTTCCAACACGCACCTTTTGTGATTCTGAGTGGGAAAAAATCTGGAGGTACTCCCCACATGTCTGTGAGTGGTCTAACCAACTGATTTGGTTCAGACTTCGGGTATTTAGTCACTTCATTGTTTTCTACATAAAATGGCTCCGAGAGTACTACAGACCTGCAGGAAGGAATTACTTATAGTTTTGACTCTATGACATTACTTCTTATGTGCATACTTCCATCCTCCCAAAAAATCAGCTTTGTTGGACATGATCTGGGCGTGCTGGGCCGGATTTGTGCCTCGGAAGACCCATTGACCCAGCACATCCAAAATACAATATTTTTTCTGGTTTTTATCTATCACTAATTGCGCACGAATTATTCCGGAAGATCTAGATAGGTCCCATGCCAATCCGTGTAGAACTCACTGAGATACGGGGAATTCTTTCGCGACGATCAAAAACTGCCCAAAATGGAAATTTTTCGTTCGCACCTTCGGTACCGCCAATGGCTGTAAGTGTCGGTAATTTGAGTGCAGTCAATAAAAGTGTCGGGAATCTGAAGTGTGTCAATACAAGTGTCGTAAGTCACAACCGAGTCAATAAAAGGGTAGGAGAGATCGGCCTTTTCCGACACTTACACTTTGGTCACGAAACATCTATAAAAGGGTAGGAAAGTACAAAAATCTCAAATAAAAGTGTCGGAAAGTCCAAAGTAGGGGGGGATTATTAAAAGTGCACTTGGACTGCTATATTGGTGGGCATTTTTTCCCCCTCCGCCATTTCAGCACCACCTTTCGGGTTCTGTGCGCCATCGGGTAACTCTGCTGTGCAAATATTTTAATTTGGGTTTCATATCCCAACCGACCATTCTAATCACTGTGTATTCTTATGAGATCCGATGGCGAGGCAATGCCTCTGTGGAGCGGTAGGTTTTGCTTAAATACCAGCTATGGCGGTCAAAGTGCACTTTTAATAATCCGCTACACTTTTTGGGGAATTTGACTTTTCCGCTACATTTATCGTGAAAATGACAACTTTCCGCTACTTTTTTTGAGTCGGATCAGAGCAAAAGAATGTAGCGGAAATCTTACGTTTTCCGCTACATTTATTTGGCGACTTGACAATCCCGCTACATTCATTTGACAGGTTTGTGATCCCGCTACTTATTTTGTGACTCGATCCATTTCCCGCTACTTTCTATTGTGAGTGGGTCAATCCCGCTACTTTTTTCTCGGGAAAAATAAAAAACCTCCATTCTTCGATATACGATAGAAGATACCTACCGCATACTCTAAAACACGCTAGGACAGTATGTACGATAGGAACAAATGAGAAATCACGGCTTTAGTCGGAGGCACGTGACCGTGACGCAGACGGACGACCACAGCACTACAACGCCACATCGTGCGCGCTACCCACCTCGGAAATAGACCTGGGCGCACTGGGTGTCGATCTAACGCAACCAGGCGGCACCTCCGCATGCTGGATGTCGACGCAGCGCCGGTGGCGCCGGAGAGATGACATCAATGCCTGTCCCGAGCGCGGGCACCGCAGCGACAGCACCAGTCTACCGCCCAGTAGCCACGCTGCTGCAGCGCGACCACATGTACACGAAGCGCATACAGCGGCTCGTAGCACCTTCCCGTTCGCGTCGGGATAGCGGAGAGCGGCGTGTGAGTGAGCGCGGTGTCGGGCGGCATGATGTGGAAGGGTGAGTGCATGGCTAGCGACCCGAGTTGGAGCCGGCCTACATCTCCATGTGATGCTGGAACTGGAGGGGGGACAGGGCAGTGTTGGTGAGCTGGGCGTCGGTCCAGCGCGAGGGCTTTGCACCTCCACGTGCTGCATGTCGATGCAGCCCATGCAGGTTGGTGCACGAAAAAGACGACAACACAGGTCGACGTCCGTCCCGAGCACGCCACCGCAGCAACAGCACCAGCGGGTGCCGGGGGAGTAAACAGGCGCATGTTGTGGCTCTTCGCCTCTGGGCCGGTGCCAGGTCCGGCGGCGCATCAACGACATTTGCGCGAACGCGAGGAGCGGCGTGGGGCACAGACATCGCACAGCATCAGGCAGCCGCACGAGGGGCTGTCTTGATCCTGGCGCGGGCAGGTGGGAAACGGCGGATGCAGAGACAATCCACTTTGCATGCTGGGTGTCGGCGCAGTGGGGGCGGCACCGTGAGCCGGGGAGACGACGACATGGAGGTGAACATTAGGTACTGCACATATCGTCCGCAGAGCACCGTCCCGAGTATGGGCACTGCAGTAACAGCACGACCGCGTCGACGCGAGTGGCTCCGTGTCACGCAGAAGCAGGGGTGGGCCTATCTAGAATCGAGTCCGAGCGGCGTTGAGCAGGAGTATTACAAGTGGAATGGCGACATGCCTTGTAGGTGGCTGGACCGATAATCCTGCAAAACTGATGCATGTCGACAATGCGCGAGGAGACAAAGACAAACTACGAGAAACTGGGGTGAGCTACTGAGATGAGCTCTCGCGGTAAGGACAAAAGGGCGTACCTATTCTCAACTACCCAACTTCTGATGAGAATCGGTGCGAGAATACAGGCGGGCAGGAAGGTGACTCTTCAAAATGGACCGCATCGAAGTGATTTGTGCATTCTTTTGGCCATGCTGTATTGGCACATGGCACAGTAGCCAAGAGAGGAGGAGACCCAAAGGAGACCCGAAAGGACGGCCCCGAGCGGAGCTGGAGTGAGGCCAAGCTTGTCGTGGCGTCGTCGTCGTTGGGGAGGGAGCAAGAGTCACAAAAATGTCACGCATACTACGAATTAGGGATCGGCACCGTAACCGTATATACGGCATACGGCATACGGCTTTACGGCAAAGCCGTACCGTCCCGTATAGCCCCCGGGGATGCCTCGTACGGTTACGGTTACGGTACGGCTGTTTTATAACGCGTGATTGAACATGCCAATGCTGAAGTGTGGGTTCAAGAGAGCCTCAGGCAGGATTAAAATGCTTGAATCTACAATATCTAAACCCACCTACCCTAATTCGGCAGGGTTATCGGCAGCCGTATACGGCTTTATACGGCATGTGAAGCCGTACCGTAACCGTCCCGTAAAGCCCTGAAAATGATACGGCTTACGGCCCGTAGTTGTACGGCCCGTAGCCGTATACGGTACGGTGCCGATCCCTACTACGAATCCAAGCCAAAGGCATACATTAAATGCTGGGTAGAGTACGGTAGCAAGGAGTGTGGGATTAGTTATTAAATGTAGGTAGGTAGGTGGCAGCAAAGGAAGGTAGCAATCGAAGATTATAGCAAAAATATACTACATTGAAGGTCGGCGGCACGGCGCCGGATTATTGCGTGGATCTAAGTCAAGCGGGCTCGATATGTGAGGCGCAGGTCAGGCCCATGGATCATGGGAGGGTTTGGGGACAACGAGCCCCTCCCGCGGGGCAGGAGGTACATATCTCTGCAGGGCAGGGCGACGGGTATGGACTGTGGAGACTGTGGATGTGTGTGGGTTTGGAGCGGAGGAGCTGCTCGCCGTAGTCGTGAAAGGACCCGCCGCAGAGGAGCTGTTGAGAGAGGGACCGGTAGAGCTGCCTGCTGAAGGCTGAGTCGAAGTAGATGAGAGGCTCCCAATGGGCAGCGCTGCTGTCCCGAGACTTGCAGTGCCACTAGGAGCGGAGATCGTCGTCGAACCGCTTGCGGTAGCAGATGCGGTCGAAGCAGAGGAACCGCCGGGAGCGGTCTGAGTCCAGGTTGGGGTCCAAGTCGAGTATCCCGGGCCACCGATGCCAAAAGTCGCAGAAGCAGGATCCAGTGCTGGATCGTACTGGAATGACGATGTTGTGGGCCGCAGCTGTGGAGAAGGGCTGTCGTGGGACGTCCCATACCAGCTTGGTGTCACACCTAAGAGGGGGGATATGCATTAGATTTAGGCCCGAATCTACAAAGGAGCGCAAGTATTCCTCACTCTGATCAGATCCCACAGAGTCGGAACGGGACCGCTTCGCACGATCCTCGGGGTCGGAGTCAAACGAGAGCGACGCACTTCTTTTGCGAGAAGGCGCTAAAATCCAAAATCAGCCAGTACTCGCGAGACTCAGCCTGGGCCTGACCTTCATTGTCCTGCGCGATGAGTCTTTCTGGAAATACTACTTCAATGTCAGAATCGTCGCCTTGAAGGAAGAGAGCTGCTAGCGAAAGTTTCCTGGATTAGCCAGGTCGAGCTTGAAAGAACGAGACAAACAGCACTTACCTGTATCGGCCGACTCCGATGTTTTTTCTTGTTTGACCACCACCGAGCTTCGCGTCCGCCGACGTGGTGCGGGAGGATCGTCTCTGACCCCATCTTCGAGCTCGTCGATATCGGAATCGGAGTAGTCTGCGTCTACTTCGGAGATGGTTTTGGTGGTAACTTCCCGCTTGACTCGGACCCCTTGTGATTTGCGTCGGACTGGCTGTGGAGCGATTTCCTCGACCTCGGACTCAGAAAGCAAGTTCTCGCCGGAGCGCAGTTCCTCGATGGCATGCTGGAATCCAAGCTCGAGCACCGAGGACGGTATCTTATGCTTCGTGGCTACAAGTCCACATTAAGCCTTCGGAAAGCAAAGGACTCGTAAAAAGACTCACCGATGCGGACATGATGCTCAAGGTACTTACGTGCCGTTGGGCCCTTTGCTTCATTCAGCTCTGCACCGGTGATTCTTGGTCGGCCGATGATATACAGCTTGCGGTTGGCCTTGCCCACGAGCATCCAATGAAACTTCGGCACCGCATTTTCCGGGTAACGGAGGTCCAGAAACTGGAACAGTAGGGAAAATGTTTTCCGAAGCCACCTGTCGATCCGTTCTTGGGTCCAGCTCACATTGAATGCGAGGTCTTGGCCATCGAGTGTCGTGAAGGCAGCAAGCCCATTCTTTCTGAGCTGCTCAAGAGCGGGAGCGTTAGGACTCTGAGCAACGCGAAGCTCTCCTCGAGACTAGCAGCAAATCAGTAAAACTGGATCTCTGAGGATGAGGACGATCACGACGTACATCAAGTCCGGTCGTGATGACATGCACACTATTGACTTTGATTTTCTGTTTACCCGTTTCGTTCTGCTTCTGCTTTGTTGTCTAATACACAGCTGTAAGAGAAGTTTCGAGAATCGAAGACTGGTGACTTACCGCTGCCTTGCTAGATCCGGATGAGCCTGCGTTGGGACGGAAACCGGTACTTGACTCTGCGCGTGCCTCCGCATCGGTCGGTTTTTTCTTCCCCAGGCCATCGAGGTTGTACTTTCCCAGAACATCCTTGACTGTAGCGGCCTGGACAACTGTGGTGTGGACTTTTTTCCGGTGCGGGCAATTCTTGCATTTGGAATTCTCGTCGCTCTCGCCACCAACCCGGCTTTCAAATCTGGAACACGATTTCGAGCAGCCATCCCCAGATTTGCCTTTGCAGGCCATCTGGGCGTTGACGGAAGTGGGACAGTGTGGGTCGTTTTTTTTCACAATTCTCGCGTCGGATGTCGGCAATCTGTAGATCCCCTTCTGGATGAAGCCCGGAGTCTCAAGTGCGCAGTGACTTCAACAAGAAATAGGAACTCTCAAGGGTAAAATTGGCATGTCAGTTCCAGAGTGCCTGGTAAATGAGCCATTGGGTGTGAAGGATTCCATAGATTCTCGGCTAGCGAAATTTCAGTGAATGGCCGTAAACATGGCCTGGGATCATCTAAGGGTGTTATTTGAACTCAATTAATAGTGGATAGAGCATCGGAAATAAACTTCTTCCTTGACTCATGGTTAATCTGTAGTGACCCATATTTTCTTTCTCAAATATTAACACCGGATGTATGTGCCATTTCTTAGCACCAGAGGATACCGAGACGCTCCTTACATCCACTGAAATGTCCATAGATTTGGCGTGCACTTCTATCTGGCAACAGTTTCAAACCAAAAAAGCAAATTTTAGTTTAATCTTTTGCCGTCACGATGTCGGGCAGCTCGAGTTCATTGCGAAGACATTTCTAGTTTACGATCTCATTGTTCTCAGCTGCTTGGATCCTAACCATGAGCTCCAGTGCCTGAGCCCACAAAACGGCACGGGGCCACCAGATCTCAAACGGAAGGACAATCTCGACATCTTTCCGCCCAACCTTCACCTTCTCAGTTTCTCCATAGAATGGTCCATCCCACTCTGCCTCCGCAACCCCTATGTTTTCAGGAATTATTCCAGCCGATTTAGCGTCCTCCAGAGCCGCGAAAAATATCGACGTTGCTTCTTCACTCTGGAACGGACATTTGTTCTCGGCAACATCGATGGCTTCATGCCGGATGTGACGCTCTTGGTCCCCGGCAATGGACAGATTCAAATCTTCTACCAAGAAGGTTGGCTCCAGTTTTGATTTATTTCAAGGACACATACCTTCATTTCCGTAGTGCTCAAGCACTTCGGCATGAACTCCTTCAAAATCATCGGCATACCTGCCGTATTTCAGCTCGCCAATAAGTCGCATATCCTAGCCCATTTGACCGGATTAGACCGACAATGAGAATGGTTGAAGCACGTACCGCCGGTGTCTGGTCGTTTCCCTTTCCAGAAATCGGATGGTTGTTCCAGTGTTGCTGAAAGTCCTTGCAATCCTGGTTGATTTCATCGAGAAATAAATGATGCAGAACCCAGAGATGATGAGGATTTCCGGGATCCAGTTTATGCAGTCGTCCAAGACGCTGAAAGAATCCACGCCAACGGCGTGCAAATTGAGACCCCACTTCGACCCACAAACGTTCGATGCGGGTGTTACGTGTGGAACTGAAGAAATGTCAATTTGGTCTGAAGAAGGTGGTAGATTACTTACGTTCCCCACATAAATGAACCACGATTTGGGCCACGGTATTTGATCATCCAGACCGACACCTCGATGTTCTCTCCGCCTCTGTCCCCACGCGCCCTCGATGGAGCACCGAATCGCTGTACCGCCGTTAAAAACAGTTGAAGGACCGTTGTTGCTTTATTATTTGTGTTTGCTTGCAACCCCACAACCTGAATAAGTGTAAGCCAGGGAATGCGTGGACTAAGCCAAATTTACCGTTCTATCATAGCCATCCGCAAAGCCATGAATCACGAAACCCCATTTGATGAGTTTGTGGTGGCCATCCATGTGCCACACCGCGTTAGGCCGTGGTGAATAATACTCTCGTCGCGTTATGGTGTGTTTGCGGAGGACTTGGCCAAGTCCATCTACACGAAGGAGGGATTTCCGAACCCGCTCCTTCTGTATTTTGAGACCGTGAGTTCGGAGAAAACCGATGAGATATCTCAGCCCTGACGATGGCTTGAGTCGTTTGAAATGCTTGGTAAGTATATCGAGGTCGCGGTCACTGATATTTGAGTAGCGATCATAAACACCGTACAACTTCAGATAGTTTCGCAGTGTGTTTCGGTGCATCCCGAGGCCATCGGCCAAAGCCTGGAGGGTAATTTTCCTGTGAGACGAGACCGCATCGGCGAGCCATACGGGCTCCAGGACTTTCTTCGGCCGGCCTCTCAGCCCAGTCCTCTCCACCCGGATAGGGACAACGTGCCTAAGTTTGGCATGTTCACTTCTTATGTGAGTGAATAGAGTTGGATATTGTTGGATGGTGCTCACATTCCATCTGCAATAACAGCACTACGCTCCAGATCAACAGTTATTTGCCCCAGAGCATCAGCACCAGCCTCCAACCAGCTTTGATCCCCGACTTCGGGAACCAAGGCCTCTAGAATCGGAATTAATTTATTTAGCACCTGATCCGAGTGAATTCGAAGTCGCAGAGGGTCAGGCTCTTCTTGTCGAAGTAACACAGAAGCTCGTTCATAAGCGGCCGTTATAATGTTGTGAGCTTGTAAGACATCAGGAGACCAGTTAAATTCATCTTGTGTGCGCGGTAGGGCCGGAAATTGAGCAGGGCGAACCATGGGGGTGAGCAAGGAAAGGAAGATGCAACGACTTTGGCCACGCTGGAAACATGAGGTATTGTTTGGTTCACTTTGTCTCCAACGTGACCGAGGCAGCTGACGCGTCTTCGACTCGCTTATTCTTGACCGCCCAGATATTCATGTCAGTCCCCAGCCCGGAAAACAAGGGGGAAGGTCCCATCCATCACCCTGAATTTTATTTTCCCGATGGTGGCGCCATTTTCAAGGTATGTCTCTCTTTCGGCCAACTTTCATACTGAAATTGTCTGGCCAATTCAGCTCTGGTCGAGCGACTTCCCCGACGGAGTCCTTTACAACCTTCATCCTGGTGTTCTCGGACACCGGTCCACATTCTTTTCAACCCTCTTCTCCCTTCCGCGTGGGCCGGACGCGCCTGAGAAGATTGTATCAGAAGGGAAGATCGACGGCAACCCGATCGAGCTACCGACTTCCATCAGTATGCTTGATTTCGACGCGTTGCTCACTTATCTATACAAAGGGCCGAGGTACGTCTTCCGACTCTTCGGTACATGCATATGGCCCAATCGATACTGAACTGATGTTCCGGCCAGCATGTATCCCTCTACAGAAGGTTTCCTCATCTCTGTCATGAAACTCTCAGCTTTCTTCGAGATTGCTGATGGGCTGGACTATACCAAGCAGGAGTTCATCCGCCGCGGAGAGCAGCTCCATCCGGCCCTTCAGTTCGAGCTCGCACGCTGCTTCCGTATTGATCCATGGATCGAGCTCGCGTTCCGCCGACTCATGAAGATGAGCATACTTTCCCTCGACGCCTTCCAAGTTTCGCAGATCGGCCCGATGGGGTACTTCTGGCTAACACAAACGAAAGCGAAAATCCAGAAACTGCGAACAAACATCGCGTTTCACGTACCCCCGATCGTTAATGCCGGTGACTGCGACACCCCAGGCTACTGCATGCGCGCATGGTCTAGGGAGTGGGAAGAGCGCGTTCGCCAGCTCATTCACCACCCCGAGGAGCCAATCAGCTGCTTGGACTTGCTTGATCAGTTACGGAACGTCCATATCGACGGACTTTGCAACGATTGCCAGGATTTGACGGTGACGTGGATCTGGGGGAAATGCTTGTTGACGCGCGAGGAGCTCTTCGTGGACGAAGCGGTCGAGGCTTTGATGGAGCTGCAAACGGACAAGCCACTTCGTGCGGCTTTCAGCGACAGTGTCGCTGGTCTCATAACTATGACGCGATGATGATACCTTCGTTTACATACCCGGACCTCCATACACTCTTTCTCATAGATTATCCTCAATTTAATCGTTGCTAAGATGCCCTAGTCCTTTTGCAGTGATTTGCAGTCGATCGCGACCTGATCCACGTGACCGCGAAGTCTCACTGGCGTCGCTGCTCATCGCTGCCAAGGTGCTGCGTCCCTTGTGCGCCTCCGACGATCTCTTCACCTTGGCGCCGGGTTCTTCACTGAAAGTCTTTGTGGTCTTTCAAGTTTCTGATAACATTAAATCTACCCTTGAAGCAACCTGACAGTGTGAAGACCCTGGAGAGTTGTTTCTGGCCGCCCCCTGGCGGGTCTGGTAGCGTGCGTGACCCACGATGCGGCGTTGCCAAATCGTGGTGCGACTGTCACTGTCAGTGTCGTGCGCAGCGGTGCAACTCCTTCACGGTCACGTGCCTCGACCAAGGCCGTGATTTCTCATTTGTCCCTGTCGTACATACCTTCCTAGCGTGTTTTAGAGTATGCGGTAGGTATCTTCTATCGTATATCGAAGAATGGAGGTTTTTTATTTTTCCCGAGAAAAAAGTAGCGGGATTGACCCACTCACAATAGAAAGTAGCGGGAAATGGATCGAGTCACAAAATAAGTAGCGGGATCACAAACCTGTCAAATGAATGTAGCGGGATTGTCAAGTCGCCAAATAAATGTAGCGGAAAACGTAAGATTTCCGCTACATTCTTTTGCTCTGATCCGACTCAAAAAAAGTAGCGGAAAGTTGTCAAATTCACGATAAAAGTAGCGGAAAAGGCAAATTCCCCAAAAAGTGTAGCGGATTATTAAAAGTGCACTTTGACCGCCATAACCAGCAGACTTTTCGGTTTTTCTGCATCTCAATGGCGCCTCCTTCACGGACAGTTTCTGTCCGTGATATTGAAGAGCCTGCTTCACGTTGAGTAGTTGCCAATTTCACCCACGCATCGACGCTAATCCATGTGCAGCTCCGAAATTGGGTGTCTACACTCATGGTGTACTCTTAATATCATCCCAATCAGCAATTGGGTACCGGACCCTGTCTTGGTTTTTGTCAGTCCTAGCTGTCTTTCTTCCTGCCATACTCACAACATTTTTAGCTCTATGATATTGCCCCCGAGGTCAAGAAAGGCCTTCTCGCGGCACACACCAGACTCAGCGACTACTATACTAAGTTCGACGAATCTCCGTATTATACGTGGGCTGCTTGTATGATTTTTTATCTCTAGACGAATGCGAACTGACAGATTTTTGCCAGTCCTTGATCCCCGAATTTCGTACCAAGGCATCCGCGGAGACTATGAAGATGATCTTGACCTCTCCGCTTATCTCGAAAATGCGAAACCTCCCTCCATGCACACTACGAGGCCAAGTACGCGAAGCCGGCCACATTGGCGGCTGAGAAGACCGTCCCACCTCCGCCCCCCCAACAAAAGAGGAGCTTCACTGACCGCTACATGCGTCGGGAGCGAACTGATGTAGATGAACTCGCATATTATTTTAAACTCGTACCGGAGGATTTTGACACGTGCGATCCCATTGAATGGTGGTTTGCACGGTGCTTCCAGTTCCCTACTCTTTATTGTTTTGCATTGGACATGCTTTCCATTCCAGGTGTGTTTCCCTTCGAATATTTAAAGTGTTATGTGACCCGTTGTTATTTCAGGACCAGCTGTTGCCGTCGAGCGCATCTTCTCAGGCGGGCGCGACACCATCAGTTTGCGGCGCGCCAGTCTTGGTGCGAATAATATCAGGACCCTTATGTTGGTCAAAAATCGGTTGCACATGGCTCGCCGCGACATTACTGCGCGTCTCGGGGATTAATAATTCTATTTACTTTCAATAAATAGCTGTTTCCTCTTTGCACACTCTGAACGCCCAGAGAATACGGCCGTAATACGGCACCGCACCGTACCGTACAGGTCCTCCAGGTCTTCATGTACGGTACGGGTCCGGACCGGGTTTCTACCCGTATTCCTGCCGTCACAATACGGTACGGTTAGGGCTGCACGCCGTCCCGGCGACGGGCACGTCCGTCCTTTCGACGGGTGCCGAACGGACAAACCCGTCCCGTCTCCATCCCGTCGCGAGGTCTGGAGGTAACCTTGACGAGACGGGCGACGGGACGGCCGTCGCGGGTCGACGGCCTTGTCCTCCCTTCGAAAGTCATCGAATATGGATTCCCTGGATATTTTATTGGAACGTGAGTCTGGCGTGAACATTGGCCAAATGAATATCACATCTGTGTGACTTCAAAGCCCTATTCGACAGGGTATTGACAAGGATAACTGGTTTTCAAAGACATTAGGGACAAAAAATCTATGATTTTCGATGAGTAACTGGCATTCCAGAGCGTCCTTATAGATTCGTTTTCGTTTTCGTTTCTCGTACATACCCCATTCCAGATTCTGCGGACTCATATATCGATGATAAACTGCCAGAATGTAATGTTGAAGGTGAGCGCCAAAAAGGGTCATCGTGGTTCGGCTTTATTCGGCTACCGATTTCTTGGCCTGCATCCAACCTCAAGGGACTAGAGGAGATCGAAATTACAGCCGTTTGCAGAACTTAGGGCGCAGCGTGTTTTTTTTTTTTTTTGGTAAGTTTTCACGAGAACAGCGATTGCGGGATCATTTCTCAACCATTTGCCCTGGAAATTGGCTCATTCGATTTGCACAGAAAGAGCGGAGGGCCTCATGTCCTAGGATTTTTTATAGGCACCGAAAATTTCCTTTTTGGGATAGATTCCCGTGTTTTTCAGTGGTTGAGCGGAGAACACGTCCCATGGGATCTATTTTGCTCCGATTCACCTAGATTTTTGTTACGGTGGATTTGGACATATTTCGAAGGGCCTGATATACCGGGATAGTAAATGTGAATACTGGTTCGAATCTACCATACACTTTGGGATCAACAATATGAAAGGAATGTATCTATGAACTGCATATTTGAAGTATTGATCCCATTCAAAATACCGGTATTTCAGGCCCTCCAGAATATGTACAAGTCCACCATAACAAAAATATAGGTCAATCGGAGCAAAATAGGTCCCATGGGACGTGTTCTCCGCTCAACCACTGAAAAACATGGGAATCTATCCCAAAAAGGATATTTTCGGTGCCTATAAAAAATCCTAGGACATGAGGCCCTCCACCCTTTCTGTGCGAATCGAATGAGCCAATTTCCAGGGCAAATGGTTGAGAAATGATCCCGCAATCGCTGTTCTCGTGAAAACCTACCAAAAAAAAAAAAAAACACGCCGCGCCCTAAGTTCCGCAAACGGCTGTAAGTTGGTTTCGTTCATTAACCTGTTCGGCAGGATTATGAACCAAAATTCGCCTGGAAACTCACGATTTTGGCAGACGCCCGTCCACCCGTCGACCGCCGTCATGTCGCCGGCCGTCGTTCAACAAAACAGTCCCGTTGCCGTCCCGTCGAGAAGTTTCCTGAGGGCCCGACGGTACGGGACCCGTAGAACCGGCGCGACGGGTACGGCACGCAGCCCTGGGTACGGTGAACAGCCCTACCACTAAGCAGTGTTGTAGTTAAGGGTCTTATTAAGGGTGCTTTCCATGATTAAGACCTTAAGTTTACAGCTGTTTGCAGAACTTAGGGCGCGGCGTGTTTTTTTTTTTTTTTTTTGTAAGTTTTCACGAGAACAGCGATTGCAGGATCATCTCTTAACCGTTTACCCTGGAAATAGGCTCATTCGATTTGCACGGAAAGGGCGGAGGGCCTCATCTCCTAGGTTTTTTTATGGGCACCAAAAATTTCCTTTTTGGGATAGATTCCCGTGTTTTTCAGTGGTTGAGCGGAGAACACGTCCCACGGGACCTATTTTGCTCCAATTGACCTAGATTTTTATTATGGTGGACTTCAATATATTCCGGAGGGCCTGAAATACCGGTATTTTGAATGGGATCAATACTTCAAATATACAGTTCATAGATACATTCCTTTCATATTGTTGATCCCAAAGTGTATGGTAGATACAAACCAATGTTCACATTTACTATCCCGGTATATCAGGCCCTCCGGAATATGTTGAAGTCCACCATAATAAAAATCTAGGTCAATCGGAGCAAAATAGGTCCCCTGGGACGTGTTCTCCGCTCAACCACTGAAAAACACGGGAATTTATCCCAAAAAGGAAATTTTCGGTGCCCATAAAAAAACCTAAGTAATGAGGCCCTCCGCCCTTTCCGTGCGAATCGAATGAGCCTATTTCCAGGGCAAACGGTTAAGAAATGATCCCGCAATCGCTGTTCTCGTGAAAACTTACAAAAAAAAAAAAAAAACACGCCGCGCCCTAAGTTCTGCAAACAGCTGTAATTAAGGCTTATTAAGGGTGTCCAAATTAAGGGTCATATTAAGGGTTATTTCCCAAAAAGGCCGGTGCCGCTAGAACATGAGAATCTGGTTTTACGTGCCCAATTATCCATTGTAATCGTCTCCAGAGCCCTCCTGAGCACCAGCATCCGGCTCTTCGTCACTGTGCTTGGCTGCAAGAAGCTCCATGTATAAGCTTCCTTATGAGACAACGTGGGGACGCGTACAGAGAGCAATGGGGTTCGCAATAACCCCACCAAAGAGCAACACTAGCGTACTTAGTAGGGAGCCGGGCCAGAGCAGCTTCCATGTGGTCGTCATTTTATTAGTCATTTATTGATTGCCGGCGGCCTGCCACGGCGGGAGCAGCCGGTTAAGGGTTATTAAGGGCTTCAGATACATACATCCTGAAATTAAGACCTTAGCTTAATAAGGGTTAAGCCCTTATTAAGACTAAGCCCTTAACACCTTAACTACAACACTGCCACTAAGATGCATCGGTCGCTGATCAAAAATGTACAGGGGATATCTTGCACTCGTTCGAACTACCTGCTGAGACGCAGATGGAAATCTTGGCTTATGTAAATATCAAGAGCCTGACAACTTTGGCGCTGACTTGCAAGGAATTGTAAGATAGGCGCTATCTGCATCCATCGAGTCACGTGCCCCGCAGTCTTCCCGCCTACACTGCTCGATCCCGCCGTGTTGGGGGCACAATCCAAAACCATAGGAAGGGCCAGTTTGACCTTGTGGACAATCCTATGGTTTCAGATTTCTCATATGTAGTCTCAAAAAAATGCTTTTAATTTGTTTTAACTAGTGATGTTCAGGGCCCGGCCTGAGGCGGCTTGGGCTTGGAATTTCTCAAGCCCGAGCCTATATTTCACGACGATGTGACTTATATCCTGAGAGACGAGATTCCTCATGTTACTATTCCTTATATCGATGATGTACCGATCCGGGGACCTGGATCGAGATATCAAGATAAGGATGGTACCTATGAGACTATTCCTGAGAATAAGGGATTGCGGCGATTTGTATGGGAGCATTTCCAGAACTTGAACAGAGTAGCTCAACGCTTGAAATACTGCGGAGGCACTATATCCGCGGCGAAAGTTATTTTGTGCAAATCGGAATTTGCTGTTGTGGGTCATATCTGCTCGTTTGAAGGACGGAAACCTTGACAGAATTGGTGTGATTCTGAGATGGCCTCTTTTGGAGGATGTATCTCAAGTTCATCAATTCTTAGGAGTGGTCGGTACAATGCGCATGTTCATAAAAGAATATGCAATAAAAGCCAACCGTCTGAACAAGCTGTTGCGGAAGGATATTGAGTTCAATTGGACGGATAAGGAGCAAGCTTCAATGGACGCTATAAAATTGGCAGTTCAGAATTGCGAAGCTCTCAAACCGATCAATTATGAGTGGGACTCAGATGTGGTAATCGCTGTTGATACTTCCTGGATGGCTATTTGTATAGAGATATACCAGTTAGATCCAATGTAGTTGATTTCTGAGAAGGTTTCCAGTGATTGCCATTGCGTGCCATGCGGAACGGAACGAGAAATCCATTATTGATGAGATGTTGGCCACCGGTTCAAGGGTTCCCAATGCATTTAATGTCCTTCATGTAGGTATTCTTAGAGTTACCGAACCTTACTTATAGAAACTTGAAGTTACTTCAAGTTACTTTAGTAACTTGAGCGCCAAGTTAGATCAAAACAAGCAACTTATGGCATCAGATGGCATCAATCTCCGCAAAGTTGCCCGGGCTTTCAAGTAAATGCTCAGTTAGGTTTATGAGAGCTCATTCTACATGTACAGGAGTTCCCATGAAATTATCACATTGTTTTGCTCGCTGAGAACGCAAAAATAACCAGATGTCCTTATAATATGTTCCTTCGCACCCTCATTATTACCATACTTTCCCCTTACTACAGTAGGTACTGCTGCATAGCCAACCCTAGGCCACTTACAGCGTAACATAGAAATATCATCATCGTCATCATCATCATCATCATCGTCTCTGTATTATATTACGGGCCCTTGCAATTGCCAGTGGGGAATATTTATTTGGGTGTCCTGCCGCTAATTGTGCATGGAAATTCGCCTAACCAAGATGCATTTGGGGGAGCCGTGTTTTCGTTTGCCCGACTGACCGTTCTCTTCGATATCTGTTAGGTGGGTTAGTGGTCAACCGAACGCCTCACTCACAGAGACCCGGAGCCTCTCAGCTTCGGGTGTTCTCTTCCCAAAGTCCTCATTATATTCATTTCATTCTAACGATTTGGGAATCTGAAGAGACAGTTTTGTTCAGAATCGCGCTGGCTATCGCCTCAGAGGGTCAGACTCGAGAAATGGCTTTGAATGCCCAGTTCACATTTTGAAACTCGTGACCTCAATGGCTTGGTGGCGATGCACATCAATTCAATCAACAAATCACATCAATTGAATTGAAACAAACGAATGGTTTGCAAGGCATAGCTCACGCAATAAAGGCTCGGATTTGAATGCTGACTTGTTTTCTGGAATTCTGGCTAAATTCTGGGTAGGATTGCCCCCAAGGCCAGCGGGTTTGGAGCCGTATTGAGGGAGCCATGCTCATGCCGAGTCCACAGTTTGAAACTCGTGACCTCAATGGCTTGGTGGCGATGCAAATCAATTCATTCAACAAATCGCATCAATTGAATTGAAACAAATGAATGGTTTGCAAGGCATAGCTCACGCAAAAAATGCTCGGATTTGAATGCCGACTTGTTTTCTGGAATGCTGGCTAAATTCTGGGTAGGATTGCCGCCAAGACCAGTGGGTTTGGAGCCGTATTGAGGGAGCCATGCTCATGCCCAGTCCACATTTTGAAACTCGTGACAGCTGACTTACTTCGAATGCGACTCTGTTTCGTCTCCTTCAACTATATGTTACTTGCAATGAGGCAGTTTGAACTTGTTGTATGTTGGAGGTGCGACGGGGAGCGGCCCTCTGGTTATCGAACCGTGGGAACGAGACTGGAGCGGGACTACCTTATTGGGATAGGAGATTGTTGAGCAGCGAGCGGTAGGTACACGCTCGACCAGTGGAAGGACTCCTACATTCAACTGGAGCGGACTCTACTCTCGTAGTCCGCTCTTCTTCTTGTCATTGGAATTACTTGGCTGTATTTACAGCTAATTGCAGTACCGAAGGCGCGAACAGAAAAATTACCGTTTTGGGCAAATTTTGATCCTCGTGACCGATTTGCCCATATCTCGGTGAGTTCTGCACGGATTGACATGAAAACTAGCTAGATAATTCGTACTAATTCATGCGCAATTGGTCATAGAAAGGAATTCCAAAAAAATCTCATATTATGCATCTCCTGGCACTTAAAGCTCTTCTGGGTGTAAATTCAGGCTAGTGGGTCCAGTTCATGTCAGACGGAGCTGATTTTTTGGGCGTGGGTACTTCGTTATGTTTCAGGTGAGGTGATAGAGCCAGAAATAGGAATAATTCGCTTCTCAACATGGGAAGAGCAAAGTATCATGCACCAAGAACCGCGCACAAAAACAGAAGAGAGCAATAGAAATATTTAGACATCTGCCTCTATGAGTTTGCTCTATATGTATTGAAATACCCAGTCCCAAAAATCTAACTTCTTTGGACAAGATCTGAATGCCCTAGGTCAAATTTACTCCCCGAAGAGCCTCAAATGCTGGAGGATGCAAAATTTGATATATGTATACCACTGATTAGCCGCTGGCAAGTGTCTCAGATGAAAGATCTTGATGAGGGGAGTCCAATGGTACTAAAATTAAGCGATTTCATCGAGCCATTTTGTCTAGAAATAGGCATTTTGTAAATGAGTGGTCGAAATTTTGGTCGTACCACAATATTTCATCCAAAAAACTCGGAAAAATATGCAATGAAGAGCTCTTGAAGAGAGCATTCTGAATATGCAAATATCATCGAAATTTAACGAGAGGTTCCCCTCCAAAATATTCCCCGAGTTTAAGCTTTCGGCACACAAATCCTGTTCAACTTTCAAGTTCATAGATTGGTGCTTCCACACACAAGATAGGACAGAAACGCCCGAAAATGAAGTTGTCAAGTGTCCGGCTGGAAGGCTAGATCCGGGGCAGTTGTATTCGCTTCGCCCGGCGAACATGGGACAAAGCCGATATCGTCAGGGCCATCAACGTCGGATACACACGGCAGAGGTTCGAATATCTCAGGCGATGTCAAAACAGTTCCGAGTCGGCACTCATGGTGAGAACTGCTTATGAGGATCTTAATTGACGCCAAAAATATTGTCTCCGGAAAAAATCAGTATATGTAGAGATGTATCCATGTGACCCACTAACTCACCAAAAAGGCACAATTCTGGATTAATGTGGAAGGAGGTGTGGTAAGTGCATATGTGACAAGCCTGTAAATGTCCTCTGCTTCCTCCATAAGCATGTCAGAAAATTTTGCGATGGCAATGAGATCGACCGCCATTGCTTGTAGTTGGTCCGTGGAACCTGCCAAGACGAACCAACTGGGCATTCCCCTCGCCTTTTATTGGTATTCGGCCCCCGCTGCTGCCCCCCGCTTTGTTTTGAGGCACGATTGCACGCGCGTTGTCAAGCGGGTTCCAGCGCTCGGGAACTTCCCGAGACCAAATACGAAGGGGTAAGATATAACGGGACGCGATAGACAAAGTGTCCCGAGTCCGAGTCAGACGATGGAGACGATGACCACGTCTCAGAAGGGGAGCCCGAAGAGCCAGCTGGTGAAGGTGAAGATGCAGATGCTGAGCCCGATTTAGGTCCAGAACATGGACATGGCATCAGGAAAATCCAAAGTTGTCACATAGACCCACATAGACCTGGACACTCGGGACCTTGCTCAGTGTGTCTTCATGAATGGATCTAGGGTATATTTGGAGCTTATGGCTTGGGCTTACATGCGTACCAGGTGTGGACAAGTTTATTGTTGTTCGTGTGCATGATGTGTTGGGATACTTAGGATTGAAATGCTTCTCCGTTTGCCGGTGGGAATGCTACTGTATATTAAGCACTTACCTGGTCTGCTGGTGACTATCAAAAAGTGCTCAAAATGGAAAAAAAAAATCATCCGTCCCCTAAGTTCTGCAAAGAGCTGTAAACCGGCTGCTGGCTCAAAGCCCAATGCTGTTTGGCCAAATCGAGTGCAACCGGCACCAGACCAATCTGGAAGATAGTTAGTATGCAAACACATGGTAAGGAGCGTAATCTTACCGATATGCGATTGAAGAACTGGCAAAGAATATCCTAAAGACATTACAGCTCTTTGCGGAACATAGGGCGCAGCCATTTTTTTTTTTTTTTTTTTTTCATTTTGAGACATTTTTGATCTTTTCGACCATTTCCCTCGCTGCGGGCTCAGTTCCCAATGTAGCGCTCTGAAAACTATATGAGCCGAACCGCAGTGCAATTCCGCATGTCCTCTCGTGCTTCGTTTATTTTTATTTTACCTGTATAATATGTAGTATGAATTCATTACTCTTTCAAGCAGATCTCCTCCCACAAGGGGAGATGTTAATACAATGCTCCAGGCCGTGATTACAGCAAACATAGGCGTATTTTAAAGGTCACCTCGTCGCCGTATTTGTTATTTGTGCCCTCTGCTTCCCAGACGATGCAATTGAATGTGAAGATATTAGTGTCTACTCAAGTGCAATGTTTCTGCATGATATATTGACCGGTTACTCAGAGGTTTGTTCTGGGCCACCTATGATGTCTTTGGAATGAACCCCACGACTCATATTTTGAGTAAATGTCCTTGCGCCAGTCCGCGACGCGCGCCATATTGCCATCTGTAACAGTCACGTGGTGCACTAGTTATGCGTAACTGATGTCGACTTGAGGCGCGTCGCGTTCCATCGTGAGGGCATGCACCCAGAATCTGGGTTGTAGGATTCATTCTAGGGACGAGCACAATCCAACCAGAGTCTCCGGCCTTGATGGAATCGGGTGAATTCCCTGGTCGAAAGCAGCGTACCACCGCATAAAGAACAACGGTTTCCATTCTAATAAGGAAATACCAATCGTCTCGAGATCTCAAAAAAGTACGTTCTCCCATTAATTCATTTCACACTTCCCACAATCCTTAATGTTAACTGTTACATCAGGCCCACTTTCGTGGTAGGAGAACATTTCCGGCACAAATACCTTCCAGCAGTCGCACGCTTTCGCAACACCTGTCTTCAACTTTTTCGAACCGGGTAAACATTGTGTACTTGACTGCGAGAGCAACAAATCTTGTATCCACACTTGATTGGTATGTAGCACTAATTGGCACCCCACTGATCAATACAAATCCTTTGCTAGAATCTCTCGGGCACAACGGAGCTCTCGTCAAAGATATGGCGGACTACATACTCCTTGCATGCAGCCATAATAGCACTGGAGCGCTACAGATGAATGAGCCGCAGCCATTCGTGCTACCACCTACTTTGAAAGTGGGCTTCGACCCTGACATTGAGCTACTGCACCACATGTCCATTAACAATACCAATGTAGATATAGGGTTGGTTTCGTTCTTTTGAACTCATCAGGTGGGCAACACAGCCCACAACCAACGGCATCGATATCAGGCAGACAATTTGGCATATTGTTTCCCATGATGATGGCCTGACAGCAGGCAAAACAACTGGCCGGGTTATTCTGCCTACCCTCAAGGACAATCATCGCCGACTGGCCAGAAAGAGACTGTGTGACTGGCCGGGCCACAGAGCTCAATCTGTCCCCCAGAACCCAAACAGAAGTCGTAACTTGCCAGGTTGCGACTTTTATCCCCCAGAACCCAAACACAAGTCGCAACTTGCTAGGTTGTGACTTTTATCCCCCGGAACCCAAACAGAAGTCACAACTTGCCAGGTTGCTCTTCCAACCACGGCGTCAGACAGGCATTGAACCAGAACAGAATTCGACGTACTGCATTGGAACAGGCGCAGCGACTTGAAGGGCCGCTCCCGGCTTTCCACACGCCATCATCCACACCCAGAGGCACTGTATAGCTAGTTGGGCCGTCAGGCCGAGAGCTGGCTGCCACTGCCCGGGCGCAAAATAGGGCGGAGGGGAGAGCACATGGGGCATGACCCGATTTTGGAGGTTGATAGTTCTTCCAAGCACGGCATCAGACAGGCATTGAACCCGAACAGAATCTGACGTACTGCATTGGAACAGGCGCAGCGACTTGAAGGGCCGCTCCCGGCTCTCTACATGCCTTCATCCACGCCCAGAGGCACTGTATAGCTAGTTGGGCCGTCAGGCCGAGAGCTAGCTGCCACTGCCCCTAGTGTGAAATATGGCAGAGCGGAGAGTGAGGCATGAGCCGAGTTTGGGGGTCGATAGTTCTCCCAAGCACGGCATCAGACAGGCATTGAAACAGAACAAAATTCGACGTACTGCGCCTGCAGGCGCAGCGACTTGAAGGGCCGCTCCCGGCTCACCACACGTCTTCATCCACACCCGGAGGCACTGTATAGCTAGTTGGGCCGTCAGGCCGAGAGCTGGCTGCCACTGCCCGGGCGCGAAATAGGGCGGAGCGGAGAGCACGTGGGGTATGAGCTGAGTTTGGAGGTCGCAGATCTTTCCCAGCACGGCGTCAGACCGGCATCGAAAAAGAGCGGAATTCGACGTACTGAATCGGAATGCAGCCCTTCAAGATTCAATGTGCAACAGGGCGGCGGTCTGGCCGAAATTGGATCTGAAATGTCTCCCCCTTATATATGTTTTCGGAAACCGGCTTCCGGGGAGACGTGAACTGCGAACGGATGGGATGTATCAATCAAAGTGGACAAAAAATTTCACCAATTATTTCGACCCCGGAGGGTTCTAGATGAAAGAGGGCATCTGGAAAAATCCTACAGACTATACGCTCTCAGAGAATTATATTAAGGCGTAATTAACAGTTAAGGCCTTAAGAAAAAAAATTGCCCTTATTAACCCCTTAAGGGACAACACTGTTTTGCATATCCCAGCTCCCAGCTTCCGTCACGTGCATTTGGGTATATTTGCTCGCTTCGCTCGCAATAAGGTTGGGCTCCAATCACAAGTCCAAGGGAATCAACAGACTACAAGTTCAACATACGAGGCACGAGCACAAAAATTGTTGTAGCGTCTGTTTATAAGAGACAAGTACTTAAGCCATAAGCCATCAACTTGCGCAGCGCACAAAAGCCATCAAATGGCTCGAATGGCTGCAACGCAAACGTCCCTATGCCATCTAGCATTTCCCGATCTCTTTCGATTCACAAAATATTCAATTCCACACCTCACCGGGGCTCAAATATTCCCTGGCCCTGATAATGAGGAGATTCGAACTCGTAGGCTGTGATTTCAGTGGAAAGAGCGTACTCATGAGCGAGTCCGGTCCGCGGGAATTTGGGAATTTTGCCAAACATAGTCTCAGTGCTAGACTGCGACGACATCCGAATTTGGGAGCCCAATGTCCACGTTAGATGATATGGAGGGTTCCAAATCCTCTGGGCTCTCGTCGGGATCTTCATTGAGCGCATCAATCTGGTCTCGGATGAATGTCGCAACTGTGCGAGTCAAGGAGGAGGAAAAGGGGTAAATGAAGGGGCAAAAAAGAGGTCCGAGAGAATGGGATGGCTGAAAACCAGCTCAATATATTTCTTTCAACCTACCAATGCCCGTGAATTTATTCACGGGGTTGAGCTAGTCCATCTATATAATAAAATGGGGGAGATAACGAACATCAAAGAATGTTCGATAATCTCACGCCCACGGCATCTGACTGAAATTCACGCCGGGGCCCCAAGTCGAGAACGCGCCGAGCCAAGAAGAGCCCCGGCAGTGGAAGCATGCCGCAGCGGGGCCGAGCCGGGCCCAAAGAAGCCGCAAGCCGCAGATTTCCTGAGCCGTATACTGTACAATGCTGGTACTTGAAGTTGCGGGGATCAAGCGAAAATAGTGGGGAGTAAGTAATTGGTAATGGGACGGGCACCAGAGGAAAGGTTGATGCCGAGCAAGGTCGAGAGCATGCCGAGCGGAAAAAGGCCCAGGCAGTGTAATCAGGCCGTAGCTAAGCCAGAGGTCGTCTCGCAGATGCCGAGGAAAGATTGAAGCTTCAGAGGGAGGGAGCAGTGAAATAGGGTGTGATATGGTGCTGCTCACTTAGTCACCGCTACATTTGTACGGCGGCCAAATTGGCCAGAGAAAATTTTTGGCTGGGAGACACCCAAAATTCACTTGTTTTGGAGGTGAAAATGAGGGAAGTGCAAGGCATATGGTGCGCGTAGTGCGCCGGTGATTTGTGTGCTCGTAAACAGTATGGGAAACTAAATAACCTAATATCCAACTTTGTGGTAAACGGATATAAGCGAAAGCGTATATCAATCAACCAACAAAACAACGAGGATATAAGACAATATGCCCAGTGAAACCGACGAGTGTCAGTCCCCTGCTCAGAGCCTTGTGAAAGGTTGAGGGGAAGGTTTTATTATAGTAGTGGGTTTGTAGAGTGTTGTTGTTATTAGATAAATCGCTTGGTATACACCAGAACAATATATCCAAAACTAAGAGATGTAAAGCTTCACAGCTATGAGACACAACAAAGCACAGACGACGTCCAAAAGGACAGTGGGCTCAATACCCAAGATTCGGACTAATATCCGAGAGGATGCCACGAGGATATAGGTAATCCAAGCTGGCTTCCAACAATTAGTAGACACTACGAGGGCTTCTGAACCCAGGCTAGCTCCAGACGACAATAAGTGGACACTACGAGGGCTTCAAAACCCAAGCTAGCTCCAACAATCCCAATAAGTGGACACTACGAGGGCTTCAAAACCCAAGCTAGCTCCAGCAATCCCAATAAGTGGACACTACGAGGGCTTCAAAACCCAAGCTAGCTCCAACAATCCCAATAGGACACTACGAGGGCTTCAAAACCCAAGCTAGCTCCAACTATTCTAACCGGACGCTCCAAGGATATTAAGAATCCAAGCTAGCTCCAAGTATTTCCAATAGTTCAATATGACGTCCAAGGCAGTGTTCTCAATTTCCGTACACAGTGTTCTCAATCCCAATCCAATCCAATATCAATGCAATACAATTCCAATATATAAGGTTTTCACTAGCCACTACCCTTCTATATGATAGTGCGCAATTGAAAGCCCCGGATCCAACCCGTTCGCAGGCATATAGCCTACCAGCCGTGGGTGGATCCGTTGCCTTCAACTACAACACCATCCTACTTAAATACAATCCCCAGAACAAACATGTACAATCCGGATATAAGCATTAATGAGCCAATCTTCCGTATATCCGTCGGATGTCTTCCGTGGTATTGCTATTCCCGTCGTCCTGATTGGTTGTTGAACCCTATCACGCCATAGGATCGCCATTTCCGAGTCAGCAAAATGATCATAAGCATCAGTCATCCTAGTCTTATGACTATTTCGCATGTGTTGCCTTGATGAGGGATAAGATCCCTTATTTCCTAGTCAGAGACTAGTCTCCCCTAAGTTATCAGTCCAATACTGGATAGTATAGGTCCGTAGCTTTCGATTGATACCCAATATGTGTTGTATCCAAGAATGGGTTCTTAGTAGAAGCACCATCTTGACCCGTTTTGGTTATACCGAAGGTCCGGTATATCACGGATATAAGCGTTTGGCATCGGAGCAACTCGGAATACGGGGTTTCCGTATATCCGGGAGTCAGATGACCTTGTCGCGAACGCGTCCAACATCACAACATAACCAAAGATAATGCGCATCAACCCAAGTCACTAGTTGGCCTTATATCCAACATGACGATTTGAGTGATATAATACCCATTGGTGTTTAATGGGCTGCACAAACCCCTACACGTTTCGGAGCGAGCACTTGCCAGTCACCTCGGTGTATTACCCCCTTAATGACCCGTTACTCTGTGGTAATAGCCCAACTAGCTACTTCTGGGTCTCAGTACTAGTTCTGGATATAAGACAATATAGCGTTTTAAATGATGTAAGGAAATCGCAAAAAGTGCGTGTTTCACTAGTAGTCATTTACAAGGCTTATCACCGGAAAATAACAAACTATGTCTCTCTAGTCTATTGCCGGACCGGTGTAGTGAGATTTAGCTGTGGGTGGCCAAATTGGTCGGTCCAAGATCATTTATCTCCCTCAGAATTTATTTTCAAGACAATCCCTCTTGCCAAAGTGTAGCTTGGATCCAAAGGAGCACTTATACAAGAGGGAATAAAATGCCGAATTTTTTTAGGCGAGAACAAATCGTTGTACAAAAGTAGCGGTGACTAAGTGGGCGGCACCATAGGTCCAATGATTTCTTTAATATGAGGGGCTCAGGGCAAGATCTCGAGGAAAGGGAGGGGGAGTCGGGGGGGAAAGGGGTAAGCAGAAGGAAAATAGAGGTCTAAGAGAATTGGATGACTGAAAACCAGCTCAGTAAATTTCTTTCAACTTACCAACGCCCGTGAATTTATTCACGGGGTTGAGCTAGTCTTTACTATAATAAAAAGTGGTCGATAACGAACATCAAAGAATGTTCGAAATCTCACGCACACGGTCATGCTCATTGCCGAGCCCAGGTAGAACGCGCCGAGCCGAGTCGGAGACGGGCCCCGACAATGCGAGACCCCGCCGTAGCCATCGGCACAAGTCCGGGAAGTATGCCCTGGTGAGGACAAAGCGTCGGAACTTTGCGGCAGCCGAGCGGAGTTGGCGCTTTGGACGAGGGACTCTGTTGCCGATGACAGCAGCCATGATTCGACTGGGCACCGGGGCGAGGAGTGCCTTAGCACTGGTATCATGCCGCAAAGCCGTTCCTTCCCGCCGTAGATGCCGAGGGGATTTGAAGCATCACAGGAAGAAAGATGTACTTTCATACGACGGGCTTGGAATCAGGAAAAGTTGATCAGAGAAATGGGAGGGGGATGGAAATGGGTAAACAGTGGGGGCCCCGGGGGAGGGGGGAAGAGCTGCGGGGGGAACAAGAGGCCTAGGGGAAGGGATCCGGACGTGTATGGGTTGCCAGGGGTAAATTGGATTGAATCCTTCAATAAATATTTCTTTCAACTTACCAAAGCCCATGAATTTATTCACGGGGTTCAGCTAGTCTATCTATATAATAGAATGGGGTGGTATAACGAACATCAAAGAAGGTTCGAAATCTCATGCCCACCGTCACGAGCCAAGTCGAGAACGCGCCGACCCGAGAAGAGCCCCGGCCGGCCCCGGCAGTGGAAGCATGCCGCAGCAGGGCCGAGCCGAGCCCAAAGAAGCCTGGTGTGCAGTAAACTTTGCAATACTGATGCTTGAAGTTGCTGAAAAGCGGTGGTGGGGAGTAATTGGGCATGCATATGGCAATGGCAAGGGTCACCCGTGTTGGAAATCACCCGCTTTTGTACTGCTCGATGACTTCGCTTCTGATATCTAATAAAACATCATGTACTGGATCTGCAATCTTAGCATTCCCCCTCATCTGTGGGTTTGTCTGAGCCATTCGAGTCCTCTAGGAGTCCCATTTCTAACAACCAGGACCAGAGGAAAGGTTAATGCTGAGCAAGGTCGGAAGCTCACTGGGTGGAGAAGGGCCTGAGCAGTCTTAAGTTTTAACATGCTGTAGCCAAGTCGGAGGTCATCTCCCAGATACCGAGGAGAGTTTGAAGCTTCAGAGGGAGGGAGCACGTATTTTATAGCAGGGGAATCAGGAAAACCAAAATGCCTGTGCAGTACTACGCGGTAATATGCAGCACTATGTAGTAACCTGTGGCTGTGATGTACCTATGAGGCACTATGCAAGACTATGCAGTGCTGTGTAGTGCATAGGGCCTCATAGTTCTCATAGGTACATCTCGGCTACGGTTTTCCTGATGCAAGTACTTAGCATGAAATAGGGTGTAATAGCTCCATGAATTTCTTTAATAGGACAGGCTCAGGGAAAGAGCTCGAGGAAAGGAGGAGGAGTTGAGAAGGAGGGAAAGGGTAAGCGAAGGGGAAAAAAAGGTCTAAGAGCATGGGATGACTGAAAACCAGCTCAATGAATTTCTTTCAACTTACCAACACCAGAGAGATGTACAGGACTCGGTAGACGACGCGAGTGCAATCGCTACTCAACTCAACGTTGTACCCGTCGTGCGCGCGCACTAGTTCAAGGATGTAGCTACTCAAAAGATAAAGGATGAGTAAGAAAAATGATTATGTCATAAGAAACTAAGTCCAAGCCTTTATTCCATCTTGGTAAATCTCTGGGTGAACCCAAAGATCGCAAGCCCCAGCCCCGCGACAAGGGGACGGCAGGTCGGCGAACCTCGCTGGGGGTCTATACATGCAGGACGTCCCTACCGCTCCATCACCGCTCGATCTTTCCCGCCGCCTGCCCTTCTGTGTAATAATCCCCCACCAGCGCAACGAAGACGGGCCCCGAGGTCGTGGGCCAATGAACAAAAACGGTCTAGAGCCTGCAAGTGGTGTGTTGGAGTTAGAGAGCGCGCAGTATGGAGGGAGCGCAGAAGACAGAGGCTCCCGCCGCATGCGAGAGCAATGCAGACCAGGGGTTATCGCACCCGCAAGTGGGTGAGGGTCGCGAACCCCTCAACAGAAGAATGGTCCCTGTGGATCCACCCGGCATTTATCGTACCTACACGCGTGCAAGGGCACCTCGCTCAAGTACGTCGACGAGTGGTTGAGTGAACCACCAGAGAGCGAGCTGCTTGGAGGGCATCTTGAACATGGTAGACCGCGACGACTCCTGCCCAGTCGCGCAGCTGACGGGGGGGAGACAGAGTGCGCCCGACCTACCGTTACCTACCGTGGTGGCTATGTCGTGAGTTGCGAGTGTGGCGAGTGGCGGGGACGGCGATGTGCGGAAGGCGGTAGACGATGCTTGCGGCGGACGAGGGGAGCACCTGGGGGAGGGCACGGAGGGGATGGGGGAGAAGGGAAGCAGGGATGAGGTCAGTATCAGTCGAAGTGAGAATGAGAAAGGGCTTGCTTACCTTTTTGTGGCTCGTACTGTCCTTCATTTCATCCACCAGTGCCCAATGCAGTGAACCCCGCCTCCCCCACTACCAGAGAGAGACAGCTGAGGCTGTACTCACAGCCCACTGAGAAGCGGATACATGAATTCAACGCAACTGGCGGCGCTCAATCCAATAATCCAGAGTTCAGATTGGGTACCACTAGGACCGGATACATGAACTGAACACAACTGGCCAGGTTGCTCTCAATCCAATAATCTGGGACCTGATGGCGCAAGTAAAGAGGAAGCTTAGCCGTGAGGCGTTTGTGGGGTGCTTAGATAGAAAACCGGGAACCAAATCTCCGGGCCCGGAGCGCTCTTTCCATTCCCGGAAATGTATAACCCACGGCATATGTCGCCCAGAAGATCTGAAAACACAATAATTCACCCCAGAAGAAGCAGAAGAAGTTGGGAAGCCACTGGACCCTGGAAACAGACAGCTTCTGACATGTGCGGACGTATGCCGACGTAACTGCCGATGAAATGCAAGAAGTCAGGACCCTGCAAACATTGATCGGTGAAGAATGGCAGGCTGAAAACCCCCGATTTTTCCGTTGATCAACTTGGACCCTTTTGCTCTCCACCAAACCGCGACAATCCGCGTCCGGCTCGGAGCGTGCCATCCAATTCATTGCATCTTTCCGTTCACTTAAAGAATTCAACCCTCCCAATATTATTGAGATTTGAGTCAGTATCAAAGGAGGGCAGTGGGTGTATGCAGTCCAAGCTGTTGGTGTGTAAAATAAATAAAAAGTAATTGGAACCAGGAAAAACTGAGTAAATTGCCCTGTCTGGAGCCATTTCAAAGCGGATTTTGACGGGACCTTGTTTGTGCGATAGCCAACACAATTTCGGTTAGAACTGCACCAAGCCACCATTAAATTTCATTTGTTTGCCCTGGAATGCAGAGCACAAATCTTTCCCGGAAAGGACCTGGGACACTAGAAGGAAATCTAAAGAGACAGTTCTAACCGAAATTGCGCTGGCTTTCCAACAAACAAGGTCCCGTGAAAATCCGCTTTGAAATGGCTCCAAACAGGGCAATTTACTGATTTGATGTGAAACTCGGCACACCAAGCCGTCATTAAATTGCATTTTTGGGTGCACAGCCCGAAACTAGGCACACCAAGCCACCATTAGACTAGTTATTGAAAATCTGAGACCACAGGATTGTTCCCCTGGTTAAAAGGAAGCTTTCTGTGGTTTTACTTTTTTTTTTTCATCCTGACGGTGCCGACTAGTAGCGCCGGGAAGGCGGTGTCACGCTGTGATGCACGTGACTCGATGGATGCGTATGTCGCCTATGTTATGTGTAGTTCAAAGTTGTTCTTTATTCTATTTTTAGAACTCAGTCCAATATTTCCGGACCACTAGATTGAAACTAGAGGTCACATTCACTATCGCGGTATTCCAGGAACTAGATAATAGTTGACTCATTGCCAGATCATTTGTGCCGAACATTTTTTTTAACAAAAAAAAAGTAAAAGTAAAATTTTGTATGAGACAAGTAGCACTTAGATTTACAAAGAAGTTCGAGTTTTTGCCGTGCAACGCAGCGGCCCTACACCCCAAGTTAGTGATACGGTTGATGTAACACTAGACTCCGACATAGGCCACCACTGGCCTGCAGTGAGGATAATGGAATAATCAATCAATCAATCAATCATCACCAATATGGTAATGACCGGTACGGCGGACGGAGATGACTGCGAGAGCAGCAATGGTAACAATCAAGGGTGTGGAGTCTCTGACAACAGTTCTACTTCGTACGGTGAGGGGTTCAACCAAGCAGGATGCGGCGTGTACGTGCACACGTGGACGAGCGATGCAATTCAGATCTGGCACTTCCCTCGTGAGAAGGTCCCGGCGGACATCATGTCGGGGAACTCCAGCCCATCAATGTGGGGAAACCCGCAGGGTGCGTTTCAGGGTAGTCCAGGTTGTGACTTCTCGCAGCATTTTCAGAACCACGTTTTGGCAATTGATACGACGTGAGCACATACTTATGTCACTTACATCCGTTCGCTGAATTTACATCTAATTGGAAAATTGAAGGCTACGTGGTGACTGGGTGAACAATAGACAAAGCTTGAAAGCTGCAGGGTACCCCATGGATTGCGTGGCTCTTGTTGCAGATCCCACCGACTTCGACGGTGAGTCGAATCCACTTACATTTCTTCTATGCATTCACGTTCACAGGGGCGAAATGGAATATAAACTCTATTGCAGTGTATCATTGAGATAAACTGCTACTAGGAGTTTCACCTAGTCAGATTGATTCATCACTACTTTGTAATTGGGGTGTGCTAAGTATAATCTAGGGACACGAGGCAGCAGATCCATCAGATTAATATCCCATGTGAATGGCACCACTTGTGTCGGGCTCAAGGTTAATGAGGAAAACATGCAGTGCGGGTGCCTGGGTCTTCCACGGTGGGTTCGAACGTTCCACTGCCTCTACGATTACTTTCAGATGACTACGCGAAAGAAACGCACCCCGAAGCAGTATGCCCAATTTATGGAGAGTCTCGAGGAACACCGAGAAATGGAGGATATTGAGATGGTTGATATTCATGTGCCTACGGCGGACGATGATGACTGGATAGATGACGACTTAGATGAGGAACCACATGAGGAATTAGTTGGTGATTGGTCAGACGCCGTGTCTATCCACCCCTTTGCCCCCGAACATCCTTTGTATCGCACACATTATGTGAGATGTGATAGGCGAGACCTTGAACTAATGGTACCCAACTTTGTGGGAGGAGCTTTTCCTAGGATGGACCAAGGGGATCGAGAATATTACTGTTGCACCATGTTAACGCTATTCAAGCCATGGAGAAGTGGCTCAGATCTGAAAACTGAGGTAGATAACTGGCACGAATCCTTCACTGACCATACTTTCACTGATAAAGCCTTACGTCTCATGCGCAACTTCAATGTACGATACGAGTGTAACGATGCTCGTGATGACTTTGCTTCCCAGGATCGGCAAAAGCGACGTGCCCTGCCTTCTTTTGGTCGTTCTTATGCTGACAATGATGAGGAGGGGGATGAGGCTGAAAATGCGAGAGATTATGGAGAAGAATATCTGCTGGCAGATGTAGATGAAGATGCACAACTTGGGCCAAAGTATCTAGCTAGAGAGGAATTGATGAAGAAGGCCGAGAATATAGTTAAAGCAAGTGGGTGGATCAAACGATTCCCAGTACCAAACAGCACTCCCCATCGTGTAGTCCCAACTATTAGACTCTCGGGCAGTCAGTGGAAAAATCGGGTTGCTGAGGAGCGCGCTAGCATATTGGATGCTAAATACAAGAATGCACCATCACAGATAAAAAAAAGAAGGCTTGTCAAGGATACTGGGTATGTAGACAATGTATCAATACTGGACTCTTATTTTTTTACCAAGTATTTTAAGGCTAAAAACAAGAAGGCACAGGGAACAGTTGAAGCTGTATATTCCGAGTTCAAACTAAATGAAGAACAAGAACGTGCCTTCCGAATCGTAGCAAATCACTCCATTGCTGAAAATCCCGCACCGCTAAGGATGTACCTTGGCGGAGTCGGCGGAACAGGTAAATCATTGGTCATAAAAGCACTGGAAAAAAATTTTAATGATAGAGGGGAGGCTCATCGATTCATGATTTTAGCTCCAACAGGAACTGCTGCTGCGCTCCTGAATGGCAGCACATACCATTCAGTCCTGGGTATTGCTGATGGAGTCCAAGGGGAGCGACACGAAGGTATAGGTATACGAAATGTTCGAGAAAGGCTAAGAGGCGTGGAGTATATTTTTTTGGATGAAGTGTCCATGGTCTCCTGTTCAGCTATGTATTCTATAAGTGCAAAGCTTGCGCTTGCACTGAACGAGCCCAACGAGGCGTTTGGAGGAATGAACATGGTCTTTGCAGGAGACTTCGCTCAACTACCTCCAGTGAAGGCAAAAGAGCTTTACAGTCCAGATAATGTGGTAGCCTCCGTGACATCTGCGAGAGAGGAAGTGTTCAAGCAAAAAAATAGCATCGGAAAAATTCTCTGGCAACAGGTAACGACGGTGGTCATCTTGAAACGTAATATGAGGCAAACAACTATCACTGCGGATACCCAAAAATGCCTGGGCCCGGACAGGTCCGTGCACAAGAGCTGCTCTGACCTGTCCGGAAAACCCGAGCACGTTCGAATTTTAGACAGGACACAAATCGGGAGTCTGGAAAGGCTCCCGATCACTTCATATTCCCGAGTATGAATCCGGGTCCGGACAGGAGGTGAACGTTCCTCAACCTCAGGACACGTCATCTGCTCCTGTCACTATCTAGATCTCAACGGGTGCACTTCCCTGGAACTCTGGACAGGTGTGAAGACGAACCAACTGCGTACTAATCCGGGCCTGGTCATTTTTGGGTATCCGCAGTGTATGTCAGAAGACGACAGCAAACTACGTACCGCATTAGCCAATATGAGATACGGGGCTTGCACTCCAGCTGACTTGGCTTACTTGGAAAGCCGGACGATAAGCCGACGTGCTGGCCATCCGAATTTCTCCGATATACGTCTCAGAAACGTCGCAGTTATCACAGGTTTGAACTCGCAAAAGGATAAAATAAATGAATTGGGCTGTAAAGAATTTGCAGAGGAAACAGGTCAAGAACTTATTGATTTTTACTCTGATGACGTGCTGTGCCCTGCTGCGGATGACCGAAGGCCAAAATCTGTGAAAAATAGAGAAGCGGTAAGCGGAACTCACGACATACCGAAAAATATCCAGGATCAATTATGGCAGGCGTGGCCAAGCTCCACTTCAGACCACATACCTGGCAAATTGAGCCTCTGTCTTGGGCTGCCAATGATGATTCGTAACAATGACGCTACAGAACTGTGCATAACGAAAGGACAAGAAGCTGTTGTGGTCGGATGGCAAGAAGCAGTTGGGAATAAGGGCCAGAAAATATTGGACACACTTTTCGTGGAATTGGTAAACCCAAGGAAGTTCGCATACCTGGGCTACCACCCAATGTAGTTGCTCTCCCAAAGGCGAGTAAGAAAATATGGTGTGCCTTGAAGGATGACAGAGTGATCCAAGTTTCCAGGGAACAAGTGCTGATTCTACCTAATTTTGCAATGACCGACTATGCTTCTCAAGGAAAGTCACGAGATTTCAACATAGTGGATTTAAATAACTGTCGAACTCACTTTTCTTATTATACTGCACTATCTCGGAGTACAACTTCGGACGGAACGGTGATCTTACAAGGCATGTCAACAGCTAAAATCACTAGTGGGATATCCGGATGGTTAAGGCAAGAGTTCAGAGAATTAGAGACAATGAACGAGATAACCTGCCTAAGATACAATAATCGATTACCAGACTCCGTCCGGGGCATCAACCGCAGAGAGGTTCTACGTGCGTATCAAGAATGGAAGGGAGAGAAATATCAACCGGGAGAACTGCATTCTGCGGTTCAGTGGAGACATGGAGACAGACCGCTGGTTCCGCAGGGCGGACCTGTTGGTACATGGGAGTTGGTCGGCTCCGACAAGCCGAAAGTGAAAAACAGCAGCAAACAGGAAGAGGTCAAAAAATCAACAAAGTCGAAAAGAAAACCACCTCCCCCATCCGGGAAACAACCTCGCTCCAAAAAGCAAAAGAAGGAGATCCCTCCACCTGATGGCTTGATATGGGACTCATCGGACTACAGTTGTGCTTATGATGCAATGTTGAGCCCGCTATTCAACGTGTGGCAAGATCATGGTCCTAAGTGGTCAGTCGCTCTGAATGAGTTGGGAAAGTTTTCCGCGTCGCTCATTGCAGGTTTCACCTCACACAGTTCAGAGACCGGAAAACTTGAAGTGGCTAGGGATGAAATGCGTGCTTTGTTGCAGGACGAATATCCTGAAGAATTTCCCAGTGGACACAGCTTAACCAGCGTAGATGATCTCGCTCTCCGGATTTTTGGCTCCGTCGACTGGGGTACAACAACAAATAAATGCCTGAGATGTGAAACCATTTATGATTCAGCCAAGGGCTTTCCAGGAATGCAAACCATTACGTATAGTAGCCGATTAAGGAGTCGACACAAATCTGAGTATGCTGTATCGCACTGGATCCGAGATCAGAAAATACGAAAGACCAATCGAAGATGTGGTTGCGGGGATCATCTGACTAGGTTGACAAGGCTAGATAAATTGCCACCTTGCCTCTATTTCTCTCTTGCAGACAGTACTGTACTAATTGACCCCACACTAACACTCGATGGGCCTCAGAGACGTCAACGATACGCCGTGCGTGGAGTAATATATCTTAAAGAAAAACACTTCACTTCTAGAATATTGAGTGCAAGCGGCAAGGTATGGTACCACGACGGAATTGAGACAGGTAGGAAGAGTGAATACGAAACGGTCGTACATGCAGAGACCCCTGATTTTCTGAATACCTGTATTAGGGGTGACACCAAGCGAATTGCTGTCGGAGTAATATACGCACAGATCGAGGAGTAAGGGGTCCTCACCGCATGCAATGACTTCCAATTCGACCGCACCATACCTCGAGGCGCTTCGCGCCTATGGACGACTCACTAGTGAAGAGCCGATACCGAACCTACCAGGAATTACAGTACCCGATTTCCTAATTCCGGGAACGTATTGGTTTCCTATTGACACCGAAACTGGTGCCCCACTCCACGCCATAGACACGGAATGGTTGAAATCTATGGCGGATTTGATCAATGGAGGGAGATCATCGAAGAAAATGGAGGTTGTCACCGGTGAGCCTATAGACGGTGGCCAGACGAGGAGCTCACAGTACAACAGACAACCACATTTTCAAGTGCTGCATCTGTCTGGAGACGCTCTACAAACCCGTGATGTGAGCACTAGAATACCTTATCATTCAATTGATATATTTCTTATTGACAGTCCTCTGTGCATGCATATATTCTGTTATGAATGTCTTCATGATTGGATGTTGCACAAAAAGGTGACATGCCCCGTCTGTCGTACGCCTATCGACGAGGAGCCAATCACGGACAATGGCTTCGAAATGGCGCTGTGGGATGCTATATGCGATGGGATGGAACGACACCATACAATGGTGGGCAATTTGGTCGCAGGAAGATCCGGGACCTATATTTGGAACGATGTGAAACTTGCGAGACGTCGAGGGGCTTGAAATATTTGATATTGTTGTTGAGATATATATGAGACGCTTATCAGACCTGAACCCGACGTGCACAATGACGGCGAAAGCGAGGGCAGATAAACAGTTGTTACAGGACATGTCAAATTCTGGTCAAGCTTGCTGGTGGGATACAACTACTCTGGCCGCCAGTATCGACCCAAATGGTTTTCCGAGAGCGTTCCTGTTCGGATACGTTCTTAGCGAGGTGACCAGAATGCCCTGAAAATGATACGCCAAGCTGAGAGATGTACAGGAGATCGGACCCCAAAGGAGTCGTCTAAAATTGGGCCCACCAATCTATGAAGGTCGCTCCGCGGAAACCATATGGATGTCGAAAACTTTCAAGCGCCAGCTGCAGGAAATCAAATACGTAGAGGCAGTCAACGCTGGTCATGAAGTGAGTCTTTTCGAGGATATCCGACTACCAAAGATCAACGGTGTTGTATAGCCTAAAAGTTTGCCACATCTTGACGGCGAAGATCTCATATTGCCCGTTGCTATGACCGAAACGATGGAAGACAGCTACGCTGGGTGCACGGTGATCATTGATTTGAAATTGTGGCCGATAGGAGTACGGTGTCGGGAACTGAGATCTGTACAAGTGATTTAGTAACGGTAATCACTGCTAATTACCACACCTTTCCATCCCCACTTCAGTTGCGCTCTGCTAAGATATGGAGGACGAACCTGGTAAAAACACTTCCCTGAATGGGCACGAGGATTGACCATATGCCATAGATATCTACGTGAACAATTATACCAAGGATGCGAAGATGCTGGCACAGCTCGAAAAGATAAATGACGGCGGAAAGGCGACACAGAAGTTCTTGGCTCGATTCAGCGATTCCAGGCTTTTTAGGATAGCTTTGCATTCCAAAGAGCATTGGAAGGCTGTGATCCGCTCATTAAAATCGCCTGTGGATAACATCAATCGCGACGAAAGTCCGCACATCAATAGTAAGAAAAAAAAAATGTGATTCAGTCGGAAACGGAACTGATCTGATACCAGTCGTTGACTTCAGCTGCACGGATACTGGGAGTAAGTCTCGGCGCGAATCGCTTTGTGAAACTAACTACGGTTAGGTGACGAACACGTTGGATGGAACGACTTGCCTGCGGAAATGCACCTTGAAATCCTGAGGAATTCGGATTTGAGATCGCTGACTACCATGGCATCTGGCTGCGAAGCGTTACATAACGAAAGCAATCGGATAATCGAGGCCCACATCTCCCACTGCTTCGAAGCATGGGACTTAGACTGGATGAGCCTCCGCTTCATGATGGCGCAAACCGGCAGTGTTATATCAGGTCTTTGGGCCCACAACTTAATATTCCCTAACCGCGCCATTAAATGGGAGGGTAAAGACTCACTGGAGATATTTGTCCGGGGACCTGCAGAGCGAGGCGTCCTTCAGTACTTCCTCGTGGCAACTAAATGGAGAGAGGTGAGTGATTCGACTTAACGTTGGCACCTACTAAGTACTGTGAGGACAGAGAGCAGACGGCTCAACTTCCCACATTCATAAATGGGTTGAGGACGCAGTTACTTTGGAACACCCGGATGGGGACCTGGTCAATCGGTATATCGCACTGCATATATGTCGGGATCCTCCAGAGTTGTCTCTGTATCACCAACCACTCACCGGGATGTTCGTTACCATGTCCGGAAATGGTATTCGAGTCCCATACGCTGACTTGACTTTTGGCGACATGGCTCTGATCAATCACGAGTTTGTGGAGGCCTCGCCGCCGGACAAAATGGATGACTTGCATTTACTGTTCGAGAGAGCTACGAATGCCGGTGTTGAAATAATCTGGTTCCATTCGACTTCGGGCGGGACATGCACGGGGGACCTGACATGCCCCGCTGTGGTCAGGACTTCTCTGGATAAGCAGACGTTCTCAGTTGTTTTCAGAACACGACGATGGGGTAGTGATCAACACTCTCGGCAACCTCGATCCGCTGTTGTGTGGAGCCTAGGAGGAAAGGGCTGCGGGAAAGATGTTCCACTTGGCGATTTTTTTGTCCAAAGTTTCGACGTTCACTGGGCATCACCAGTGCTTGGTAAGTTCAACATTAAGGAGGACGGGTTTCACTGCTGATTCTTACACAGATGAAGATTATGCAATAGCTGTAGCATCTGTACTGGACGGTTGATTAGGGCATGGGTATTCACATCTTATTGCGGGTGCTGGGAGAATAAATTTTCGATAAAGAGTGGGAACCAATCGCGTCATTGATGTAAGTCACGTTGAGTTACAGACTCACTAGACATGGTACTGTGTAGAAAGATGATGAAGAGTTATATTTGTACTACATATATAATCCGCTTCCCATATCATTACTTCGTGTTCCAAGAGTACGATATAACAGGCCGATAATGCACCAATTAAATGTCAGAATAAGTGATTACCGAGAAGCCCAGATTAAAATAGGACAGGCCTGTATAGCTTAGCACTAATCTGGCATGAAATGCAATGGATGATTGAATTAAAAGGAAGTACATTACGGGCGACCATCTGTTCCCAATGCTGAATGTTGCCGATTAATGCTGATCATAGGATTTCCTTGTCAGACATGCCGACACATGTACCCGTGTTCCGGTGATGCAGGTGAATGGAAGTGTGGAGATGCACCGAGGCTAGCACCCCGAAGTCTACATATAAGAGGTGACAGTCAAGTTGTATCTATGTACTGTATTCCAGATTTTGTCTGGACAGCAGCAAAATTAGCCTAAGATCCAACTGCGCACTGTTGAGCTGCATCTATCCCATTGTGGTGGGCAAGGCATCAAGTAAGATGAGCCAAATTGGGTCGACCCCATATCAACGGGACGCTGTGGCTGTCCGCATCTAGCGGACAGCTATATAAACATGCACAAACAATGTGGTCAGCTCACTTGTATTGAGGTCGTGTAGATGAACTCAATACAAGTCCACATGCTAGATGATTTTAGTACATGCACTGTATTGTTGAATTCCAGTTTTCTCGGTTGACTATCACGTTCCGGATGTAACAAAAATCAATTTGCCGCGCAGACGAGGTTGCCAATTTTTTTTTCTTTTTCTGTCAATTTGGAATGGCTTCATATCATACAGAGGACTCTAATTAGTGTCTCTGGTGTTCATTCTCGAAGGTATAAGCCCATCCTAAACGTGAACAACGTGTTCAATAGGGGCATCAGAGTAGAAATTAAATACCCGATTCTGGGTCGATTCTGACGGCGATTATGAGACGATTCTCGGAATTATTTTAAATCAGAATCGCCGAGAATCGATGTAGAATCGCCTCTGGAGTCGATTCTACATCGATTCTGCGGCGATTCTGCGACGATTCTGAGTCGATTCTGATTTTCGACGATTCTCTCACACTTAAATAAATCAGAATCGCCGTCAGAATCGACTGTCAGAATCGCCTCAGAATCGACAAGAATCGTCTACTCTGCCTGCCCCTAATGAAATTGATGGGACTTGCCTTACTCACTGGGACAGACTTCAATAACTATTGTTGCTACTTGTATTGTACTATGCCAATGGAAAGCCTAAAGAATGCCCTGAGACAAAATGCATCTCCCACTTCAGTCTCCTTACCGTGATACCATCAATCTTGACCAGAAAGATCCACTGGCAATGTTTATCCCGCCACAGAGTTTTGCCCCGGGCCGACCTTGCGTGTTATGCATGACAGCCTTGGCCTAGACTCATCACCACTGCACACCAGTTTGCTTTTGAGGTATGCATCCAGTTGCTGCAAGACAACTCGGTGCCCAGTTGGGCTGCGTGCGGAGTTTAAATTATTGAGAGCACGTGTAGTGCCCCGGCACTTCGGCTTCGACTCATGTAACGGTGCCGTCGGAAATTCCCGAGCGAAGTTCAAAGGCTTGAGACGGACAGATGATAGAATTCCGAGGTCAAAACAGAGGGTATTGTCATTATATTCCGGGGTTCAGAACAGTATAAATACTATAAATCTGCGCTCTTCGGCATCATACCCGCTTCAATTTTAAACTCCGCAAGGCGCAATCCTATAAATGTCAATTGGGCCGCCCGAGTTGTACAAGTCTACTTGCTTGCACACCACAAAACAGACTGGTGACAAGTTGAGTTATCAATTTCATCCGAATACTAACATAGTACTTAGTAAGTCCCATCATTTCATTCAATATGTCGTGCGCGCTCAAGATGGGCTTATCCCTCCAAGAATGGGAACAAAAGACACTAATTAGAGTCCTATGTGTGATATGCAGCCATTCTGAAATTTCAGAATTTTTTTTTTTTGCAACCTCGTCTGCGCGGCAATTTGATTTTTAATATGTCGGGAACGTGATAGGTTGACATTGAGCTCTGCTCGTATACAATTATATTTTAGCATGAGAAAACTTTCCTAGGTGAGCGAAAACCGTTGAAACTTAAAGATATCGAGGTGTTCTCAGTCATGTGCTCTTGCGATGAAAGCGAAAGATGTATAATAGATGTGCAAGATTGGATGAGAGGAAAGTATAAACAGAGTAGTGGCGCCATGTGGCTGCATCCATGGATCATATAGATCAATTTGTGATGCGCTCTGGAGGCGCCTGTCATACCGCGGGTGTACCATGGGGGAACAGTGTGAATTCTCAGGGCTCAGATTCTACTGACTCTAGATCTTGTGTGGAATTTATCCAAATTTATCATCTCTGTAATCTGTTCTAAGGTCAACTATCTGCCAGGTCACCCAGTTTGCTCATCACAAGGGGCTACCGAGATCCAAATTTTTTACATCACCGTCAAATTATGGGCCAGTTTTCGGCGGGGATTCCGAAAATCAATATCCGGAAGTCAGAACTTCAGCGGTTGGTGAGCTAGAGACCAAAAGATTATTACTGCATTTGGGAGATGACATAGGTACAGCCACTCCGAACAAGGTAATCTGGCACGTGCTCGGAGCACGGCCCGGTGGCTGGAACCTCTGTTCAATGGGAACACGAACTTCTGGAGTGAAAACAGTCTAGGGACAGCATAATTCAACCATTTGACCCACAGCTTGTATTCCCAACCACTTTCATGGAGTTGGCTTCCATATTTGGACAACATGCACAAATCCGGTGCATACTCAGGTCTAGCAGCGCAAATGAGTGAGGATTTGGCCTGATAATATTCATAGGCCTTGGTAAACTGCTATATCGAGTTTTGAATATTCTTATGAGTAACCTCGCTACGCAGTGAAGTTTTTGAGAATCTCAAGCCATCCCAAAAGGGGATTTGATGGCATCAGGTGGCTGTGAGAGGGAGGGAGGGGTCGCCGACTCTCTGAGAAAAAAATTTCGACGTGCGGTACATTTTTCGGGTATCGGCAGCCCCTTGGCTCATCAGGCATTTCAAATTTTTGAAGGACTGCCATTGGCATGGTCGGACGGATTTTAGTGCTATGAAGAATGCCCAGTGAATCTTCATTTTATCAACTGCAGGTCCCATGCCCGAGATCTACAGCCATTGAGTGGCGAGCTCATTGATGGTGTGTGGCTTGTGGTGTAGTTGTTGTTGAGAATCTGTGTGATGCAACCAGTCAGCTGGAGAACCTTCCAGGTTGCTCCTTAGTAAACATTGTTGAACATTGTAGAATATTCTAGATTATTTGTACAGTAGTATAAATACCCGAGAAATCTACTGGCAAGGGCATCCGTTTGTCAGGCACTGCCCTAGCCTCAGTCAACCGGAATATCCTGTGTTCTTACCTCGTCGTTCTAAGCCTAACAGCTTAGTCTTACGCGCACCCGAAAAACCAACAGTTGTAGTACATTTTGTGGGTTGGGTTGTACTGTCGCTTCAACTCGGCACGTTCCGAAAGGGGACCCAGCTGAGCAATATTATTATACTGTGTTTTATCCTGTCTTATCTGTGAGAAGATACCCTAAGATAAGATAGATGAGTAGATATACATAGGCCACCGTAGAGCAGACCTGGAGTTTGTACATTTCACAAGAGTTTCACAACCTTGGCAAGCCCTTTGCTGGAGCACATCAAGGGCGCATCATAAATTGATCGATTTGATCCGTTGATAGAATCCTTTTGGTGCCATGCCGATCTTTGCAGCCAACATGGAGCGTTGCTTCATTGAAGTTCAACCTGGAACCATGCTGGTATTTTTCGATGCCGTATCATCGGGTCACCTAACAATCTATCTGCTCATAAATGATTTTTTATACAAAGGAACCCACATGGCCTTGGCCCTTGGCTGATATCTAAGTTGGTCATAAATATAAAGGCATATGAGAAACAAAACATAATGGCCTAGATTGAACTGGAGCCTGATGGGTTGCAACCTTGTAAAATCTAAATCCAGCGAAGGCGCAAACATCCCAGAAAAGGGGAGATTATTTGCTATCCTAGTCTCAGTTGCATGGCATCTTACTTGGAACCTCCGACTAACCCGAGTTATTGAAAATCCAAACCTGGTACTTACTACAGCAGTAATTCACAATCAATGGTTCAAAGTGGTCGATGTAGCTTTACGATGCGACCGACTCTTGACAGATGAGAATAGATTTCGACTATTTGCCTGGAAAAAGGAACTGGTCTTAAACACATGGAGTGGCTTACTCATGGACGAGTACTCACTGCAAGATGACTACTGCATACAAGGGGGTTTTAGTTGGTATGCGGCCCATGAACAATATAAATGGGATTGGATAAATTTTACAGGCTGGAGTCCCACACTGGTTGAACATTGTGCGTAATGGCATTTCTTCCTGTATAATTTCCCTGGCAGTGACCGGTCCAACAACCAGCAACACAAGCAGATGACCTTGGAATGCTTCTGCAGACTGAGTCTCATTATCCCAAACACTCCAAAAAAGAAAGAAAGAAAGAAGAAGAAAAAAGAGAAACAAAGCATAAGCGCGAGTTTTTGCCGGGCACCGCCACGGCCCCCCACCCAAGTAATAAGTAATCGTCTATTTGGGAAATCGATATGAGGATTTTTCGACCTCTGAACAAGTCAGTCCCCCGGGATCGTTATGATAAAATAGTGGCTGTGTTGAAGTCTTTTTTACGAGTTTCATCAGATTTATTTGTGATAAAATAGTGGCTGTAACCGGGTATATTACCGGCCCGCTTTCTGAATTGCATCCTGGCGTGTGTTCGATCCCCAGTGCGTACAGATTAAATATAACTAGGAGCAATGTTCACTGAAGCCCAGATTAAATAGGTCAGGCATATATCACCCCTGCGCCAATTTGGCATGAAATGCAATGGATGATTAAAGTACATTATGGGTGACCATCCGTTCCCAATGCTGAATGTTACTAATTAATGCTGATCATAGGATTTCCCTGTCAGACATGCCAATCGCATGTACCCGTGTTCCGGTGATGGACGTGCGGAGATGCACCGACGTTAGCACCCCGAAGAAGAGGTGACAGTCAAGAATTGTATCTATGTACTTACTGTATTTCAGATTTTGTCCAGACAGCAGCAAAATTAGCGTAAGATTCACTGGGCGCTGTTGAGCTGCATCTATTCCATTGTGGTGGGCAAGGCATCAGGTAAGATGAGCCAAATTGTCGACACCATCTCAATGGTCAATGGGACGCTGTGGCTGTCCGCATCTAGCGGACAGCCATACAAACATATTTAGACAACATGCGCAAACAATATGGTCAACTCACTTTTATTGAGGTCGTGTAGAAGAACTCAATACAAGTCCACATGCTGGATGATTTTAGTACATGCACTGTATTGCTGAATTCCAGTTTTTATTGTTCCGCGGTTGACAGCATTGAGTTCTGCTCATATACAATTGTATTTTAGTGTGAGAAAACTTTCCTAGGTGAGCAAAAAACGTTGAAACTTGAAGATATCGAGGCATTCTCAGTCATGCACACTTGCGATGAAAGTGAATAGATGTGCAGGATTGGATGAGAGGAGGCAGGCTTGTGGAGTACTAAGAATGGACAAGATAGGTTTGAGGTCGCAGGAAGCAGTGAGCTGGAAAATAAATAAAAGTAACGCAAAGACGGTTTGTCCATGTAGCTGGTACCTATGCTAGGGCCATGTCGTTAAGTATAATCATCCAATTTAACTCTGTTATTCTTATCACTGTCTGTGGTTGGTCGTATATAATTTGATGTTACCGTGTAAAAATATAAGTTCGGCTTTTCACCGGCGGGAGTGTGGCAATATTGGCATATCCTGTGTCCAACATCATCGTCACACTTCCTTTCAGTGCTTTCGCATTGAAAGAGACAGACTCAGTGAGGTGTACTTGACCATTTAATGGTAATTGATCTCAGGCTGGAAGTATTGACAGGTACCTAATAGTGCGGGAGTATCCAAATGTGTTCAAGCTCACACATGCACTTGTCGCAGCTACATACATATCCGCCACATCTCCCCATCTTTTTTTCTAGGACGCATATTTAGAGACTAGGGCTGCCTCTGACACTTCTTAGGTTACATTTTCGAATCATGGTGTATCCATAACACCGATTAGCCCCACCTTGAAAGCACTCAACTCGGTCCTGCTGTAAGAGAAGTGGTATATATATATCAGGCTGCTACAAAATGATCATGAATTGAATTGAACTTCACAAAAAAAAACACATGTATCAGTCAAGTCGAGTATTAGTACTAATACTCGACTTGACTGATACATGTGTTTTTGCAACAACATTGCTTACCTGTATTAATTTAGTACAGGTCAGCAATGTTGTTGCATGGTGGTACTTTCAAGTATAAACAGAGTAGTGGCGCCATGTGGCTGCATCCATAGATCATATAGATCAATTTGTGATGCGCCCTGCCACGGCCCCGGAGGCACCTCGCTAATGATCAGCGGAGGGCGTAGCATGACCGACCGCATTTGCAATACACCGTGGAATCATGAACTCAATCAAGCAACACATGGATGGGAATGGAAACTGGGCTTGCTGTCGAGGACAAACCCCTGCCGCAGCGCAAACCCCAAAGTCCCGGAGTGGAGAAGGCCTGTGGCAAGCTAATCCAAGCAAGTTAGACGCCCCCTTGACAGTGACTCTGCCACTGTACTCACCACTAAGTTAGTACTAAAATAAATAAAAGAAAAAGGAATCTATGCTTGAAGGGATGGTGGGTGGGTCAAAAATTCGAAGCGATGCACACGCCGCGCGCGCACTGCGATCCTGAAGTCGAGGTTGTTGTTGTCGAGACTAAAAAGGTCCTTATCTGACTCAGCAAGTGTACTCTGGCAACTTCCCGCTGGTTTGTTTAGCGAGGCTTAACTGGAGCCTGTAGTGCAGCTCATGCCTCACAGCACTTGAGCTCAAGTCGCCACCGGTGTACCATGGGGGAACAGTGTGAATCCTCAGGGTTCAGATTCTACTGACTCTTGTGTGGAGTTTATCTAGGAAATTTATCATCTCTGTAATCTGTTCTAAGGTCAGCTATCTGCCAGGTCATCAAGTTTGCTCATCAGGCATTTCAGCATGGTCGGATGGCTTTTAGTGCTGTAAAGAATGCCCGGTGAATTTTTATTTTATCAACTGCAGGGTGTTTGGCTTGTAGTGTAGTGGTAGTACATTTTATGGGCTGGATTGTACTGTCTCTACAACTCGGCACATTTTGAAAGGGGACCTAGCTGAGCAATATTATTATACTGTGGTAAATCCTGTCTTATCTGTGAGAACTTGAAGATACCATAAGATAAGATAGATGAGTAGAGATGCGTAGGCCACCGTAGAGCAGACACGGAGTTTGTACATTTCACAAGAGTTTCACAGCCCTTTGCTGGAGTGCATCAGGGGGTGCATCACAAATTGATCCATTGATCCATTGATGCTCCCTTGGGAATCCTTTTGGTGCCTTGCCGATCTTTGCAGCCACCATGTAGCATTACTTGATTGAAGTTTAACCTAGAACCGCACTGGTATTTTTTCTGTGCCATATCACCGGATCACCTAACAACCTGGCTGCTCATAAATGATTTTTTATACAAAGGAACCCCGTGGCTGATATCTAAGTTCATCATAAATAGAAAAGCATACGAGAAGCAGGGCATATGAGAAAAACAAAACATAATGGCCTACATTGAACTGGGGCCTGATTTTGGGTTGCAACCTTGTAAAATTTAAACCCAGCGAAGGCACAAACATCCTAGAAAAGGGGAGCTTCTGCAGACTGAATCTCATTATCCCAACACTCCAAAAAAAAAAAGAAGCAAAGCGCGAGTTTTTGCCGGGCGCTGCCACGGCCCCCCACCCAAGTATCGGGTTTCTTTGGGATCTCGCTAACAACACAATCGAAATCCCAACAGACAAGAAACTTCGCTACCTCGAGAAACTTGCTCCCTGGGTGCACGGTGCGAAGTTTACACGCAAAGAAGCCGAATCCGTGCTCGGGACACTTGTTCACTGTTCCCTCACCGTCACCGAAAGTCGCTCCCGCCTTCCTTCCATCTCGAAATTTGCGTCATCCTTTTTGCACACCGCATCCCCCTTCACGCGTCGTACACCTAACGCTACCGTTATCGAAGACATTGCTTGGTGGCGGGACCAGTTATCGCGCACCTTCTAAAACCGCCTTCTTTTTCCCCGGAGGAATTCTGGGTCCACGCGTCCACTTCTTATGGAATTGGAATAGTTTTCCACGGCTTATGGCAACGTTGGAAACTTCTCCCGGGCTGGCACGCAGATGAGCGGTGGATAGGGTGGGCCGAGATGGTGGCAATCGAATTCGGCCTCCGATTCGCCATCCATCAAGGCTACTCTAATATCCACTTCCAAATTCGTTCCGACAACGAAGGCGTAATCGGCGCCCTTGCGAGTGGAAAATCCCGGAACCCCGAACAGAACCGTGTCCTCCGTAGAATCATCGCCCTTATGCGAACCCACTCTATTTGGATCACTACTTTCTATGTTCCTTCCTTGCTAAATGTGGCTGACAAACCGTCGCGTGGATTACCTGCTCCGGGGTTTCGTCGCGCATGTACATCATATAAAATTCCCTACTGCTTAAAACCTTTCATTTACTTGTCGAAGTAATCATGTACACACTGAAGCATCCCTACTAGGTAGGTAGGTAGGTATATTCCTGCGCGGTCCCATTAAGAAACAGCAGGGGCCCGTACTACATACATTGTGTCAGATGTATGCTACGGATACTCGCTTTCTTCCGCCCCTTGATCACCTGAGTAACCTCCCTCCACCTCCGTCAACAACTGCCAAAAAATAAAAACAGATTGCGACCTTGGAGGCATCACTGGAAAATCCCCAGGGTTGCAGAACGATCCAAAATTGAGTACGATTGTTATTCCGACAATTTATTTCTGCCGGGATATCATGCAACATGATGCAAGAGAAGACAGACCTGCACCGGCTGGCCATTAGTATGGCAGGACAGTCGGTTAAAACCCGGTGGGACCTGAAAAGAGTTCTCCCCTCGCAGGTAAGATTCCCCGCCATCCACCAGTCCAGCAATGGCCCGTCTTCGAGCTTCTCTTGCGAGGGCTCTAGGTTCTCCTCAATTTCGTGATCGGCTGGCTCTTTTGGCTCTTTGGTTCTTTGGCTCTTGGCTCTTGGCTCATGTTCGATTCACATGGTGGGAGACCCGACATGGACACAACATAAGCAGACCGCATCGTTTAGCCATTAGCCATCAGTTTGCGCACGCAAAAAAAAGCCATTTAATGGCTCAAATGGCTTTTGCGCAACCTCTCTATTGTTGTGAAGAAGTCCAAAGTCGATGATGATGCGCGTGATACATTTTGTCTTGGGAGAGAACTATTCGTCATTGGCTACCGGATTCATGAACATATCCCACAACTTCTGGGCTTCAAGGTGTTCAGAAGCTCCTCGAGTGAGCTGGGCAAGCTAATTCCTCACCGTCCATCTCCGAATCGCCAGGATCGGACTCCGATATAACCTCGGATGGCGGGGTACTGTACATGTATTCCTCTGTCGTAACCACAGGTGGGTTGGTAGGTATACCGCCCGTTGGCCCAGTGTACGGTCCGACCCCGGATCCACAAGAAAGCGGTGGGCGTTTCTCGTGGACTTTCTCCGAATCACGACTGGGCGAGGGTCTGCAATCATCCCGGCGACGGTTTGTACTATGGCGTGGAGACTCGGGGGAACTGGTAGTCGGCGCAGACAGTGCATTGCGTAACAAGACAATCTTGGGAAGAGCGGTTCTGGCGTTGCTGGATTCCACTGGCGCCGATTTCTTCGATTTACGTGAAGACTGCAGCACTGTTAGTAGGAGCGTTATGGGCAGGCAAATACCCACTTTCATAGTTGTTGGTCTGTGAAGACTTGGACGATCCGGACAGTGCCGAATGGCATCATGGTCAAATCATGATCCGAACGCCCCGCGTGATCCTATATAGTGGCCCTTGGTACAGTAGGGGACAATCAAAGTCCGCCAATCCTGTAGCGCGAGAGCCGGCCTTTTTCATATAAATCTGAGGCCAGATCCAGATCCGGAGGGCCTAAAAATGGTCCTCCGAAGTTTTTCCCACGAGCTATTGTTTTTCTCAATATTTTGGGTTGGTCGAACGAATTGTGTGTACCCCTTTGGGGCTCAGAGGACCAGGAAAAATGTATTTTAAGTGTAGGCATACAACTACTTTGCAACAACAGATTCCAATGCCTTCATTGCACCCTCAGAAACCGTTCGGTGGCCCCTCTGCTGCCGAACTGCCCAATCTGCAGCTTTCCCCGTCAAACCCAGCTGATAAGCGCTCATGCGGTGGATAAACCAACGGATCACGTCGGTTGGGCATGCATCAAGATACCGGATCGCGGCGTCCTTGGCGGCTTGGAACCCGGCGCTCTTGTCGACCTGGCAAACAAAGATGCCTGTGGCATTTTGATCCAAGTTGGAATCGCTGAACCAAGGTTTGGTCCTATGCCTAGATTCCTCGCTGAAAATGTAAAAGACAGTATAAATGATTTATTCAGAGCTATATCAAGGACTCCATGCAGTTTCTGTACGAAGCAGGCTCAGAATCTCCACATTTTAGAAACACCCGGGCTTGACCCGGGCATTGTTTAATGATCAACTTGGTAGGAAGATTGGGAGATATTATGGGACGGTGCTGTGGAACTCTTGAAGATTTTAATGCGTAAATACGGCCCAGGGACTCCACAAACACGGGTAATTGCAAGGTTAATTGATATTTTTCGCGCGTGGAAAGGTCACGTGGAGTCACGTGTTTGTGACTGTGCACCAAATCTTGGGGATATTTTTTTGCAACATTGTCTCAAACGCGTCGAAAAACGGTTTGGAGCAAGGGGCAACAAAGATAAGAAAAAAAGATATCACCTACAATTTTTTTTTTCCAAGGGTCGGTCTACCCCCTCCCCCCCCCTCCGTGGGAAATTGCCTTATATAGACGCCAAATTGGCCGATTTTCACGATTTTTTTTTGCGTGGGCGGCCTCAGGATGCTTACCGGTATGTGTTCCATGCTTCAGATCAGGAAAAAGTGCAATGTGGAAGGAGAAGATTATCGCCCAAGTCACGTGTCTCTGGAGCACACGTGATAAATTACTTAATTGGGAGTGGCTGTCCCATCTTATCAGCTGTTATCAGGCCCGATATAGGAATAATCTTTCGGGTTCAAACTCCACGACGACTTCACCTCGCGCTTCGGGGTAATGATATTCGTGTTCAGCAGGTGAAACTGCACCGATTTAGACCCCATATCGAAATACCGCAGAATTGGGCCCCCTTGGTTTGGAGGCTTTTCGAACTTGATTACCTTTTTTGGTGGAAATATGAGCTCAAATCCCTCCATCGAACCATAGATATGCTTCTTGCCTACAGTTTGATGGTCTCAGAAGTGCAATAAATTATTTGTGGAAGGAGAAAGATTTTCGTGATGTGACTTTTCTGCTTACATAACACATGCCGGATCGGGGTGACGCATATCTTACGCATCGTACTTTGTGATGAGGCGTGTCGAGAGTCGGGTGCGGATGAAGCCCAATGCAAAGCTGTCGCACTCGTCGAATGTGTCACGCAGCGGTACCGTCACGGTTGCGGTACTTGCACTGGCAGAACCGGCAGGGGTTGCGCGCGGTGCACCAGTTGATACGGCTGTCCATAGCTCCTCCTTGCGGAGTTCTGACTCGGTCTTGACCGCCCATGAGAGATATTAACGAGTGGCACGGAGAGGTTTGTCGTTGGTCATGAGGAAGGGGGATACATCAGGAAAAAATGACTTGGATACATGGTGCTTAGTAGTCTGCGTAACTGTAGTTACTGCGTAGTCTAGTCCCCGTTATTTGGCGTCGGGTAGCCTTCTGCCAAGGATTGATAGCGCCTGGTAGCCATCACGTGTGATCTACGTAGCGGTTGGTAGCCCTCTATAGCGCGGGCTATGGGTGCTCCTGAGCGCATATATCCCAGGAGTAAGCTACTTGAGTGTCTGGTCATGCACACGTAACCGGGATATCACACTGGGACGACAGAATTGCGACAGAATGAATATTGAATAAAATGCGATTAATGCTCTACTACGGGTCGGCTGGCACTGCGGCTTCCTCAGGCTCGCCAGGATCATCAGGCTCGTCCGCCTCGCTATCCGTGGCACCAGTCCTTCCATCAAGCTCGTCACGCAATGCAGCTTCACGGTTGAAGCTGATGTTCGTGTCGCCCTTCGATGCGGTCGCCAGTCCAAGTGCTCGACTGTATTATCAAAAGACGTTAGACGCATCATCATATGACTGAATTCGACTCACGATGCACGCTCGTACCACCTGATACGTATATTCGTAACAGCATTCACATTGAGAGCGGCCCATTTTTGGATGTCGTTGACGTGGTCAGTGTACGATGCGAGCATGGATTTCTCCGAGAACTGAGCAGCCACGAATCGGCCGGTCGACCATTCTTGCGCGCAGTGTTCGAGCTGCAATAGAATGTGAGTTAACATTAAAATGATTCGTGTGTGCAGCACATACCGCCAAGAACTCGACTGCGACTGTTTGGCAAGGGTACGGATTAAAATGGCTCGCAAAGATGGCACCCAAAGAGGTCTTGTCCTTGAACAGCACCAGGTGGCGACATTCATCAAGAATCTTATTGCCGCCGTAACCCGTACGTGCGCTGACATCCTGGAATCGGCATCAAGAGGGAACGAAATAATAGACAATGACAATACCATACCTTGTAACCGAAGGAGGCTTCATCCAAAAGAAATGCCGATAGCTTGATGTTACTCTGAATTGCCGCGGGGGTGCCCGAACGATTGAACTTGTAGTGAGCCGCAAAAAGGGTGCGCATCGCAGTAATGATCTGCCCGCGGACATGGGACCCCCGCTTCGTGATCTGATGTATCCACGTCAGACGGTAGGATGGGGAGAAGGAATCGTACTCCTAATCACCAATTTTCCCATACGCTCCGTAAGTTTGAAGTATTGGTTAGATGCGCGACACGAATTCTTGAAGGTTTGTCCAGCCCACTTCGTCTGAAGACCAGCGTCGGGGAAGGCTTTCTTGGTGAGGATGAACACGGCATACTCCGCCATTGCCCGGATAAGGAGAGCCCTCACCACGGGCTCGTAATCCGCGACCTTCGGTTTCACACCCCCAGTAGTAACATACCCCTGCGCAAACTGAGGCTCCTTGCGTGGACGTTTCGCAGGCGGAGCCGGAGCCGAGGGCGAGGACTCTTGTCGGGGTCGTTTGTAAGATGTCTATGCGGCTGGCCTGCCGCGCTCGTGATCACTGGGCCACGAGGTAGAGGAGCCGCGTGGACTTGCACGGTGCCCGTCACGGCGGTCAGTGTGCCCACCAGATCGCAAAGGGGACGAGCTCCGCGGGACGCCGTGGTCGGGATCGCCACCCCAATCATTGTGCCGAGGATCCTCCGCAAAGGGATTGTCGTCGAGATCCATGTTGTCCTCGGGAGTCCATGAGGGGGACGGGGGTGAGGCAGTATCCTGACCCGAAGTCGGAGCCGGAACTTCAGGTATCTTCAAGAAGGCACGGGAAGACGTTATAGGGGCAGTGCCTTTTGAAACCTTGCGCAAGATGACAGTGGGACGCGGCGGTTCCAAAGGTAGTTCACCCAAGGGCCGGATCTGGTGCTCATGTAATGTGTGGACGACGCAATGGAAGAAGTACACGTACTGAGGATTGGAACTGGATGCCGCCCGTGTCAGAGTCCTCCTGTTCCTCACTTTCAGGACCGTCGTTGCTAGCCTTATTGTTGGCAGCAGAGCCTGAAGTAGTTGTGAGATATAGAAGGATAAAGGGAAAGGTCACGCACTTTCGGACGCCTGCTTGAGTTGTTGCTGGCTCTTAGCAAGGTCCTTCTGGAGGCGGATTATCTGCTGCTTCGCCGTGTCGTAGTTTTCTTTCTCTAGTTGATAGCGTATGTGAGGATGCTCAATAGCGTGGATTAAGAACTACCTTTCTGTGCCTGCTTCTGTGACGGCTGACGCTGAGCCGCTCCGCGTGTACGATTGGGAAGCTGGACATTGCCACTGAGGTCGTCGCGAGAGCGGCGCGCAGCCCGAGGCTTGAGATCAGGCGGAGGCGGAGCAGGATTCTCGTCCGAGTCGTCTGAATCGGACATGATATCGTCAGTTCGTGGCTGGGGCATGGTAGTAGAGAGGAAAAGATGGGAGTAAACAATCGTTGCTTGTTTGGTACATTTCAGAGTCAACAGCACGGGATCGCGGCTGCGGATACACGGATGCGACCCGTCGGGCGCGTCATTGATTTCTGCGGATGCACGGATGCGACACTTTGGGCGCATCATTGATTTGTAAAAATTGAGAAATCAATCACTCAGCAGACGTGTGCCTAACGTACTCATGGATTTTCCCTGCCCGTACTGTCCAGTGCGCCGCCCGACATCGCAGGGTCTTCGGTCCCATCTTGTCCAGTCTAAAGCTTGCCACATAAAACATAGGGAGGATTTTGCGCTTGACTCGGACTCCGACTCAGACGCTGCCGCATCATCCAGCGACCATGAGGAACGACTCGGAGCTTTCGGAGGAATTGATGATGGAATTTCTGCGACTGAGGGCCCGATGGATGAGGGTCGGAATCTTGAGGAGTCGGATGAGGAAATGCATGACCCTGGTCCTGATCGCCTGCGCTCGCCATCGCCCGATGGCCCAGCGCCGCCGGCGAGTGCTGCCAATCCAAAAAAGCGCCCGCGGGCCACTGTAGAGGAGGTTGAGGACGAAGATGCGCGGTGGTTCCAGCACTTCCCTGCCGACCGCGAAGCCGGTGCTATTTTGGCTGCATGTCGCACACAGTTCGAGAGTTTGCGGGAAGAACAGAAAAAGGCTGGGCTCGAGCCATGGTCGCCGTTTGAAGGCGAGGATGAATGGGAGCATTCACGTTGGATGATGACCTCCGGGATCAGTCAGTCCAAGACCGACGAATATCTGAAGCTCAAAAAAAAGTGCGTACAATTTATGAGGAACTTTCATCCACTGAGCAATATTCCAGGTGCGAGAGGGAATCGATCCTTCCTTTCATAATAACCGCGCATTCTTGAAGCGAATCGACGCGCTACCAGAGGGTCCACAATGGAAATGCTACCCATTTGAGTTGGAGGGCAATGAACTTGGTGCGGACAACAAGCCTCGGACAGAAGTGCTCGAGATGTGGCACCGGGATCCCGTAGAATGTGTTCGAGAGTTGCTGGGAAATCCAGCGTTCACGAAGCAAGGATACGAGCCGTGTCGCATATTCAAGAGTTTCAAGGACGAGAAATGCAGTAATCGCGAGTTCAACGAGATGTGGACGGCCGACTGGTGGTGGGAAGTTCAGGTATGGCGTGCTGTATTACTATTCGAGCGGAAGTACTTACAATAGCGCTGCAGGAACTGCTCCCTGTTAGTTCGACGCTCGCCCCCATTATCATAGCCTCCGATAAGACCCAGTTAACTAAGTTCAGCGGCGACAAGCAGGCGTGGCCAGTGTATCTAACACTTGGCAATATCGACAAGGAGACACGTCGGACGCCGTCTTCTCGAGCGACGGTTCTTCTGGGCTACATCCCGGTCTCGAAGCTGGAGATCTTCACGAAGAAGAAGAGGTCTGCGGTGGGCCACCAGATGTTCCATGACTGCATGAGGGTCATGCTCCTGCCGCTGAAGGACGCTGGGGCTGGTGGGGTTAAGATGGACTTAAGGATGGACACGGGTCACGGGTACACCCGCGGGTTTGTACCCGCGGGTGTGGGCGGGTACGGGTACGGGTCGCGATTTCAGATCCGTGCTCAACCCGCGTACCCGACCCGTGTACCCGCGGGTTTTTGAGTCTGTTTTTCTTGCTCAGCATGGGCTCTCTGGTCATCACAAATCTCGTACTCATCCGATTTTCTGCCTGCTTGCTGACCCATCGTCTCAAACTTGGCTCAAATTTTATCAATATTGTTCTCGTGGTTGTTCGGGTGCCTTCCTCCCCGGGCAAATTGTCCAATTTCTCTGACTCTCACCGTAAATTTGCGACCCGAACGAAGGAGTTATAACAGTAGGTCGAGTCACCCGCCCTCCCTCATGGCTCCCGCTACATTTTACCGCACTGTATTTGACAATAAAATATTATTTATGTTGGCAATTCCGCGGGTATACCCGACGGGTTTGGAGACCCGCGGGTGCATTGAGGACCCGCGGGTAACCCGTTGTGGCACGCCTGGAGGAGTCTGCGAGATAGTCGACGAGATTGTAGTTGTTAGGTTCACATGTCGTAGGATTAGTCATCATCTGGGGTTTTTCCTTCCTGCTTTCACCCTCCCGCTGCGAGCCCCGTTGGTTCTTCTCCCCTCAGAGGCTCTAGGCCCTCTCCATTTGGTGATTAGAGTGTGATTCGCTCTCCTCCACGTGTCCTTCAGCCCAGATAGGCTTCCTTGGCTTCCTAGTCTCATACATCTTGAAATCCCCTTGGCCTCCCCCACTATGACACCCACGTGACCTTATCAGCGCGTGGGTTCGAGTCCGGGCAGTGGAGTTTTTTGGTCATCGTCTTTTATGTTGTATGTATCTGTCCATAGTGTATTTTTGCTCAACTGAGGCCTGTTTAATGATTTCCCTGACACAAAAACACTAAGAGGACAACATAAATGTCTGATGGGTCTTTGGGGTCATTTCTGACCCGAATCGCTCCAATAAAATTGTGCTATCATGATGTCCCTTGAGTGATCTCATGAATATGGACATTTTATCCATATTATTTTTCCTTCATACTGTTGTAATAAAACATTCTGTGGTTTTCTGAAAAATCAAGTCCATGGAATCACCATGTATGCAAAAATATGCAAAAATAGTGTACATGTATATATACCCTACACCATTTTTACATACAAGCTGATTCCACAAACTTGATTTTTCAGAAAAAACCAATGAGGGCAAGCTGCGAACAGTAACTCCTCGAAAATGGGGCTGACGCGTTACGGGGAGTTAAAAACAGAGAAAGCAAAAACAATGCAGGCACCGGGATTCGAACCTACTGGATTTAGACCACACAGAAAGCATCATAACCACTAGACTATACCACCGATGGCAAACGACCTTGTGACAGTTTTACATGCTCCCAAACTGCGGTTCTGGGACAATCAGATCAGATTATGATTAGATATGCCTTATAAGGCAATGTCATAGTGGGGGAGGCGAGGGTGAGTCTACATCTTGACTTGTCTCGCACCTGCTGCTAGCAGATTTTCCGGCTCTTTTTTTTTCGACCTACCCCCCATCCATCCACTCTTCGGCTTATACCGTCACCGGCTCCTCGTATCGACCGCGTTTATTACGCACATTCACGGACGCCGCCGCTTTTTTCGTCGTGACGTGTCGCTGACACTCATATATGACAAACTCGGCGACGAAACAAAAGAAGAAGAAGGCAGAGAAGAAGTATCTGGATGACCAGGAGGCACGGTCAAGGAAGACAGAGAAGTTCCGATTGAAGCAGGAGAGGGAACGACAAGCGCTCGTAAGCATAGCCCGTCCTATCCCCCCATCGGCCCCTTCCATCCCGAAACCCCCCGCTGTCGTCCCCGCTCCTTCCATCCCGAAACCCCCGAGCCCTGTACCTACCCCCCATGACCCTCTTCCTAACGACCGTGCCGATGAGCCCTGTTTCCCCCTGGGCCACCCGGCGACTAACATGCCAGCCTACATGCGATCGTTCATCTACGATCCTCGTGCTTGGGAAGACGACGAGTCACCTCCCGTGCGAGTCCCCGATCCCAAACCTGTACGATGCGACCTCCCGGTTGCCGAGGTCTTCACCATTTACAGTGTCCCCGCCGCCAACTTGCCACTTCGACCGCGCGACTTCTCTGCCCTCCGGAGCGAGTCAGCCCATCCCTGGCGTACAATTCGACGCCGCAACCACCGGCTCCTCCCGCAGCGTCGCCCATTCCCCCGTTCCCTTCCTAAACACATGCTTGCACCAGAGGAACCGCCACCGCCTCCTCCAGCGACCCTGAATCCGATCCACGGACTACTCACTGAGGATCCCAACGATCCAGTCCCCGTTCTGGTACTTCCACGGCCGGTTCGACTCCCGTGGGACCCGTACCACTTCATTCCGAGCCAGTACCCGCTCCCAGCCCGCTCTCTTCCCGGCGAGACTGTGTACGGCCCTGTACAGTCTGGCCTCGCCCTCGTCTGTGCGCGCGAGTACCCCTGGATTTTTGTCGCGCACGCCAATATCTCGGAAATTGCATGGGGTGCGCATCCTCCTGATGTCCTGGATGAGCGAGAAGATGTTTTGCACGAACTTCCCCCCGACCAGCTTGTCTTCCTGGCTGTTCTTGTCCAGATCTGCAATCTCGAGCCGGTTTTTGCCCCCTTTCTCGAACCAGCCATCGCGGACTTCGTGAATGGGTGGCTGGAGCATTGCTGTTCATTTGGCTAGCGTGGCGCGGGGTCGCGCCCGTACATCACTCCGTTCGTACGTTTTTTGGAGGGGGGTGCCTGTGGCGCGCCTGGAGGAGTCTGCGAGATAGTCGACGAGATTGTAGTTGTTAGGTTCACATGTCGTAGGATTAGTCATCATCTGGGGTTTTTCCTTCCTGCTTTCACCCTCCCGCTGCGAGCCCCGTTGGTTCTTCTCCCCTCAGAGGCTCTGGGCCCTCTCCACCGTACGGGTTTTAGACCCGACCTGTACACGGGTACGGTTTTTGCGGGTCCGGGTACGGGTAGGCCCGAAGGTACCCGCGGGTGTACCCGTGTCCATCCTTAGATGGACTGTGCGGATGGCTTCGTGAGAAAGATATTCCCAATCTTAGCGGCGTACATAGCCGACTATCCCGAGCAGTGCCTCGTGGCCGCCTGCATGGAGAATTCTTGCCCAGGATGTTACTGCGATGCGAAAGGCCGCGGTGGTACACATCACTCGGAACGACGCAATCCCCAAGAAACTCTCAGGACGCTTTCGGAACAGTCGAAGGGCGAAAAACCCCCCGAATTCAAACAACACAACCTCCGCCCAATCAACCCCTTCTGGGCCGACTTTCCCCACTGCGATATATTTTCCTGTATGACCCCCGACAACCTCCACGAGCTGCATAACGGCGCCTTTGGTGATCACATCGTGAAATGGTCAACCGAAGCTACAGCCGGTGAAGCGGATGAGATTGATCAACGCTTTCGCGCCATGACCCCGCACCCGTCGCTCCGGCACTTCAGCAAGGGAATTTCCTTGACTACTCAGTGGACCGGGATGGAACGAAAGAATATGGAAAAAGTATTTCTCGGTATTCTGGCCAATGCGACAGATCCGGCGGTTCAGCTCTCCGTGCGCGGCTTGATGGATTTCATCTTCTATGCTCACTTCGAAACCCACTGCGACATATCTTTGGCTGAGATGGATACGGCCTGGTCCGCTTTTCACGCCCACAAACAAATATTCATCGATCTCGATATCCGCACCCACTTCAACATCAGTAAAATCCATAAACTCAAACACTACGTCGACTCCATCCGTTCTCGTGGTACCACGGATGGCTTTAACACCGAAGGTACCGAGCGCCTCCACATTGACCTGGCCAAGGTTGGTTACAATGCCTCAAACAAGAAGGCGTACATCAAACAGATGACTACCTGGTTGCGGCGTCAGGAGTCTGTCCATAAATTCGGGGCTTATCTTCAGTGGGCCATGCCTGGATACTACGCGCAGTTTGACGCTGTGGCTATCGAGGTGAAGAGAACTGATGAAGATGTCGAGGGGCTGAACGATGTCAATGATGATGAGGGTGAGCTGGAACCGCTCATTCACCCACAGCCAACTGTTCCCAGCTTCGCCGTTGCCAAGAAACCTGGCTTCCCCGGTTTGACTGCTTCCTCCATCGCCGTTGATTTCCACGCACCGGCATTCCTTGACAAAATCGGACAATTCTTGCAACTGAAATCCATTGTCCCTCGTCTCGTGCCCGGCAACAACACAACTTTTCCTGTGTACAAACGACTCTCAATTATTCTTCCTCCCATTCCCGAGGTCACCTCGAGTGATGTACTGGACAGCATCCGAGCGATCAAGGGAGAACCTTTGAAACTGACGGCGAAAGGAATTGTACCAGCAAAGGCAGGTCAATTTGATACCGTGCTGGTTCGTATTCTGCCTCGCCATGCTGATCAAAGTCCTACCGATGGTATGCCTTTAATTGTTAAAGCATCTGAGCCTCTGCTTATAAATTATCTCTTCCGCCGTCAGGCCTTTGTGTGGCTCGCGTTCGCGTAATCTTTCGGCTACCTCACGAGTTTGGTCCATATCCGGAACCTCTCGCTTACGTCGATTGGTACAAGCCCCTCCAGGCTCCCGTTGCAGATATCGGAATGCACCTCGTCTCGCTTTCGTCACGACAGCACCGCCAGAATTCAAGCATCGTCCCTGTCAGGGACATCGTGCGTTCTTGCCATCTAATTCCAGTGTACGGCAAGGCCGTCAATCGAACCTGGACATCCGCCACTGTCCTCGATCAATGCAAGTCTTTCTATTTGAACCCTTACTTACGCAACTACGATTTCTATCTATTTCGATACTTGGTGGCCATGTATGCGCGGAGGAAGGCTACAGAGGAGCGTAGAGTTAGGATGCGTATGAGTGGACGAGCAGGACGTTAGCCACTAGTTTTGATAGTAGACCATTGCAATGTTTCATGGCCGTGGAAAACTGAACTTTCTAGGCCCGCGCTTTGAAGTTGACCAAGGTGGTGCGAGTACGAAGTGCAGACTCGGGATTGCCGGGCCGTGATGACAAACTTGCCCCAAAAATGACTTCATTTAGTGGGAGAGCAAAGGCAGAAATACGAGGACAATCAGGGCTATGAACCGCCCACTATGGGTCCTGGACATCCCGGGGCTATGGTGTCTCTGGTAAAAGCTACCCAGGCTATCGAGAGCTACCAGGCAATAAGCGAACGGTTACCGGAGCTATCAGTGTCTCAAACCCGAGCCGTGATCTACATAGGTAGGTAGGTAGGTAGGTAGTATTACACGGCACGGTCCGAATAACGAACGCCGGTTTCCAGGAATTTTCCCGGTGTACAAGCAAGCGTAATTACACCATCGTCCCTGGACTTTCCTCTCCCACCTAAGCCGGACTTGCAGACCCCACGGGTTTCCCCATGCCCCACGGTACGACCTAGACAGCAGAGAAAAGCATACATTTAAACCTGGAATGTGCACTTCGATCAGTAAGTCAACTTGCACGATACACGGGCGTTGCGTAGAAAACTTCAAGGACATCATACACATATTTTGCAACAAGTACAATTGTTTTGCGCTCAAATATAATGGCTTTTAGGAACTCAACATTGTCTAGTTCAACCATTTTTCTCTGCAAGGTAGGCACAGTTCGGAATAATTTGTCAACAAAAGTGTTGCGCAGTGTTAAAATCTCAGGATGACCCTGACATTCCAACAGTGCATGTTCCGGGCTTTCTACCTTGTTTTTGCAGAATCTGCAAAAGCGCAGGTGACGGGGTACAGGTTGCAGTGCATGATCAACGTGCCGCAGTTTTTCCAAGGCAAGTTGATGGGTAGACAGCATAATTGAAGTCAATGCTTCGCGATGCTGTTGTGTCTTGACCATGAACAGATAATGCCTTAGAAATAAAGTCTTTTGAATCATTTTTCCCTGATGTAGGACGAGACCTGCAAGGAATGTCCAAGTCTCAGAGGTAGTTCTTTGAGGTCGTTCCAGAGTTAGAAGGCTCCGGGGCCCATAACCTGTCAGAAATCTAAGAGCGCGATAGCGTGATACCCTCAGTCGTCGTAGGAGACAAAGACTATATTACAAGTACCTAAGAGCGCGATAGCGCAATACTACGACATGTGAGTAATGTAGAAAGAAACAAGATCAATCCACGTACCCCTCAGTCATCGTAGGACACAAAGACTGAGGGACGTGAGGTACGAGGTCATTCCCATCATTCACTTTTTGACACGCACTTGGTTCAAAAGCCTTCATTAAATTGCATTTTTGGGTGCACAGCCCGAAACTAGGCACACCAAGCCACCATTAAATTACATTTGTTTGCCCTGGAATGCAGAGCAGAAATCTTTCCCGCAAAAGACCTGGGACACTAGAAGGAAATCTAAAGAGACAGTTCTAACCGAAATTGCGCTGGCTTTCCAAAAAAACAAGTTCCCGTGAAAATCCGGTTTGAAATGGCTCCAAACAGGGCAATTTCCGTGATTTGATGCGAAACTCGGCACATCAAGCCACCATTAAATTGCATTTGTTTGCCCTGGAATGCAGAGCAGAAATCTTGACCGCAAAAGACCTGGGACACTAGAAGGAAATCTAAAGAGACAGTTCTAACCGAAATTGCGCTGGCTTTCCAACAAACAAGGTCCCGTGAAAATCCGGTTTGAGATGGCTCCAAACAGGGCAATTTACTGATTTGATGCGAAACTCGGCACACCAAGCCATCATTAAATTGCATTTTTGGGTGCACAGCCTGAAACTAGGCACACCAAGCCACCATTAAATTGCATATGTTTGCCCTGGAATGCAGTTTACATCAAATGTTGGAGAACATGCGGGCCCGGCACTTGGGCCGAGGCACAGCGTAGCTGGCGAGCATGCTGTTGCCGATGGCAGGGTCTGACCGCGGTAATCAGCTCAACCTCATGCCGAGCAGAGCACACCCGAAGTGCTATCATGCCAAGCTTGAAGCTGTCGAGACTCACCTCTTCTCCAAGTTCTCCTTGCAAATGCTTGGTGGGATTCAAAACCCCAGATGGAGAGACACAGCACTCAGGGCCTGAGGGTGATATAATTGATAAATGGGATGAAAAAAAAATGAGGTGGGTGGAAATGCAACAGAAATGGGTAAGCTGGGGGGAAACAAAAGGCCCAAGAGAGGGGGATGATCTGAGGAATAAGAGAAAAGGGTCAGACAATAGGGACGGTCAGATAGGGCCTTGATTAGTGCAGTCTGATAGCTTGCCGAGTAATCTTTTAAGAGAACCTGCTCACGGCAAGAGGGGAAAAGGGAAGGGGATGAGCAGAGAAATGGTAGAAAAGGGTCAAAGACAGGGATGTGAACAGACAGGAAATTGCATAACTCCTTCAATAAATTATTTCTTTCAACTTGTTAATGCCCGTGAATTTATTCACGGGGTTAAGCTAGTCTATCTACATAATAAAAAGTGGTCGATAACGAACATCAAAGAATCTTCGAAATCGCACGCCCACGGTCATGCTCATGCCGAGCTAGGTCGAGAACGCGCCGAGCCGAGCTGGCGAGAAGAGCCCCGGCAGTTGGAACATGCCGCGGCGGGGCCGAGCCGGGCCCAAAGAAGCCGCGAATTATATGGCAATGGGACGGGAAGTATGCCGGGGCGAGAAGAGCCTCGGGACTTGGCACCGAGCAAGAGGCCGAGCGGAGATGTTGGAGGCCGTGCGGGCCTGGCACATTCGTTCACTTTCCACCTCAAACGTAAGCCCCGAATCGGGTAATTTGAGGGCGGCAGCATTTTCGGCAATGATGTCGGCAAACCTCGGCATCAACTCACTCGAAGCAACAAGTCTGAGAGCGCTCAGCACACAGCGCTGTGTCGCTTTGAGTTCCATGATACAGTGAATAAGGAACAGATAAAATTCAGATGATACTATATATCTACACTGTAACATGCTCAAACTCAGCTCTCCGAGCTGAGCGCGCGCTCGAGTGCACGACGAGGCCATTCTGCGAGGGAGCCGAACCCGACATGAAAATGCTGCCGGGGGTGGGTACCGTGGGGGGATCGCGCAGAGAGCGCCACTGCGGCACGCACGCGCGAGCTCAAAAGGGCCGGGTTTGCGTTTCACGTCGGCGTCGAGTCCGCATCACGCGACGCTCGAGGCGTGGCGGTCGTTTCCAGAGGCGGCGGAGTCAATGTGCGCGGGCGCGTGTGCAGTGCGGATGAGGCCGCGTTGGATCGCCGGGGGGATCTACGGCGTGCACGCGCCGCTGACTGTCAGCAAGTACGCGGGTGTAGTGGACTGGGCCGAAAACCTCGAGTCGGCGCCTCGCGTGTGGTGCACGCAGCCGGACGCCTGGGATCTCGACGGCGACACCCTCAACGACTAGGACCTGCCATCGACAGTGGGAGCATCTTGCGGAAAGCGGGGATTGTCGGTAATGAAGGCGGCAAGCAGCAGGAAGGAAAGAGGGTATAGTGGCTGTATGGTTGGTTATTTGTTTGCCTTCGCCGTGACAGGCAGGCGCCGATTCTGCCGCCATCAAATTGCCTCATTTGGGGCTTACGTTTGAGGTGGAAACTCAGGAGTCGCCCGGCACTTGGGCCGAGGCGCAGCTGGCGAGCATGTTTTTGCCGACGACGGGGTCTGACCGTGGTACGGCGGCTCATTTACATAGAATCGACCCTCGGTCACAAAACGGTGGTGTAATCGGCTCAACCTCATGCCGAACAGGGTGAGAGCAAACCCGAAGTGCTATCATGCACAAGCCCAAAGCAGTCGAACCTCTAAGTTCTCCTCGCAGATGCCGAGTGGGATTTAAATGGAGAGACACAGTACTCAGGGGGTGATATAATTGTTAAACGGGACGAGAAAAAAACGAGGTGGGTGGAAATGCAACGGAAATGGGTAAGCAGGGGGGGAAACAAAAGGCCCAAGTCTAAGAGAAGGTGAGGATCCGACAAATAAGAGAAAAGGGTCAGGCAATGTGTGTGTAAAGTTGCAAGGGGAAAGTTGTACAAATTATTTCTTTCAACTTACCGCCCACCTAGCTATAAATTCCAGGCTAATTGAGCTGCAATTAGTGATAGAAAAACAATTGGAATAATATTCCTTAGTATTTGGTGTTCTGGGCCCTCAGACACGTAAATGATGTGTAGCATGGCCAGAACATGTTCATTTAAGCTGGATCCTTGGTACAGCGGAATAGTATACATTGTGGTCCCTTTCATAGAGCGAGAAATCCCAAATCAGTCCTTCCTTTCAGTAATTCACTTGAAGAGAGTTGATGGACCCCCCCTATTATCAGAAAATATGCTAAATCAACACCATGTATAACCATAATTGATACTTCTGGCTCTATGAAATCGTTTATCATGCATGTGAATCCTTCCTCCCAAAAAACCTACTTGACCAAAGGCGTCCAGACCGGGCTACGCGTCATTTACACATCCGAGAGCCCAGAATCCCAGATCATCCAATATTTCATATTTCTGCCTGTTTTTTTCTATCACTAATTGCATCTGAATTAGCCTGACATTTTTAGCTAGTTCCCATCCAAATCCATAGAGAATTGACCGAGCTACAGCTAATTCTCTGAAAACCTTCGAAATCACAAAAATTTTGCTCGCGCCTTCGGTACTGACATTGGCTGTAAAGTCCGTTGTTGCGAATTCTTCAATAAACCTTCTGCGCTCAGACATTGCACAGGGGGCCGCGGAAGAGACGAAATGGCTCAGAATCTTTACTCAGCAGACGTATTTTGGAAGTCGATATGCCCGCAGTATTGATAACACCATGCCCGGGATTCAGTCCTTCAAGAGAGTTCTCATTGAGCTCGGGGCTTAACTAGTGCTGGCCAAATATGAATACGATAGGCCATTTGCCGTATCGTACTCATATCCATATCGTATTCACCTGCCTCGGGGCGTATAGTATTCATAGTGTATCGCATTCATATTCCGGACGTGAATATGAATATATTTTGAATATATTTAGATATACTCTGGAGGCCGGACCTGGCGCAAAAGACGACTGAAATTGGTTCAAATGCTGTTCTAAATACTGAGCATTGACTTTACTTACCCACTACTTATAATCAAACCCCAGGAGCAGGGGTCAGTGCGGCGGACTTGGTGGTCGGTGGTTGATCCCCCGCGGGCTCATATCATATTTGTATTTAGTTGAATATATTCAAAAAATATTTTTCCGTATCGTATTTTTGGCCAGCACTAGGCTTAACAGTCCAAAGTTCTGGAGGGAGGCGGTCATTCATGTCTTTCCATTGAACAGTGGTTGAAAACCGTCAATGCAAATCAATCGGGTTGACCTCAGCAAATTCCAGGCGGGTAGACAGGAAGACAATTGCCATAACTCGCGGAGACCATAACTTACAGCGAAACATTAATAATTACTGCAGGTCGAATTCCGCTGAGCTGTTCCGATCCGAAGTTTCTATCACTTCCAACCGTGTGCAATTGTTCAGGATCAGCAGCAGTGGCCGCCGATACACTTTCACTCAAGTACGACTCAAGTCTTCCGTCAAATGTCGGATGCAGCTTGCCAATGAATTTTTGAATTGCCTCCAGATCAATCATGCCTCCAGGTCTGTCAAACGAGTTGGTGGAGCAAATAATTTCTTGACTTAACATTCAACGCTCTAATCAATTGAAATAAGTCATTCTGGTCTGCGATTTCAATGCAGCCGTCTACAGATGACTCGAAAATTCTGTCTAGTGGATCCGCATAACGATGATAGCAATTACAAGAATACCGATGTTCAGGGCCCGGCCTAAAAATTGCCTGGCCTGGAAGCCCGGGCTTGGGCCCGGCTTGGCGCGGCTTGTTTCCCAAGACCAAGCCCAAGCCCTCAGACAGGGCCCCAAGCCCGGGCCTGAGCCCAGGCCCGGGCTTGACAGCCAGCTTTGGCGGGTTTTCACGTCATTAATGATGACCGGCCCAAAAGTTGAACCAGATCGCGTGAGGTTGGAAAGAAAAGAGGAAGGAAGGGAAATAAATTAAAAGTCCATGGCTACAGCAAGAGGTAACTCGTAATTATAGGGATTATCGTCCACAAATATATCACAGCTTCCACCCTTCTCCGCGTCCGCTTCACCGCCCTTGAGTTACATCCAGCAGATGGACTGATCTCAAGCATATCTGAACAGATCTGAGCATACCTAAGAATTCTTCAAGGAATTCAGAAATTCATGTTATTTTGTAACAGGTAGTAGTAGGATTAATAGAGTGATCCTGGCTCTCTCTCGCGCGCATCGCATGAGTCGCATCCGATGACAAGTTGATATCGCCGCAGGAACATTCCTTGCTTTGACTCTTATTATTATTTTTGCCCTGTTATTGCTGAACCTTTAGGTTTGGCTACCCAGAGGAACTTGGGTTTTGTTCTCTTTTGCTACATGTACAAACAAAGATTTAGTCACAGATCATTGGTCATCACAGAAATAAAATCCAGAGAAAATGGGGCAAGATGTAGAGATCAGGACATGTTTAACAACTTAATATTCACTTGGCTTCTTGTGTACAAGCACATTTCATCTACTGAGACCAAAGAAATTACTCAAGTTCAATTTTCCGTTATTAGTCATTTCTGCTTTATATTCGGGCCAGTATCCATTGACGTGAGAGAGTTTCTGATCCGGCTTGTCATGGCCGGGACACGACCACGTGCCGCAGAGGGGTATGCTCAGCGACGTGTTTTTGAAGTGCATCAAGCCCCGTAGGTCGACTGATGGTGGTATATGACTCTTTTAAACCTTTTATGTAATTGGGATAATGTACTTGATTGGAGCATCTGCAATTTTTATTTATTGCATGGCAAACCTGATACATAGTAATGTTTGGCAACGCAAAAGAGAGCGACTAGATTCGAGAACAATACGTTGTAAACCAGTGATACAAGTCACCGATACGTTCTTCAAGATAAGTGGCGCATTAATGGGTGTACTAGGCTCGTTGAACCGAAGAAACAGGTTCCTGGATTAAAATCGGCTTAATGGCCGTTCAAACGCGCTGAGAAAGGCCGATTCGGGTGAAGTACACGCCAAAAAAAAATCACCACATCCTAGGGCCCGGTTGCACTCCGGAACACAATAGAACTCGAGCGCCAATCTTGCGCGCCAATACCGCTCGGAAAGGAACGGCGGATATCTCCCTTCCGCCCAAGTTCTATCGAAATGATAATTTGTGCGCCTCTTCCCGGGATTCTGAAGCGGAGACTGGCACATTGCCCACGGCATGCCACTGTAAGAATGATAAGAACTCTTCATAGTGTGTTGCTCGTACACATGGATTCTACCTACCTGCCTACCTTTAAAAGTTGAAAGCCTGCGCCAAGCAGACGACTTGTCCGTCTTGTGCTGAAAGAAGATGAGTCAGAAGAAGAAGATAAAAATCAGTTCGGATCTACTTTCACTGCGTTCAGCGGGGTCCTAGGCATGATTGAAACGGTCTAGGGCCGAAGACAGACTTAGACCATGATGCTTGTGCCATGGCCGGATCTACAGCACCGGTCTACGACCATAGACTGGCATAGACTGTGCCTTAGACCGCCCTCGGCCGGAGGACCTACGCGGGCCTCCTTCGTGAACTGCCCCAGACATGATGGTTTAGGGCCTTAGGCCCTTAGACCAGAATACGCGCTATACACCTCTGCTTCACCTTCGTCCTCAGTAACTACAGATAACATCCTGACCGCCCTTCTGCATTGTGCGATTCCAATCCTCGATTTTGCAAAAGCTGGAGTCAAGAGGATGGGTGTTGGCATTGAGCCGCTCATAAATGGAGTGACTGTATATCGTGCATCAGTTGAGACGCTTAGAGGAGTGAATTGACCTGACCTACCCAGGCACGAAGAGGCAAGATAAACCTCCGGGAATCTCGGTTCGCGCGGGACTGTAGTCAGCACGGTCGGATGTAAATCACAGAAAATGAAGCTGTCGATTATGGCATCCCGACTATACATTAATTGCAAGGTATGCCAAGTGGGATATGCACGGCGCACCAAGGTTGAGTAAAGATAGCTCCAGTGTCCGGCTAGAGCATACGGTTGGTGGTAATCCCGTTCAATTTACCATAGCTTATCAGGCTAGATAGAAATCGTTTCAATCGTGTGTTTTGTAATTTTCTCCTGCCATAGGGCCGGTATGAATCTCACGCTTCTACAGCAGGTACGAATAGAAAACGCACCGGAGATCCGACGCCGGCCCACACACCCGACGGTTTAGATAAAAGGCAGCATGTTCGCCATATTCCCTCAGTTCAATTCGAACTGTCTCACTTCGCGCCCCTCTCTGCTGCATTTGTGATGCTTGTTTCCCTCACCTCCCTCACTGTCCTCGCTATTGCGATCCATAGCGTCCACGCTGAAACCCACACAGTACATTTTGTCAATCAGTACGTCCACTGCCCCAGGCCCCCAGTCGTGAACCAACTCCGTAACATCTTAGATGTGGCTTTGGTTCTGTACGCATGTTACCATCCTAGTAATAGTTGACCAGCTGAATGACCTGAATAGCCCACCTTGGTTCAGGGCTCTACCGTGCTTTCCAGCGGAGGTGAGTTGGTCTTATTGTGGTCAAAACAATTGGTCTCAGCAAGGTTTGTTCTCAAAAAGGTCCGCATTTTGTAGGGTAATTACCCTACAATATGGAGGCTCAGGAGCTGTGCGCACAGACTACACGAGTGAGGGCCCACTCCTCAATGCGATTGGGTACCTGCAGACCGGTGGGTCTAGTTATTTTTTGTGGAAAAAATACAATGCAGAGCCTTGACCTGTGCCTTGCCAGGAGACTGCGGATTGGATGGGGAGGGCTGCACCACGGTTGCGACCAACCTGACAAACGGAGACTCGAGCACTATAATCTCTTTGTCTGTTTCTTTTTCGCATCGTTCCTCCCAAGGAAATGCTCACCCAAGGCAAATATTTCAGTGGTTCGTTGGCCGTTTCAACCGGATTCACGTAAGTGTGCATCTCCAATCAACATCCACGCTGTAGCTAAGCACACCAGGTATTTCAACGGGTGTGATGGCCTTGGCGAGGATTGTGAGTTACGAGGTTGAAAAATAGAAAACCTACCCACTGATGATGCTTAGGCACCCTCCCTTTCTGTATTGGTTCACAGCCAATTGGCAGTGGTCAGCCAACCCCGCCGGTCGTCTGCACCGCTCCGAATGTGGACCTCGAGGTAAAAACCCCACACTTTTGTCTTAACTCCGCTGATTGTCCTTTACAGATCACTTTCTGTGACTGAGGGTGGAGTAGAACTGGTGGTGGTCTATAAGGAAAATTTGACTGTTTCTCATCATAGTCGGCAGAAGTATTTTTTTCTCTTAGTTAACGACATAGGACTGCTCTCCTCGCCTCAATGAATTATGGATACGACTCAATTTCTGGACGACCCACATCCCACACACTCCGTCCATTTTGAGACCTGATCATATCTATCAAGTTCCCTGCCGCTCCCTGCCGCCTGCGTGATTCGTTATTGTGTTCAATTCCCTCCCCGGGCTCTATCCGTGGGCTGATTACTCCCGGTTACTCGCATTGTTTGCAACTCCTTTTGCCTATCCCACACATCTTTGATGGCCAATTTATGTTCTTGATAGACCTCCAAGTAGAATCAAGGGTAGCAAGCTGGAATGAGGAGTTGTACAATCCTCTGGAATTTTTCTATTATTTCACTCACAACTTCGAAAAATTTTGTGCACAAGATTTTGAAAAACCCCTGATTCCTTTCAGGGATTTCCGGGGGCCTTTACATATGGGCTGATTGGTAATTTCCAGAGGATTGCACAACTTATGATGATTTGATTGGTCAGGGCGGTTCTGAAGTCAGAACCCTTGGCTTGGAAGTGAAGAACACTTCCATTCAATTTCTAGTTATGCAATATTGTGTATCATGAGAAAAATTATTCCTACCATAACATGACTGCCAGACTCCAGTGAAAAGCACACGGGCGTGAGCACTCTGAGACACGAGCCTTTGATCCATCTCTGTCCAGAAGTTCCTCTCATTCTCAAATCCAAAGCAGACTCTGCAGGACTACACAGTGGTCAAGAATGACTTGAGCTCATAGTAGTCTGAAATCAAAAAAATCAAAATCTTGATGTGTCCTGAGTAGGCCAGGTGGTTTCTCCAATGGGTGTGATTCATCACAAGTACTGTACATAAAAAGCTCTTGCTCTCCGCAAATATTGTTCTACAATGAACAAGGATATGCGAGGAATGGTGGTGTTCAGGGCCTGGCCTGAGGTGGCTTTGGCTTCAGATTTTCCAAGCCCAAGCCCTGGGATGACGTGCCAGGCTCAGGCCCTTGGACTGTTGCCTGAGCCTTGGCTTGGGGGGTATTTTCTTTTTAAAAAAGTCCTGGTTCAGTTCTGAGGTAGGGATAAAATCTCATAAATGTAATGCAAACCAAAGGTATGCTCCGAAGCTCCACATCATCTATATTCAACAGGTTGAACCATAATTTCCGCTGAGCAGGCTTGGCCTACACTACCGTTTTGTCAGCGACCTGGGTCCCAGGGTCGGTGATGGAAACCTCGAGCCAGTAAATATTTGACCCGGTTTTGCGGGAAATGAGCCCACCTCATTTCGAGGTCGGCCCTTTGACGTAGAATCGAGGTCGAAACAGGGCCAACTGGCGGTAAATAAGGAAATATTTATAATAAACTGCAGCAATAAGATTCGAACCACGGACCAAAGAGGCCCGACCTTGATTGGAGCAAGCAACTAAGCAGCTCTGCCACACCACCATTTCAGTGGCTTGTAAATAATTGATTGCCACAGCTTTGGCCCCCGAGCCCCTTTAGCAAAACAAAATGAAAACAAAATGAATAACTCATCGTTTGGAGACCGGTTTGAAAAACGGAAGCATGAGCGGGCACAGAGTATGGTGTGGGGAGGGTAATTGATTTGTGCACCAGCTGTATGGGGATTGTTGTAATTCAGGGGGAAAAATGGGAAGGGGAAGGCTGGAGGGCAACGTTGGGCTGAGCCATCTTTTGACGTCGATTCAAGGTCGGCCACACGAGCTTGATCCAACATCATTTTTGGCCTCATCCGATGTCCGGTTGAGGCTGGTGCGACCTCACCTGATCCACGCCGTTTCCGATGTCGGCTTGCACAAGAATACCACGTCATTGTCCCAAGGTCATTTTGAGCCCAAATCTGGGCCAAATACTGGTCGTTACAAGGTAAAATTTACGGCGGCTCATTTACATAGAATTGACCCTCGGTCCCAAAACGGTGGTGTAGCAGGCTTCAGGCCATGCCCCTAACATCACTAGGGAGGAAACTGAATCGGGAGCTGGCCCACGCCTCCCCCACTCTGACATTTCCTTATAAGGCATATCTAATCAAATCTGCCTGATGGTCGTGGAAAATGCCGGCGGGTAACCATGTTTATACCTCGGAACAGTGCTGTCCATTGGGTTGGTAGTGTAGTGGTTACGACTGCGGTCTGTGTTGTCTGTGATGTGGGTTCGATCCCGCTCAGTGGTATGCTTTTTCGCCCCTGTCTCTTTTCAACCCTCCGCCACGCCTATGCCCTACTTTCAAGGAGTTCGGGGGCGCCATCTCCCGGTATCAGCAGGCTGCCCGTCCCTCTTACTAGGTCCGCGTTTTTTCTGGGATCTTGATCTGATTTACTCTACCACTTGGCCTCCAAACAGCTGATTTACTCTATTGTGGACCGAGTTTTGGGGCCAAAAACTCAAAAATCCTTCCTGTGGCCCATTTTAGGCCTGGCCTATGGTGTTTAGGCTTCAGTAGGAGATTTTGAGTCAAATTTGACGCACAAAGACCATTCTGAGGGTTTTTTCCCTCCACTCACCGCTGTTATACTCCAAAATATCTACTGATGTCAAGAAAATTACTAAGGACTGGAGAGAGCAAACTCCAGTATGTACAGAATTTATACATCATATAAAAGGAGGGTCGAAAAGAACGTCGCTGCCCTGACTCGAACCCACGCAGGCCGATAAGGTCACGTGGTGTGTCAGAGTGGGGGAGGCCAAGGGGCGTTTGAATCGGGGGCCACACCTCGTCTATATATCCCATCCTAAAGGTTCAGCACCCGCCTCAAAGAGGCCTACATCGCGATTTTGGCACTTTGCTTGTGGATGCTTGTACAGGCTTGTACAAGCTTGTACAAGACCAAAAAGGGCCGCAGGACGCCAGACCGCAGGACATGTCCAAAAACCCACAAGACCTAAAAAAAAGAAAAATTCTGACCCATCCTATTGTGCTCTAGGGACTATTTCTGTGAACTTTTTTTTTCCACACCAGACAAAAAGACGAAAAGGTCACAAGACTTTTGCCATTTCGCTGATGTAATCCCATGTCATCAAATAACACTACAGTATATCTCGGTTCGATCCGGTGCGGATCAGAGATTCAGAATTGCGTTAGCCGACGTGACTCAACTCCAATCAACATTGCGTCGAGTCCAGGCCTCCCAGGATTTTGCTTGTATGTGAAGGATCTTCTTAATGGGCAATGCACCACTCATATCTGATGTAGACTATTGCGAAACACTGCAGACGTGGCCCAAGATCTTCCGCAGGAAGTGCTCGATCTCATCATCATTGGTCAAAAACTTCGGGTACTGAAACTTTGGCGGGACAACTCCGCGATTCACGTGGGCTTTAGGCCAGAGCCAGCAGTTGGCTGATTTAAAGTTTGCAGGCATCTAAGCACCCGATCGTGAATTTCGGCACATGTTTCGGTGCGTCTCAGCGTCTTCCATGGGTAGCCTGAGGGCGGAAAGTTGAAGGTCTAAATAATATGTTAATACACAAAACGACGCCCTTATGCCTATTGACACATTAGGGGGGCTATAAATTCATCATGCGACGTGTCAAACCCGTCAAATTGTCGCGTCAAAGGAGTTAATCGGCCTGTGGAAGCATGTCAGTTGAATGTCAAATAGCGGAGAACATGCCAGCGTACCATTTTGGACAGAAAGGAGATGTATGGTGGTACTCAACAAACTGTGAGAGACGCGACACAAAGAGCATAGACGCCGGCCGAGCGGAGTTTAAAATTTGATCAATTAATTAATTATTATTTACGGGCCCCCACCCTGCGTTTCATCCCACCGCCCATGACTCCACATCGACGATCTGCGATGGCAGCCGCGACGTCCACATCCACGGCATCCACAATGCTCCGGTTTTTACCCCAGACCACCCGGCTGCAAGCTGGCCAGCACACATGCGGGCCTTCATCTATGGCCCCGTTTCTCGCAGCCCATCACCACATTCTTGCACCCTAGTTTGTCTGAGTGTTGCGCGATCCTGAGCATGAGTTTTTTTTCCAAGTCATAGGAATGACATACAAAAAGAATGCACCCATGCAACCCATTCCAAAGTTTCCCACCAAACTCGAAAGATAGCCAACGTTCAATTTTTGGGTGACTGCCACTTCCAGTCGGGTGGTCGCTCGTCTATGAATTACTTGTTTCTTCTATAGGAGGACTCGTTAATTTTTTGGGACTACAGAATACTATGAAAAACTGGCTATAATCAACGTAAAACGACCCCAAAAAGGCCCGGTTGCGCTTGGAGCGCACCTGCGATTGATTCTCGATGCTCCGCACGCGACGTCACAGCCTCCCTCGTCGCCTGAGGGTGCCACTACCGTTCTGAAAAGGAGTGGGTGGTTTTACCGTTACGACATGCTTTTTGGCCTTATCTGACCCTACGAATCTGCTTATTAATAATGTCAATACTACTCCGCCGTAAAAGTGGAAGAAGGACGTGCCCCTCAGCCTCGGCGCCACGACAGCGTTCCTCGGAATGAACCGGATGAGGAGATCCGGGGTGAGGTTAACGTCGGCTGGTGAGTAAGGGCGGAGGGCTTGACATCTTACGATTTCTGAGCACCCCGAAATCATTTACTACACCGCCAAAGTGCACACACGTAGCGGCCAGCTGGACGCTATCAGCTGGACACATGTGGCGAAAGGCTGGTGGCCACCTTCACGAAGGCTGGAATCCAGAGGAATACTGAATAGATACATGCTGGATCCAGCCGAAGCTGGAAGCCAGCTGACATTCCATCTCGCACACAGCTGAGGCTCCAGCTTGCTCAGATAGTCATTATATATAGTAAATTTGGCTTGTTAGCTTTCAATGCAGCGCAAAACGGTAATGTGTAAAATATAATATATTCCGAAGCATAACAAGGATACAATAATAGCGTGGTCTCTTTCCCTCAGGCTAGTAGGGCCGCTACCGCGACTTCCAGCCCACCTTTGCGCCACGCACGCCCGCGACGCACGCTCCCCGCGATGATGGCACTCTTCGGGCACCTGTACGCAGTTCTCGCCGCGCCCCATTCGCACCCCATGTAGGGCTGCGGGCGATGGCCAACCCTCGAGCTGACGCATTGCGGGGTCCCGCAGCGACACTCCGAGCGGCATGTCGACCCGCGCGGTGCGATCTCGGTGAAGCTGCCCGTGTGCGTGAGGAGCGGCGCGACGGGCGGGGGGGACGAGATCGAAAGGAATATGATAATCTGGGAACTCACCGGGTGTTGTGCTGTGCCTGCGCCCTGTGTGCCGCGGACAGGTACGAACACTGAAGTGCATTCGGACGAGGCTTGATCGGTCGCGAAAAAAAAATGCCTTGGGATGTTGGGATGCTGGATGCACGGTGGTTTCGCATGCGGCAGACTCGAAAGATGTTGGTGCGGCAGACTCGAAAGACGTTACTTTTACTGTCATGCTCGAGACGATGCGGCCAATGTGTGGGTTGTTCGCCGAGATGTGCAGCGTAACTCTTCGCGGATCGTCGCAGTCGCATGTAGCGCGTGGCTCGTTGGTTGTGTGTCAAGAGTGGAATGCGTAATCTTGATGATGGGAGGAGCGTTGCGAGAAATATCTTAGTCCAGGTAACTTGCACGTAATCACCGAATGGGCGAGTATCTTAACCAAGACTTCAACAACAGATCTTGAATGTTCGGAAACACCTTCGTGGATTGATGAAAGTACTAGATCTTTGATCATTTGCAAGCTTTGAGGTTGGCACAGGCCTTGTGGCGTTATTGTGGTGGCTCTTCTAGCCCTGCTAGCGGCCGCCTCCGACGAACGGTTGAGGGCGAAGGGTGTTTGAAAGGCCCATTGGGTTCACGAGGTCCCTGTTTGGCCTTATCAGGTTTTGAGGACGGTCTTCCGCAGCTTGCAGGGTCTCAGTGGGTAGATAAGCACGAGGGGCCAGATGTTGTTGTGGGATCTATACTGGTAAGAGGAAGTCGCAGGTATGCCTGTGGTGTCAAAATTTGGGTGGGAGACAGTGAGAGGGCAGTCGACGGTCAACGGTGGTCGACGGTCGAGAGCAAAGACGAGTCTGAGAATCCAGTCAACATGCACGTGATTGGTAACATCGACAAACATCGCGCACGGACCGTCAAGTCGTTCAACTTTGTGTCTTCACGGTTCTCTTTCCTTCGAGTCAGTATCATCTGTTTGCCCTTCAAGAACTGGACCTCACTTTTCGTGGATTTTTCAATAGAAAACGAACAAGCTGCAACCCGCCATGCACTTCAAGTTGTGTACACTCAAGGTGACTCAACAGAGGCAAACCTGTGCATTCTGCGCTCACTGTTGCTCACTCTACACATACCACAGAAAGCGAAGTGAAACTCTGTCAGATCCGAAACAGAATATGTAGGATGCATCATGATATCGTTACATCTTACTTGCTGTGAAGAAACACAAAATTGGTTGAACATCCGGTGATCCCGCATGAGCGGAAAATTAAAGGAAATAAGACAAAGGTATCAATTCCTCGCGTCGGGTTCAGTTCTGGGATATGACTTGCAAATGGTGTCCAGGTATCCAATTACCCTGGCGACACCAGGCTGGCCATGTGGCTGACAGCTGGAAAGATAGCTGACCGATTCAGCTGGATACCAGCTTGTGGGGAACCAAGACCCAGCTTTCGTGGTACCTGTTTACCACATGACCGTGCCAGCTGGAGGCAACGTGCCCGCACTTTGGCGGTGTAGGTCAGATTGGTGTGTTTTTAGCTGTCTGAGAGCAGAACATGCTGCAAAGTAGCTGTAGTGCATGGATTGACCTAGAATTTTGGTACAATGCATTTGTGGGTATTCTGGAGGGCTGGAAACACCGGGATTTTGAATGTTTTCTTACAGGATGTTGACATCCCAGTCTCTCAGAGAATTCCATTGCCTGAAGAAATCAAGCCAATGGTACTCACCGCCCGGAAGTGTGGCTTAACATTCACGGCTTTATAAATCCCCAGCAGCTTCGATTAATCAGCGAGCCCATAGACCGGAATCACGGATTCAGATTAATCACGGCCTCTCCATGAGGGGAGGCCCACTTGGGGAAGGAGTTGAGAGATGCAATTAATCTGTTTGGAGCCATTTCAATGCGGCTTTTCACGGCACCTTGTCTGTGTGATAGCCAGCGCAATTTCGGTCAGAACTGTCTCCTTAGATTTCCTTCTAGTGTCCCAGGTCCTTTCCAGGAAAGCTTTGTGCTCTCTAGTGATCGCCACGGGCCTCCCTCGGGTACCGGCGTGGGGACCCGTACCCGCACCCGCCAAAACCCGTACCCGCACTCACGGGTACGGGTACGGGCGGCGGGTTGGTGGGATGGCCCGCGACCCGTGCGACCCGTGGAGGCCCGCGTACTTTTTTAGTGTTTTTACGGTACCTGTAAATCCACAATGATGAAAAAACATATATAGCTATTGATTTGAACGAAGCAAAACCCTAAATATCGACTTCATTCGCTCCCATATCCCCCCTCCTCATCAACTGTTAGAAGCTGCGCAACTTCCTGTCGTGATTGTTTCTAGAAAGGCGCAAGGCTCGGGACGAAGTCGACCAAGCAAATGTGGTTCATTGTCCTCGCGCTCGCAAAGTACCAAAGTGGGCAGACAAGATCTAGTGCAGAGGTACTTTAATTCCTTCATGCTTTGAACCTTTACCTTTCTGACAACCCAACAGGTTGAAAAAGATTGGCTTTGTCTGTCTTAAAGATTTATATTTTCATTCTCGTGGTATTATTTATTCGTGTGCGCATTTCTCATTGGGATCCTCCAATCAACCGAGAACTTCTCATGCTGGGTACTTCTAAGACATATTCAAACAAAAATTCACGCTGAAAATCTTCCCCCAGCGCGACGGCACGGACTTGCGACGCATCCGCACAAGAGGTGCTCGATCTCTGGATCTCTGAATATGATCTGGCCACGCCAGATCACTGATGGACACATCGGATCACCGGGATCACTGCCTCATTGCCAGCTCACCCGATTCTTCGTCCTCCTTATAGTGGGGACGGGCACCGCCGTTGATCGGATCGGCATGTTGACACTTGTTTATCCTCCCTTAACGAGCAATTCTACAAGTTCCGCTGTTTTACATCGCGATTTTGGCACTTTGCTTGTGGATGCTTGTACAGGCTTGTACAAGACCGAAAAGGGCCGCAGGACGCCAGACCACAAGACAAGTCCTAAAAACCCACAAGACCTCAAAAAAAGAAAAATTCTGACCCATCCTATTGTGCTCTGGGGACCATTTCTGTGAACTTTTTTTTTTCACACCAGACAAAAAGACGAAAAGGTCACCAGACTTTTGCCATTTTGCTGATGTACAGTCTCCACATGCCCTTGTTAGACTCAATTTGCTGGAAGAAAGTGTTCTTTGAGCTTGTGGCTACCTGCGCCAGAAATAAATTTGTGAGTTCATGATGAAATACAGTGTATATCGAACAGGATCCTTGTTCACTGGCGAGAGAGCCTCGGTAGGAAGGCTGTGGGTGCTTAACAATAAAAAATAGGAGAGTTTGGCAATGAAAACTTTCGGTTTGGTCACCCCAAATTGAGGTTAAATGAGGTGTTGAGTCCAAGATTGAAACCGGAACTAGACCTTTAACCCAGATCACGTGTTTGGCTAGACGGCGTAAAATGCCTGTAGCTCTTTCAACACTCAACGAAATCCTTAGATTTTGCTTGAAGAATCGTGATAAACTGTACCCTCTATAAGATTATGTTTTTAGAATGTCAAAAATGTAACATAGACTGATGAAATAGCCTGGAATGCGGAAAAAGGCATAAAAGGCCGATACCTTTTTCAATACTCCATTAATCTCTACGGGAGTGCAAGTAACTTAGTAGCTACACGCTCTCTCCCTAAAATTACCAGGCCTGATTTTTTAGTTTGACTTTCTCTCTCGAGAAACGGGCCGACGGTCGAAGAAATGTAGTTCCTCTCGAATGTATTGGAGAGATATCACAAATCTGCTGTGGTACTTCGATTATAATGCATATTTGGAAGAATTCTGTCGATTTAGATTTGCTCTAAGGCTTTGTTCAAAAAAGTTATCGGCTTTTTGAAACTGGAACTGGCCCTTCCCGCGAACCAAACATGACCAAAGCTGCCGCTTTCCGATCGGGCGTTGCCCGTCCCCACTTATAGCGCCTACTTTGCAGTTCTGGTAATCCTCGACAGTGTTTACCAGCCCAATGATTCACCATTGGCCTTGAACCATTGTCCAACCATGTTTAATATATGTAGAGCATTTTTGGGCAGAGCACTTGACGTGTCCCTTGGCTCGAGTCCCCAGTTTCCGTGGATATCTCATTTTTCCTTGAAGTAAGTAGGTATGTACAGCCCAAGTTTGGCCCAAGTCGAAGAAATAAATGGGTGCATCAAAGGAATCAAATCATTTGAGGGCCTATAGCATCATATACATTGCTAGGGTTCCATTCTGGTTGCAGGGTGGGGTGCTAGATGGCACCAAAGACGCAGATAATTGCGGCGGGTACGTGAGCGAGACTGCGGGACGCGTTGAGTGGCGAGTGAGAGTGCCATCAGCCATCATTACGAGGGGGGGGGGGGGGGGTCGTGGGAATATATTCAGTGATCCAGAGATCGAGCACCTCTTGCATCCGCACAATAAGAGTATGCCGAGGCACGTGCCGGTATGCCGATAATACGATCAGTGTGTGGAGAGTCCCGTATATGGTGTGCCGCACTTGGCACTAATGTGCCGTCGATGATGGCGAAGTGCCGCAGATGAATGGCATGTGCTGCGCTCCCAGTTTGCTGTGTGCGCCACATGTGTTCAATCTCATTTATTGTTCTACTAACAGTCTAAACTAGCTGTGGACAACCACGGGTCCCGCACGGGTACCCACGGGTCCAGCAAAAATCTCGAGGTGGACCCGTACCCGTACCCGGACTGACCCGTACCCGGGACCCGCCGCGGGTGGCCCGGCCCGTGACGATCACTAGTGCTCTCCATTCCAGTGCAAACAAATGTAATTTAATGGCAACTTGGTGTGCCTAGTTTCGGGCTGTCCACCCAAATGCAATTTAATGGGGGCTTGGTGTGCTGAGTTTCGCATCAAATCAGTAAATTGCCCTGTTTGGAGCCATTTCAAAGCGGCTTTTCATGGCACCTTGTTTTTGTGATAGCCAGCACAATTTCGGTTAGAACTGTCTCCTTAAATTTCCTTCTAGTGTCCCAGGTCCTTTCTGGGAAAGCATTGTACTGTCCATTCCAGTGCAAACAAATGCAATTTAATGATGGCTTGGTGTGCCTAGTTTCGGGCTGTGCACCCAAATGCAATTTAATGGCGGCTTGGTATGCCGCGTTTCGCATCAAATCAGGTGGCATACTCAGGCGTTGCTGAGATACAGAAGAGAATAATCTAATGATCTACCGTGAAACTTTCGCGTTGGGCGAGTGGCCCCGGGTAAGGCTGCTGACTGTACCGTAAATTAAGAACCAACTTCCTCGCCAAATTTCAGAGTGATCGCAAGGCATTCAGAAGCATGGGTGTCTCAGGGAAATCGGCTGCCCAGTGCATAAGGCACTATTATTACCTCAAACATTGGTCAACTTCCCCTCGCTAAGTTGTTGGGAGCACACATACTTTGCTTTATCCTGTGTGCAGAAGTGGAATGCCTGTCGATTTTTGGGTCGAACCATGGTCTGCTCGAGCGAATAGGCCTGCCAGCACACGCGTACAAAACTTAACCCCCGGTGAGCCACGTCGTGGAATATTCTGTGGATCTTGGCCGAGGATGCCGCCTCCAGACATATACTGTATTTTGCTTTTTGCAGCGTGCAGAAGTGTAATGCTTGTCGATTTTTCACTCGAGACACGCTCTGCCTGGGCGAACAGACCTACCAGCATGGGCGCTGGAAATTTACTGCTGTTTGCGGAACTTAGGGCGCGGGCACTTTTTTTTTTTTCCTTTTTGAGCGTTTTTTGATCGTTTTGCATATATCGCATGTTCCGGGCTCAATTCTCACCCGCTTCCTCTCGAAGTAGGCTCAATCGATTTGCCTTGGAAAACGCCAGGGGATAGCCTCCTTGTAATCATTCATTTGAGCCTCTGAACAATGGCTACGTTGCAATACAATCATTTTGTTAGATTGTTTTACATATATTGCGTGTTCCGGGCTCAATTCTCACCCGTTTCCTCTGGAAATAGACTCAATCGTTTTGTATTGGCAAAATCCAGGGGATAGCCTCATAGTATTTCTTTATTTGAGCCTCTGAACGACAGCTACGTTGTAATACCATCATTTTGTGATCTCTCTACATTTACCAGTTCTAACATTCATTATATGGTCCCACAGGCTACAGTATTTTGATACGATGGACATAGACACATGATCCAGCGGATATGATATCTAGATAGATAAGGTACCACCTATACCATACCTTACACCATTATGCTGTGGGATTATGACTGAAATATTTTGATCTCACTATTGGAGTCCTAGCATCCATCCGCTGCATATTTTTAAGGCGAATCGATTGCACCTATTTCCGAAGCAAGCAGGTGAGAATTGAGCCCAGAACACACGATATATGTAAAACAATCAACCAAAATGATCATATTGTGACATACCCATCGGTCGGAGGCTCAAATAAAAAATACAAGGACGCCATCCCCTGTATTTTTCCAATACAAAACGATTGAGCCTATTTCCGAAGGAAACGGGTGAGAATTGAGCCCGGAACACGTGATATATGAGAGAAATCGACCAAAATGATCGTATTGGGACATAACCGCTGTTCGGAAGCTCAAATATATAAAAAACGAGGAGGCCATCCCCTGGATTTTTCCAATACGAATTGATTGAGCCTAGTTCCAAAGGAAACAGGTGAGAATTGAGCCCGGAACATGCAATATATGTAAAACAATCAAAAAACGCTCAAAAAGGGGGGAAAAAAAAGTGCCCACGCCCTAAGTTCTGCAAACAGCAGTAATCCCGGTTCGGAACTTGTGTGGGAACTTTGGTCTTGTTGAGCACAGCACGGCACACACAAGCCCGCTCCTGAATTGCAGTTGTTTGTTTTGGAATCAGGATCTTCCAGGGCGCTGGGCTCGATGGGGTGGGGCACGACAAAAGAATCCGAGGAGAGCCATCTGTCAATGTTAGCGCCAGGGCAGTGTCTGTCAAAGTTTGGTAGAAGGGTGACATCACGTGCCGACAATGCCGAATGATTGATTGCCCGTGGGCCGGCGGGAAAGAGCACTCCGGAACCCGGCGGGCAGCTGCCGCGGTGTACACCGTGTACTTCAATTCAATTCAAATTCCATTTGAGTGCGCGCGGGCCCCTGGGGGCCCATGTAGCACTATATATACGACGTACATGTAGTTACTCTAGCGAATCGCGGAGGGTTTCTAGTGGTAATTACGGTGGGTGGGTATGCGGTGTGAGTGAGCTGTGAGGGCGTGCATGAAGTTATCTGTGGCAAATGCAGGATGTCTAGGCAGGATATGCGATAAGTAAGAAACTGAGTTTGGTGAGAGAGGGAGAGAGAGAGATAAAGAGAAAAAGAGGTGAAAGGATTAGGTAGCTATAAGGAGTAACGGGGGAAGCGCTCGGTATCGTGTACGAAAGTCAGGACGTGTTTCGGATCGGATTTGGCAGCCAGGAGGAGACGGAGCGAGAGGCGCGCAGTGCCGAGGCGCCTGATGAGGTCGAGTCTTTGACGTCGGTAGCGCGGGCAGGAGAGAAGGTAGTGGGGGACGGTCTCAGGGACTAGGCAGAGCAGGCATTCGGGGGAGGGTGCGAGCGGTGTGCGGCATCAGCGGGGACTGAGCGGAGCTTAAAAAGCTTCGGACAGACAGACAGGCTTAATTTTATAAAGAGGTAGATTATTTCGTTCAAATCGACAGTCACGCGTCACGCACCCCCCCATTCAGTATCGAAATCTGGCAAGGGTCACGCGTCACTCAGCCGTTTGTCGAACCTGTCGGGCGGAAAACCTGCCCGAAAATGGCAAAAAAAGAACGAAAATTTTCGCTTGGAATGTCGAAATTTTCGGTGGTGTCACGCAATCATTTCCGGGAGGTGTCAAAATGGTTGAACTGAGTCACCCGTCACGCCCGGTGTCGATTTGAACGAAATAATAAGATAGGCCGCATCCATGCACATCAAGCTTACACAGCCACTGATGGATAAATGGTCGCTGGACAAAAAATGTAATATCAACTCAACAGACCCGAAATTAAAAAATCTGTTCCCTAAATTTCTTCGAATGTCGTCTGGCCCGACCCTCCCAAATTTTCAGGTAAATCTGTGCAATATTGAAGGACTAGATAGGTTTTTGGTGCCGCGCATAAATCTATATTAGAATTGTTTAGAGTTACTCCGGAGTCGAGATTTGGATTTGGATTTGATCGGATTTGGAGCTGGATTGTTATGTAAATCACAGCTGAATCAGCCATCAGGCAAATGACAAACCTCTGGACACCGTTGACACGACATCGTCGCTCATCGGCGGTGACAACGAGCTCTTTCAACTGGCTTCCAACAAGCCAATTCTCACATTTAATTTAACGGGTTTCTTTACAACAATGTATTTAGGTAATTGAAACACTTTTGTTCAGCTAGTCTGCTGCAACACGGTCACTAACTTTGAGTGCGGATGAGGCGGGAAGGGGCGGGCATGGCGGGACAACGCCGAAGAGACGATGAGCTGGCACTCCGGTGGACCGGTCCTGACGTGAGTGACTGATGGAAGTCACCATCAGTCACCATCAAATCCAAATCCGATCAAATCCAAATCCAAATCTCGACTCCGGAGTAACTCTTAAACAATGAGCATCTCAACGTGAAACTGTGTTTGAGTATTGTTCTGATGAACAACAGGACTGACTGCCCAACACGAGAGGCTGTCAGAACGGTTTGAGCCAACTAGGTTTAAACAATCGTTTGAACGGGGTGCTTGAACGCCGTTGAACTGGAACCCTGTTGAAATAATCAGTGTTTGAACTACCACCGAAATTCACTAAAAATGCGTCCTATTTGGATCGAACCAAGGACCACCTGTAGCCATACATAGTCACCGACACCACTTCCAACTGCACCATTCTTAACATTCAGGGAACTGGAGATCTTGTGCTCATGTCATGACATCTCATCTCCGGGGCTACATAAGTATACCCCGATCTGGAGTAGGGCCCTGCATATAATCCCGGTTTATAAACAGGTGTTTATAAACCAGTTTTTAAATGGTCGGGCGAAAATGGGCAGTTTTTAAATATTGCGGAGACCCGGTCCGCTGTCAATTGACAACCAATTTTTACTCCTGATGTGCCTCAATCAACCGAATTACCTGCAATATGTCTAGTTCCGAGGTCACCTATAGCAGTACTACGAGTATGAAGACTATTTTGCTGACTTAAACAGGTTGAGCAAACACATAGTGGCAGATTACTACGGCCAATTCCATAGGGAGCTCTGGAAAGTTATCTGGAGGCACCAGAGATGCACAGGAGGCCACATGCATCATCTGCAATGGGAGGGTGAAAAAATTAGAATTTTAGGTGTTCGGTTCATAAACACCCTGTTTATAAACCGGTATTATAAACCGGTTTTTAAATTGTTGGGAATTACATACAGGACCCTAATCTGGAGTCTGCTACACTGCACCATTTCGACAGTGACGGGTTACGGATGGTCGTGAACTGAACCTATTGGGTCTAGGTGATGGTGACGGTCATCATTTTTGGCCCAAATGGGCTCAGAAATACGAATATTTATCGTCCAGCAGTCGCCGGACCAATTTTGCCATGATTGCTGAGGAATGAACATCTTAGAAAATGAACACGTTGGGTGATGGGTGACAAGGAGTCACAGGTTTGGTGGTACCCGAAGCACTATGACACGTAAGTTTAATAAAAATGTCGTGTGCCAGTGGTTTCCCGGTCGTTGAACTCTGTGTACTATCTACGAGGACTCAAAATTGGCAGTAAAAATTAACTGTTTAACCGTTTGCTTACTGTTTGCCTTGGCTAGTAAACCAAAAGAAAATTTAAACAGTTTTTTCCGTTTAAAAAGGGTTTGAAATGGAAATTGTTGGAACCTCAGGTCACCCTGACATGGTGTGAACCTATGGTCAAATGGTACAGTCGTATAACTGATGTAGCCCACTGTGTGGCAGAGCCCGCTATGTAGTGCCATCATATGTGTGTACTAACATCACCCACCTCATTTTGACCTTCTTGTCCAGACAGACATCTAGTGATTTTCTGATGTCAGAGTACCAACAATAGACAGAGACTAATCCCTTGTTGAGTAAAATTCTCAGCTGCCATACAACCTTGTGTCAACTCGACATGGGATTGAAATGCATGCTCATCCAGGTTGCTCAAGAGCTTTGGTCCGTGTGCCACAGCAGATGGCATCTAAAGAGAGGGGGCGGCATTTGAGCTTTCCCGAAAATCAAAGATGATTGTTTTAATCAAGTTGATCAGGATAAAGTTGCGAGCCCACCACTTCTCCAGTGTAAAAAGCTTTGCTTGGAGACCACGAGAAGATAATGATACGATGAGTAGATCGTCCGCGTGGGCCAAAAGAAAATTGCGAACCGCAGCCAGAAAGACATCATCCATGTCTGGCATCATAGCGAGATCAGCGAGGAATAAGTTCCACATGATAGGTGAGGCGGGATCTCTGGGTAGAAGCCTGATGTAAGCCTTGAACTCTTCGGATTGCATGTCTCCGTGCTTTACATAGTATGCCATTCACTTTGTCAGACTCTCCGATCGTCGACTCGGACGTGTTTGTCTCGCTGGAAAAGCTGCAGCTCAACGCCGAAATCGAGGCCACCACTCGATTCCTTGGGTGGTGCAATAAAGTTCCACTCATCCGATTTGGAGTTTTGTTTCCGGCGTTTGCGACCGCAGATGAAACACACTCCCTCTTCACGGCTCTCGCAGCGGGTTTAGCGCACTCGTCGGTGACGGATCTCACGTTGGACAGTGACTCCAATAGTACAGATCTATCCGCCTCCGCTCACTATCGCATTCGGCCGGAGTCGATTCGAGTTCTGTTATGTTTCGTCAATCTCAGGGCCATCTCTATTCTGTCGCCGGTAGGAATCGACTTGGACAACGACGCGGTAGAGAAAATGGCACGGGCCTGGCCAAGGATTGAATCTCTCGAGTTGTCATCATACCGATCTACTACCACACGCCCTCGCGTTTCACTTGGATGCCTTCTGCTCTTTGCCACATATTGCCGGCACTTGCGCAGGCTCATCATCTCCTTTGACGGCACAGTACTTCCAACTCCACAACCTGGCGCCGACAATCGCTCTCCACAGCATTCCTTACAGCCCTTTGCGGAACATAGGGCGCGGCGATTTTTTTTTTCCTTTTTGAGACATTTTCGATCTTTTCGACCATTTCCCTCGTTGTGGGCTCAATTCTCAATATATCACTCTGCAAACTATACTTGGGGTGTAGGGCCATGGCGTTGCCCGGCAAAAACTCGTGCTTTTTTTTTGGGGGGGATACTGCTGTGGCCAGAAAGGTGGTCATCATGTGTATACTATTGGGATGGGGGCACCGAGGGGAAAAAAACCTGAGTCAATCATTTTAGAGTATGCAAAAATATCTGCTAGACATCTAGAGACCTCATTCCATTTGATGACTTAACACATTTTCGGGTCGGAAAGCACTCGCCACGTGTTGTGGATAATCTGGTCACGTGTGTTCACTCCCTTAGTGATTCGAAGAGATAAAAAAAAGAATATGCCGTTAAGGGCTGGGGTAAAAAATTACTTCTTCTGCTGAGTCAATTATTCCGGGGCATGGGAAGATATTGGATGGACCTCTGAGGACCTCATTCTACTTAGTGCAGTGCTTGGATACATTTTTTCTCAGTTCTGATCAGGAAAGGTAATCAGATCACGTGTATAATTCTCGGATCCAGAACATTTCCTATGGCCCTCTGTAGTAAGATTGGCTGTTCAACCAAACAATATATGGGCTGGGCCTCAGGATCGAAATGAGATTATGCATGAGAAATAATCGGAAATCAAGGGGAAAAGTGCATGCAACTACTGGTCAAGCAGCGCATATATGACTCCCGCTGCAGTCCTTGTCATCTTACCTCTAGAGCATGTGGACAGGAATCTAGGGGGTTGGGTGTGAATCAGCCCTTCCGAGTCAGGTTTCTGCCCTGTCTCAATTCCATCGTGGTACCAAACGGCTCCATTTGGCTTGATTATACGAGAGGTGAAGTGGGACCCTCCACTATAGATCACTCCCCTCAATGCATAACGACAAAGTTCACTGCCAATTGTCAGATTTATTGCCGGATCAATGCCAATTGATTTGTCTGCTAATGAGAGATACAGAAGCGGAGGGGCTGAGTCTACTTTAATGATTTTTGCAAGCCCATCTCTACAATGTGGACATGAGCGGTTGACCTTCGACAATTTTTGAGAGTTCAGCCAATGCGAAATTGCATACTCTCGCTTGTGGCGAATTCTCAGTTTGTTATCACTGGTGATGGTCTGGAAATTTTCAAAGGCATCACAATCCATCTCACTGTACCCACAGTGCAGACATTTTATTGTCTCAGTACCCCAAGTAGTTGTTCCAAACAATTTTGAGCAGAGGTCATCAATATCTGTTAGTTCCGCACCATATGGGAATTGAGTTGGGTAATCTTCATGCAGCATTTTACGTACTCTGTCCCTGGCATCTTCTAGTTTTTCAGTCTTTAATTTCACGGATTGGAAATCACAACCAAGACAAGTCATATAGTTACCCATCCTGTCAAATATGTCTGACCATTTGGGTCCGTGGTCTTGCCATATATTATATATCACGGTAATCGCAGCATCATATGAACAACTATAATCTTTGGAGTCCCAACATGTCCCAATAGGCAATGGTCCAGATATCTTAGGCATTTTCGCTTTGGGTGGGTTTACAGGCTTGTCAGAAGCCTTGCGCTTTTTGTGACCAGTGTTCTCTTCAGTTTCCCTGCCTTTAGGTCTATCCGAGCCTACTAGCTCCCACTTTCCAGCTGCCACATTAGCTGGCATCAAAGCCGGGTCACCAGACTTCCACTTTATATGTTCATGCAAACTGGCGGGTTCATGATGACCACCTCTCCATATTTGATATGCTCTTAGTAGCTCTTTTCTGTTTATACCTCTGACTGCAAGGGGTAGTTTATTTTCGTAGAGAATGGCTGTGATTTCATTCAAGATCTCAAGTTCTCTGAATTCTTGCCGGAGGAATCCAGAAATTCCTTTTGTTACTTTAGAGGCATCCATCCCCTGAAGAATAACGGTACCCTCGGAGCTAGTACCTCGTGATAGAGCAGTATAATATGAGGAATGGTCCCTGCAGTTATTCAAATCGACCACGTTAACATCCTTAGACTTTCCTTGTGATGCATAATCTGTCATTGCAAAGTTTGGCAAAATTAATACTTGTTCCCGCTCAATCTGCATTAACATGTCATCAGGGAGTGAGCACCACACTTTCCTGGAAGAGCGTGAGAGGGCTACAATATTCGAAGGTAAGCCCGGAATCTGGACGGTCTTGGGAGGTTTCACTAATTCAACAAACAATGTATCCAATATTTTCTGGCCACGACTGCCAATGCAATCTTGCCATCCAACGACCAATGCCTCCTGGCCTTTCGTGACACATAATTCTGTTGCATCGTTGTTCCTTATCATCACTGGCATTCCGAGGCACAGACTCAATTTTCCTGGTATCTGTTCGGAAGAAGACGGATAACTATTCCACAGTTGGTTTTGCCTGGATTCAGATACTGCTTTCTTAACTTTAGAAATTTTTCTTTTCCTCATGTTCTTAGGTTTCCTGTCTTCACTTCCAGCATTTGACACTAAGGTATCTTCCGAGTAAAAATCTGTTAGCTCCTGGCCAGTGTCCTTGGCAAACTTCTTGGAGCCCATCTCATTTATCTTGTCTTTATGGGCATTCCAAGCAGTGATGATTGATATGTCCCTGAACTTGGGATCTCGGAAGTTTGGATGGCCGGGCCGTCTGCTTATAGTCCTACTCTGTAGATACGCCATGTCATCTGGTGTGCATGCTCCATATCTCATATTTACTAGGGCCGTCCTGAACTTACTATCTTCTGGTGTGTCCTTGGTCTGACGCATGTTCTGCTTCAAAATGACGGCAGTCGTAACCTGTCTCCAGAGGATCTTCCCGATACTATTTTTCTGCTCGTGCACAAGTTGTTTAGAATGCACAATGGGTGACACTTTCTTATCACTGCTGTACAGTGATAGCGCTTTAACAGGTGGCAACTGTGCAAAATCTCCTGCAAAGATCATGTTCATGCCGCCAAATGGTTCGTTGGGCTCTTGCAAGGCACGTGCTAGCTTAGCACTGATTTCGTAGAGGGCAGAACGTGATACCATAGACACTTCATCCAAAAATATATAATCTACTCCCCTCAGACGTTCTGCAACTCGTCTTATACCGATGCCTTCGTGCCGCTCACCCCCGATGGAGTCAGATATTCCTAATACTGAGTGATAGGTGCTACCATTCAAGAGTGCAGCTGCAATCCCTGTCGGGGCAAGAACAATAAATCGATGAGCTTCACCTCGACGTTCAAAAAAATCTATCAAGGCCTTGATCACTTGGGATTTCCCAGTTCCCCCAACTCCTCCCAGATACATTCTCAGTGGTGGAGAATCTTCAGATATTGAGTGGTTGGCAACCAATCTGAACGCCCTATCTTGCTCGTTATTAAGGTTGAACAATGTGGTCACCTCTTCAACCACTTTCTGTGCTTTCGTTTCCTTGGCCTTGAAGTATTTGGTGAAATAATATGAGTCCAATAGTGTAACACCATCAAAAAGATCTACCTTTTTTTGTTGGAGGTTTTTTCATTGGTTTAACAGGAGCATGTTTGAATTTCGAAGCCAGGACTTCTTCTTTTTTCTCTGCCATACGAATCTTCCATTGGCTACCTGACAAGTGAACCTTGGGTGTGAAACGGTCCATTTTATGGGTCGGCTTAGCCCTGGTAGTCCAGCCACTTGCTTTCATTGTCATTTCAGCATCAGCCATCGACACTTCTCTAGCAAGCTGCTTTGGACCTTTCTGAAGAGGCTGCTCCCCAGCTTCATCCTCAAAGTCTTCTCCATAATCTTCACCATTGTCTGAGGCATCCTCATCATCCGGATGTTGATATCGCCCAAAAAGTGGCATAGCTCTCTGTTTTTTTCGGTCTTGTGCTGAATAGTCATCATGGGCATCATTGCACTCATATCTTACATTGAAATGTTTCATCAACCGCTGTGCCTTTTCACTAAACTTGTATTCAGAGAATGTCTCGTGCCAGTTGTCCACAGAGTTCTTCAGATCTGAGCCCCTTCTCCAAGGCTTAAACAATGTCATCATTGTGCAGCAGTAGAATTCACGGTCTCCTTGGTCCATCCTTGGCAATGCTCCACCTACAAAGTTAGGTACCAGTTGCTCCAGATCACGTCTATCACATCTGATATAGTGGGTTCTGTACAAAGGATGATCCGGGTGGAATGCATGTGCACTCACAGCATCTGATCTATCTCCTACTGTTTCCTCAGCAGCTTCTGCTTCTTCATCTTCATCATGAATGATCCAATCCTCATCATCGGGTGTAGGCTCCGCTTGTTCAATAATTTCCGAGGAGGACATATTTCTCTGTTCAACACTTTCCTCAAACTGCATCTGTTGTTTCTTGCTCCTCTTCTTTCTGCTTGTCATTTGAAAATACTCATACAGTGAAGTATCTTCAAATATGATAGGCCTGAAGATATAATCATCAACATTGGTGGCCCCCACAATTTCGTCGCCACTGGTCATCATAACAACATGGTCAGTTTGATCTCCTTCCTCAAGTTCGGCACCTTCATCCACTGGGCTGGCATCTCTCGGAGCTCCAGGATCATTTTCCACATCTACCCAGTCCTTTTTAACTTCTGAAACATAAGACTTCCACCAGAAAACTTTAAATTTCATGTTTGTGTAGTGGTCTGGATTTCCCAGTAAGTACAAAGATGCCATTGGGCTGCCAATCTGAAGTTTTGAAGTGAGTGAATTGACCATCTGCATGATTAGTACTCTTGAATTTTCACTGGCTTTTTTACTTGTCCCAATTGAAACTGTGTTCCGGTCCAAAACCTTCCTGATAGCATCGAAGATGTGGTATATTTTCAAACTTGGCTTAGTTACATAGTCGGAAATATAGGCGACAACAGCCTTGATTGCTGTACCAGACAAGAGACTTGTAACATCACTATTGCAGCGGAGACAATAGGTAACATCTGACATAACACAGTTCAACATTGGTTCCAAGTGCCTCATGTTAATGGATCCATCTGCAGGGTCAACCTCTGTTTTTATATACACATCCCGAGGGAACCGAGAAGAACAGGTACCATCCTTCCGTAAGCAACCTCTAACCTCAGTTTTCATTCGCATCCCTGGCTTTAAAGGCTTGGTTATGTCTGCGCCTGCTACAGGTCTTCGACAAGTATGGACATTGGATCTCAATATCAAGTCATCCACAGTATTTTTGAACTTAGACCACCACGATGCTGATTTCAGACAGTTTGGACATCCAGTAATCTTGCAGTTTTCGCACAGAGGAGGTGGTGGATCAGGCAACGTCTGTGTTGGGTCTGTGTACCTTACAGGAGCAGTTGTTATTCCCTGATCCTCAATTACATCATGTAACCCTCTCCGAGTCTTTGCCTGGTATGGGACCTTAGCCTTGACTTCAGCCAGAGTACCTGTCAGAAATTCTCCCACATGGCATGATTCCAAATAAGATATCATGTCTCTCTGGAAATCACCATTAGTGTCAAGCATTTTTTCGCGTATTTCTTGAGGAGACAAGGCACCCTTTATCCAAATCAGCATGTGCATATGCAGAGTTAATCTTCCTTGCTGTTCGACCGTCCCATAATATGCATCAGTTTCACCGTAAAGGCCAGGGCCAGGGCCATCCACGCCTAATACATGTTTAATGAAGGACATTGACATGTAATGGAAAAAGCGAGCTGCAGCAACCGGATTCTGTGAGATGAGTCTCAGTCGTTCATCAGCTGAGCGAGATTTAAGAGAGAATTCCAATTTGTTGTCAGCATAATACAGACACAAGGGATGATTATTATCCACTGGAGAGAATGTAATGAACCAACTCGGTGCACCTTTGAAAGATATCAGTGACCAAACTTCATTACGCATGTATCTTTTCGAAGTTAACGATCCTTGGACTTCACCACCAACATGTTCCAAATCTTGTAACAGATCGAAGCATGCTTTTTCTGCCTCTGTTTTGGCCTTGACATTCTCACCTTTCTCTAATCGATTGGCAAGATCTGTGAGCACTGCAGTATCAACATTGACAAGTCTTTCAGCCACAGCTTTAAAGTTCTTCCGGTTGACCAGTAAATGACTCCCAGTTTTGGCTCCCTTGATTTGAGCATCATTAAATGCAATCATAGGGAAATACAAGTCAGTTTGGAAACGCTTGTCATGATACATCAATAGGTGCCTTTTGTGGCTCAACTCAGACATTCGATTCTTGTGCACAGGGTGCCCAATTCCTCCGAGTCCATATGGGAATAGCCAAGGAAACATCTGTGGATATAATTGAATATTGTGGAACATGGAAACAGGTTCTTCTGATTGTCCAACACCCAATGTTTTCCCTTTGCGCTTGAGATGTTCCACTGCCTTGGCTTTAAGTGCCTTGATGTCGAGCGGATTATACTGATCTCCTGACAAGCCTGAAACTGCAAAAGAACATAGACCTTCTGATGTTCCGTCCTCATCTCCGTTGTCATGTACTGCCATGGCTTCTGGTTCCCGGTTTGTCTCATCCTGGTCAGTTTCTTTCCATTCAACTCCGCATGGTATCCCGGCTTCAGGTAAGTCTGCTATATTTTCAGGGGATATCTGGAGATCTTCATAATCCTGATGATTGATCTTCAGCCATTCCAAGGCATCTCTCACTCTGTCCCGCCTGACAAGCATTGGTGTCCTTACATAAATTTCGTCGGTTGGCCGAGCTGAACCAACAAAAATGAAGGCAAGCACCTCACTCAATTCATCCCTGCTCGGAGGCAACACATTCAGGACTTTTACAATAGGCGAAGCAAACATTATTGCATTGGCGCTCAGCTTCCCTCTTCCAGATGCTACCCTGATCACACACCGGTTGTGTCTAACTCTAGATATCAACATTTTTTCTGCGAAAGATAAATCTCGGAGCTGCCATGGCACTGGACCAATCCATGTATGATTTGCTAAACTTTTCAATGGTAGAAAATCTTTGAGAAGTCTAGCCTCACAGTCTGCACAGACCTTATCGCAACCTTCTGCAAGTATCGGACCGGTTAATTCTTCAATAGGGTCCTCTAAAGTTTGCCTCTCTTTTCTGGTGACACCTGGTTGTTCCAAAATATTCCAGTTGACCTGAAGTTCTGATTTCAAAGTAAGTTCGAAGTTCGGAGTCAATTCACCGCATACAGCACATCCGGATTCCTCTACTCTGTCAGGCAACATATCCTTACACATTCCTGTTATTGCCTTGTGTCGAATTGATTGTGAAGCAGGCTGTGGTGGGAACAAATTTATTTTCTGTGGTTTATTCTCGCATTTTTTGGCATTGCGCTCCCGGATGACTTTCTTTTTGGCTCTCAGGGCCACACTCGATTTGAATGTGGTCTTGATTCGCTCAATTTTCACGGCACGTACCCGGATTTTGCTAGCAGCTTTGCGTTGGTTATCTGCTAACCTTCTCTTAGGTGATTTGTCTTCTTCCAGGTTAAAGACAAAAACGATACTAGCACATTCACTGCATCCGTGATCTACAAGATTAGAAATCAATTCCTGGGTAGATCCCCTTCCTCGCCTCCCAACACCATGAAGATCACTCAACTTTTTCAGCACTGATTTTGTCAAGTTGGGTGCAATCACTCGTACAGGTATCTTTGCAATGAATTTGAAGGTGTTCTCCAACACATTGGAAGGCAGTTCAGCCTCTAAACAAACTGAGTCAAAACTTAACCTGTCCTTCTCCGAATATAACTTATCAGGCCCAACAAGATACGGGCTGATATAGGACATGGCAAATTTTTTCACACATCCACCACCTCGTTGACAGCGGTAAGATGCGGAAAATTTCGAGTAGTCTGGTTTCCCAGTTGTAACACTTGCACTGACAAGAAGTATGAAGCAAACCAGAAAAACAAGTAGGATTCTCAACCCCAAAATATAATTGACAAACACACTGCACAAATGAAAGGCCCATGTGGACTTGTGCCGAGAAACATATAGAATCTTCCAATCATGACGTCTGGTGATGAATCTGCGGAACTTCTGACTCAATCTCTTGATTCGTCTCCATGGGAGATAATCATTGTCTGAACAGAAGACACCAACTAGGAGATGAACAAGGTTAAGCCAAACCAAGTGGATATAGTCCCATGCAGACCATTCATGGGCTTTAACCACATATAAATCTATGTCGGAGCTTATACTCGACGCCAGGCACATTTCGGATATATTCGGCCCGAAGGCCATCTCGGAATTTTTCGGCCCGAAGGCAAGCTCAGAACAGCGTTCTGTTGGGGAGCACCCCAATGCATCAACAGCAGAGCTTCCAGATAGGAAGTCTGCATGTTGTGCAGTACATTTATCTTGCCCGAAAGCAGTGGCAGAACAGCGTCCTGCAGGAGAACACCCCTGTGCATCAACACGAGACCCCGAGGATACGAGATCTCGATATTGTGCATTTGGATTCTGGGTTAACCAGAAGAGCCACAGTGCAAGAAATGCAGTAATGCACAGGTATGAAGGTTTCATAGTGGTGGTGAGAGGAGAGAGGCGAAAGGATTCCAAATTACCTGTCAGGATGAAACGAGGTTGCTGTGCTGCACATCACCGGAGATAGCCGGCAGATCGGTACTATTTTCGGCCACCTTAGCATTTATGGCTGGTTCTGGAGAACCATACCATCCTTATATGATCCACCGTAGGTTCAAATGATGGCTGGTATCTCACGAATAGTCAAACACCATTTTCTCAATTTACACGAAGTGCCGATGAAGCGGTGAATTTAGTTCCGCCGGCATCCCCAACAAGACAAGACCAAATACTAAACCGGCCACCCCACTATTCGAGTCCACAGGTGCAAACTTATGGGAATTTGGCTCAGGAATGATACAGTGAGAATTGAAGGACAATTCCGTATGGTTGGGGGTAAGATACATGCAATGGGGTGGGGAAAATATGTGCTTGTGATGGACAGTGCAGAACCTGCGGGGTGTAAACAGTCGACAGTATAGTTACTGGTAGTATTTACGGGTTATGCCCGTCAGCATAATCTGTACGGTTTGATGCCCATACTGGACAGCTTTCTCACGATAAAAACGAATTATATATGAGAATTGAGCAATGCTGTCATCTGATCAATGTTGAAAAGTAACATTTAAGCGTCCTTTGTGTCCACTAAAATTATTAAAACTGCTTGTATGTCGGTCATGTTCTCGACTTCGATCAAGCGAGTATTCCATATTGTTTGTATATGTTGAATTGGTATCTGTTTGTAAAGCTGTCCGCTAGATGCGGACAGCCACACACTCCTCTTGCATCAGCCCATGAGCTGACTCAGTAAAAGTCCTTTATTCAAGCAAAACTCCTGCCACATCGAGCCCAACAATGGTGGTAGCCAAAAATGAGAAACATATCATTCAATATGAAGTATTCACACATACTGGGGTACTAACATCCCCCCCACAAAAAAAAAGGAATTCTAGGATATTGGTGGTGGTTTGGAAGAGAGGACAGCAGTAATTGAGGGAGAGAAGTTTGAGAATGCACAAGGTTGTAGGATGCCCAATGTCAAAAACCCATGGAGCCAACATAATATATGCCCTCGGGTAACTCTGGTTCCCTTACAGTAAACAGAGGATTGGGACTGAGAATGTGAGAATTCAGCTACCCAGCGAGACCTGTGTTTGAGCTGCAGTCTCTGGCTTGGAAAAATAGTGAGTCCGGGCTTGGATCGGGCTTGAGTTTGAGCCATACTGAGAACAACACTAGAAAAAAGAATGCAGGCACTGGGGCTCGAACTCGGTGCCTTACGGAAACGGTGGCTCGGCGTTCAAATGGAAAGCCTAAAACCTTTAGAAAAAATGTAATGAAGGCTGCTAAATTCATTTCAACACAGCCACTATTAAGCGTTGTTCATCAAGGTGTCGCTGACTATTGCAGGTGCTCTCAAAAAGCTCATCTCGTTTGATAAAAGAACGATCACTTATTACATAAGCACTCGTAATGAGCCGAACCACACTGGAATTCTGCATTTCTTCTCGTGCTCCGTTTATTTTTATTCAACCTGTATAATATGTAGTATAAGATTATCCCTCTTTCAAGCAGATCTCCTCCCGCAAGGGGAGATGTTGATACCGTGCTCCAGGCCTCGATTACAGCAAACATACATGTATTTCAGAGGTCACCTCGTCGCCGTATTTGTTTTTTTGTGCCCAAACGATGCAATTTAATGTGAAATATTAGTGTCTACTCAAGTACAGGATTCCTGCATGATATATCGACTGGTTGCTTAGATGTTTGTTCTGGGCCCCCTATAAGGTCCTTAGAATAAACCCCATGACTCATATTCTGGGTGCATGCCCTCACGATGGAACGCGACGCGCCTTAATTTGACATCAGTTACACATAACAGCACCACGTGACTGTTACAGATGGCAAATTGGAGCGTGTCGCGTGCCAGAGCGAAGGCATTCAATGGTAATCTGAGTCGTAGGGTCTATTCTAAATACCTCATAAGGGGCCCAGAACAAACCTCTTTGAAACTGGTGGATAGATCATGCAGCAACCCTGTACTTGAGTAGACACTAATATTTCGCATTACAGCCCTTTGCGGAACATAGGGCGCGGCCAAATTTTTTCCCATTTTGGGACATTTTTGATCTTTTCGACCTTTTCCCTCACTGCGTGCTCAATTCTGAATGTATCATTCTGGAAACTATATGAGCGAAACCGCAACGAAATTCTGGAGGTCCTCTCGTGATTCAATCTTTTTTATTCGGCTTATAAAAAATGTACTCTAATATAATCATGTTTATATGGAAATCTCCTCCCACAGGGGGAGTTGGGATTATATTGTTTTGGGGTCTCATTAGGGCATATCTACAGGTATTTCTGAGGTCACCTCGTCGCCGGATTTTATCTGTGGGTCCTATACCATGTGAACAATGTAATTGAATCCAACAAAAACACCCACTTCTCAGACACAATGCTCTGGCATATTCTGGTCCCAGGTGAGCGTGATACTCGCTGGGTGATCATCCTGTAGTGTTTTTAAGAGGCTCCGCGACTCACATTGGTTATACAAGTCCCCTCAATATGCACATATATTGTCACGTGATGGAAACACGGGCATATTGAATCGTGTTGCCTACGGGAACGGGGACTTGGATAACGAATATGAGTCGTGGAGTCTCTTTCAAACACCACAGGACGAGCATCCAATGAGTATCACGCTCACCTGGGACCAGAATATGCCAGAGCATTGTGTCTGAGAAGTGGGTGTTTTTGTTGGATTCAATTACATTGTTCACATGGTATAGGACCCACAGATAAAATCCGGCGACGAGGTGACCTCAGAAATACTTGTAGATATGCCCTAATGAGACCCCAAAACAATATATTCCCAACTCCCCCTGTGGGAGGAGATTTCCATATAAAAATGATTATATTAGAGTACATTTGTATAAGCCGAATAAAGAAAATTGAATCACGAGAGGACCTCCAGAATTTCGTTGCGGTTTCGCTCATATAGTTTCCAGAATGATACATTCAGAATTGAGCACACAGTGAGGGAAAAGGTCGAAAAGATCAAAAATGTCCCAAAATGGGAAAAGATTTGGCCGCGCCCTATGTTCCGCAAAGGGCTGTAAATTGCATGCATGATCTATGACTTGGGATTGGGCCTCTTCGAGGCAGGTGCTGAACCTTTAGGTTGAGTTTCACCAGAGATGTGAAAAATTCTAAAGAGCGACAGGCCATTTAAATTCAAGCCGGGTCCGGGCCGGGATGAACGAAACACGTCCGGCATGAACATTTCAAGCACGGTACATCAGCCGGAGTGCACGGCACATTCTATGGAACGGGCCGGATTGATAAGCAAATGTACCGTGTTTGCATCAAACACGGTACATTCTCAATGCCATGCCATCACAAGTGCCATCTGTTGCCGAGCTCGGCCGATAATAGAACTCTGTATCCGCTTTGTGTGGGGGGTTAGGTTTGGTGGTTAAGTTTGGTGGTTAAGTTTGGTTAGAAAAGTTAGGTTTGGTTAGGTTTGTGTTAGGTGAGGTTCCCAGGTATATTGGGGATGTTGTTGGCGGACGGAGTGTTCAGCTAGATAGAGTACGGCAAGACACGGCATGGTTGATGATATGATGGGCTATCAAATGTGCCTTACGGCCGTCCGCTTCAAAGGCGGTCCATTGATAGAAATGTGCCGTGTTTGATGTATATATGATGGGTTTTTGAATGTTCATGCTGGACGTGTTTCGTATATCCTCGGTCCGGGCCGGCTTTTTCCGACCATACTCGTCGGTGAATAAATTCACAAAAGATGGGGGGTTTCACTTGGGGCACTCTATATTATGATACACACTAGATTACTGTCTAAATTATTGCACCAATTGGTTTTCTAGAGCTCTCGGCCATGGGCCGGGACACATTTGAATTCACTGAAATTAAGGTTGTTACAGCTCTTTGCGGAACATAGGGCGCAGCCCTTTTTTTTTTTTTTTCTGAACTTTTCACGAGAATCCTTCCTGTGAACTCAAATCTTGACTGTTTTCTCTGAAAATAGGCTCATTCGAATCGGACGGAGAATACGCGGGTCCTCTCGGCACCAGATTTTTGATATTGACCTCCAGAATTTTCAATGGGTCTGTTTTGGGCTTTTTTGAGTGTGCGAGAGCAGAATGTGTACCAGAGAACCAGTAGTGCTCCAATCGGGCTAGATTTTTTATATGATGTATTTTAGTGGATTTTGGAGGGCTGGAAATACCGGGATTTTTAGTGTGACATTTACTTCAAATATATGGTGACTTACAGCTGGCCCAATTTCCCATGACGAAGAATGTGAGCTGTGGATGTGAAGTACGGCTCAAATTGAAAATGCCGGTATCTGAGTCCCTCCAGAATACACTAGAGTACATCATATAAAAAATATAGAGCAGTCGGATCATAAATGGTCCTCTGGTGCTCATTCTGCGTTCAAAGGTCTAAAAACACCCAAACCAAACCCATTAAAATTTCTGGAGGTGAATATCAAAAATGCGGCGACGAGAGGACCCGCGTATTTTCCTTCCGATTCGAATGAGCTTATTTTCAGGGGAAACGGTCAAGATTTGAGTTCACAGGAAGGATTCTCCTGAAAGGTTCAAAAAAAAAAAAAAAAAAGGGCCGCGCCCTATGTTCCGCAAAGAGCTGTAATATTAGCATCAGAGACGAATATTATCTATCGTTGTTTTTTTTTCCCTTATTAATAATGGCAGAATACAAGTCCTTCTAAGGGAGAATCACAAATAATAGCAAAATCCAGGCTGGCAGGCTCTACAGCTTTGGGTTGTATTTGCGGGCCGTGCCGGTGCGAACAAGTGACATTCTTGTGACAGAGGGTGACGGCACGCTCTTTTGCTCTGCTACGACGATGATCACGACGAACCTTGCAGTCCTTGCCTCCTCTAGTCGTTCGAAGACTGTTATTCAAGAATCACACTTATGGTATTATATGGTCTAGACTAAACACAGGAGAACTTTGGCAGCATCATCGTGGCACTGGTAGCGTCCAGCTCAAGTCCGGCTGGCAGAATTGTACATGCGGCTGGCTGGCGCTGCTCTACGGAGTTTTGTAGATCCCATTTCTGTGAGTGCAATCCTACGACTCTGGGGTAATGGTGGGTAATGACGGGCGATGGAGAGATGGATTGGGATCGAGATTGAGCGTGGAATGGGGGATGGCATGAGAATGCTGAGTGTGTGGGATTCCACGGGCAGGCGTGCAGGCGCGCGAAGTGGGGTGAACCAGACATGTGAGCCTTCTACTATTCGTGGCACTCGACGTATCCTGACAGTGGATTAGATTAGTAGGTCATGTGTACTTAGTGGAAATAAACTCGTACCCGTCATTTATGCCATTACGACGTCAAAATTGAACCCATCGAGCAACCTGTTGTCTGGTTGAGTCAAGAGCCCGACCTGTCCTTCCGGTACCACACTGTAGAACCATGACAACTGCTCGCGAGAATAAGCCTTGGTTCTTTCGGCCTTGAGCTCGGTACGTTTCAGTTCCTCTCGCAGCTCCTGCGAGATATGGTTCTGTATGCGGTCCAACCTAAAAGGACGAAGAATACAGAGTCCTTCGAGCGATCGTACACGCGATAGCATGACATATGCGCTCTGAATTGTCGGACAGCTGGCTAGATCGATACAGCACACATCGAGTGAGCGGCCTTGGGCGTTGTGCGAGGTGAAGGCAAAAGCAGGAATAAGAGGGAGCTGGGAACGGGTTGCGTTGTAGGTCTTCTCCGAATTTGGGAGGCGGAAGTGAATGGTGGCAGTGATGGGTTTGAGTACGACTCGGTGAGGATATGGTGCGTCGGGATCGCTGTTTTTGTATGCTTTGAAGTCAACTTCTGCTGATATCGCGTAGCGTCGCCCATCGGTCTCCTCGTACACAATTGAGATCAGTGTACCAGGACTGCCATTGGAGATCCCCAGCTCCGTTGCCAAATTTTCCGTGCAAAATACGGCCATTCCCGGCACGTAAGGGACCTCAAGTATTCGGTGAGCAATGAAGGCTATAAACAATCTTGAAACCGACTAATACCTTGCCGCCAAGGTCGTTGGCTTCTTTGACAGGTACTGACCAGGCAGCCTCAGCTGCCAGGCCAGTAAGCTGCTGGCGCTTCCGGCCACGACCTCTCGTGTCGCGCGAGTGGTAGACATGGCAGTCTTGGCCTGTCGCTGTAGCGAAGGCCTCAGCCATGTTGCTATTGTGACGATCTCGTGCAGCATTTGTATACACAATTAGAGGGCATGCATGTGCTGGGTCTTCAATCCATCTGTTAATGTCGGTGAGATTTTTCGTCGATTCGCTGCACCCTGCATTCGATAACACGTATTTATCTAGGATTTCTTTATCGTCCTCGGTGCATGTACCTTTCCGTAACCGTTTGAGAATGCTGATCAATAATGGATCTCCCTTTTGGCGCATTATCTCTTCCAATACAACGACGTGCTCAACTTGATGCCAAATTTGTACCCCCTTGACTTCCTGACGAGCTTTCTCATGTATTAAATTCAAATTATCATTCACATGACATTGAACCAGTTCACGGGCAAATAATGAATTCCCTCCAGGTGGTGGTAGTTGACAAGGATCACCGCAGGTGGCCCAATTCAATCCGCCACATATAGAATCAGTGACACCCTTCCCCATGCATAGATATTCAGAAAGCCGAGCAAGGTCTTGCGCACTCAAGAAGTAGACTTCGTCCAAAATCAAAGTTTCCAATGGTGAGATTCTCTCTTCGAGATTTGTGCGTAACGTGGGCGTGGACTTCATTTTGGCAGGTGAAATTCGTAAGCTCACTTCTGAATGTATCGTGCAACCACCAATATCACTAGCAACAACTCCGGTCGGAGCAGTCAAACGAAGCCGTTCAGGATGACCCGTAATTTCATAGAATTCTTTCCATGCCCCAAAAATTACTGACTTCCCTGTCCCACCAGGCCCGGTACAGAGAAGGGATATAGGTGGTTCTTTACGGCCACTCTCTAGTTCACGACCAATTTTATCAGCCAACAGCAGGAATGCACGAGTTTGTTCGTCATTCAACGTGTGTTTGATGATCAGCGCAAGACACAGTTGCTGGTATGGATGTAGGGAGTTCCAACGTGAAGGTGATTCAGAGTCAGAGTTGTCGATATGGTGTTTCTCATATAATTCCTGTGCTCTCTCTGCTTCCTCTGCCAATGTTGTGCAAAGAGCGTGCGGTATCCTCGAAGATGCTTGATCAAAGTGCTCATCTCGTTCTCCTGTTTTCTCGGCAGCTTTCAGGCGACGTTTAATGAGCAAATCCTTTTCCTTCAAAAGATCTTTAGCAGCAACACTTGCTCTGAAAATGTCATCTTCATTTCCAAGCCGCGATCTTTGACCGAACTTGGCACATGTCTCACCGCTGGGCATATTCTGCACGGAATAAAAGCCAACATTACTTGCCTGCAGAATTATTTGCTGTGCGTCTCGGGTCGCTCTGGTATCTTTGCTAAATGCTGTGTTGTCTGCATCCAATTCTTCTGGATCGACAGCCGTTTGCATCGCATTTTCCCAAACAGGATCATATTCCGTGTCGCCCTCGTCATCTCCCATAATTCCTGTATCCTTTGCCATTCTCGTCAATGCAGCTAGCCGCTTGCTACGTTTTGCTGCAAAGTCAAACTTGGCGTCTCGAGTCTGGTACAACAGCTGCATGTTGTGGACAATTCTGGTATGTTCAAGTGACATGGACTGTTTCAAATCATTCAGCGCATCCGGCCAAGCTACTTCTGAAGACTTAAGAGGAGATGATTTTGTGTCTCCCCAAGGCTTGAAGAGCGTGAGGATGACGACAGCGTACTTTGTCCGGTCGCTGTCCGAGTCATTCCGGGGAATACGGTAACCCATCAAGACAGGTATCACCGGTGTATCTAATTTTTTGAGGCAGTGAGTGGTGTACTGGGGATGCCCTTGCTTAAACTGTAGGTATGTCTTTCGCTCAGTTTTCGACTTGGGCTTCTTCTCTTTGACGTAGTTTTTTAGAATGTCCCAAACACACATTGAATCAAGCTCAGATGGTCGGTAGAATATGTCACTGAATAAGTTTGAATATCTCTTCTCTCGGGCATCATCCTCGGTTTCAGGAGGAGCTCGATTCATATTTTCTGACGTGAGTAAAATCATCCCATCGTCCTCATCGTCCGGAATGATCATGCGTTGGACTTCACCTGTATCTGGCGCTCCACATTCTTCCTCTTCTCTTGTGTCTGGTGCCTCAGAATGATCCCCGAGTTCAACAGTGAAAACATCGCGCGCAATATCTCGGAGCATAGAAGACCACCAGTACTCTTGATATTCATCTGACGTGTAATTGTTCTTCCGACCAAGTAGAAAGCTGGCTGTTTGTTGGCCGGTCAACTCTCGTTTGCCAACCAAGGTATTTGTTGTTTTAACCATCATTAACCGGGCCATTTCAGACTTGTCAACCTGTCCATCCACATCCTGAGGAGGTTTATTTTGCAGAACTTTGATCGAGGCACAGAGAGCAGAAAATACAACTGCCGTGTCTAACTGCAGCTTGATCGTGTAATTGCCCATATATTCAACCATGGCCATTGAAACGGAGCCAGATGCTGTTTGATTGAGGTCAGTATTACATCCTAGACAAAGGGTTGCTGTCGGATTATGGCCATTTAGATGTCCGTTCTCACATCGTATCACCAGATCATCATCGTCGTCAAAATGTGTCTCTGCAACAAGAGGACGAGGGAGCTCAAACCTACAATCGTTATCCGGATCAATGAGAGAGTGTATGCGACGTGGGATATGCTTGAAGCACGTTGCATTATGACCATGCACCAGTCCGGTATTTTCACACAGATCTCGGTGTTGTTGGTCCCTTTTCTGTGCATAGTCAGGGGAATCAGGATCTAATGGGCGACTGAGAACAGGGAGTTGCTTTGGGGTACCTTCAGTGGCAACGTACGGGACTGTATCTTTTGGAAAGCTTTGGCAAATAATATCGTCGTACCATGCTGTGAGTTTCTGCTTGAATTCGGCATCTGAATTCATTCGTTCTTTCATATCTAAAGGTGAAGCAGGAGCACCGTCACTCCAGATCAATAAATGGAGGTGCAGTGTACCACGGATCTGTGCCTCAACAGCTCCGTACCACCCTTTGACCTTCCCGAGAATACCAATTTTTGAAGCCCGCTTGGTGCCCAGAATTATTTCAAAAAATTTTGTTACTATTAGGTGGAAGAACTCAGCACCAGCGACCGGGTTTTCAGCTAGTGTCCTGGCGCGGATACTTGGTTCCTTTGTACCATCCAGTGCATGGAAAATCTTGTCCAGGTCAATGTCCCGTCCAGCTAAGACTTGTGCAATTGGATTATGAGAGTCCGCAGGATTAACTGTAGCAAAAAAAATGGGGTAGACCATCACATGTAATTTTACTGTGCATTTGCTGCTTCATGCTGTTCACGTCGCCTACTGAACCAGGGATGTGATCTGAGACATAACTGATGTATCTCATTACCTTGGCTGCTGATTTCTCCCCTTCACTTTCAGGCTTTGCGAACGGATTTTTCTCGAGCTTAGCCTGGTAGGTATCCATGCATTCAGAGTCAATTTTTTGCATTAAATCTTGCACCACCGGAAACCATGATCGATTCGTTGCAAGGCGAGCTTTGAACGATGACTGGCGTCGCTGAATGATGTTGCTCATGACAAAAATGAAGGATTTGTGAAGCTGAAACCGTGGATCTCTCATACACAATAAATGTTGCAAATGCGATGAGGTATCAACTTGATGAAAGGGAATCTCAGGCGAAATTCTGACATTGTTGTTGTCTACCATTCCGACGCCATATGGAAAGAGAGTGGGCCAGAGCCAACCAAAAACCCGAGGATTTTTCGTTGTCGATAATGGTGTATTCCCAGACGGAAATTTCACAAACCCAGTCTCTTGTTTCTTCAACTTTCGGAGAGCATCAAGTTTTCTCTGCTGGTAAGTCGATGCAATATTATCAACATCTACGAGTGTGGAAGATGTGAGTTCAAAATTATCAGTTTGCTCAAATAATTCAGCATTTGCCTGATCTGAATACGATGTATATGATGACCCTTGATTATTTGCAGAATTTGTACGTAGGAAATCTATGACCGCAAGCGGGCAATCATGCACTGGGTATTCCTCTGAATTATCAATTACAGCATTCCTGTCGAGGTCTGCATAAAGCGGGTTATTCTCAATCAGCCAAAATAGAGCAGTTCGAATCTTCTCGCGACGCACGAGTAGCGGCGACCTTTTTAGCATGTCATGAGTAACCTCAGTGTCCGGGGATCCAACAAGAATCACACAGATTTCGTCCCTCAATCTAAACAATGGAATCGGCATGGCAGATATGAACGATGTTGTGTCCTGAGGTAATATACAAACATTTCCCCGAGCAGCAAATTGACCCGTGGGTCCCAGTGTGAGCTTGTACATGCATCTTGTTGCTCGGGCTCGTGCGATACATTGTTCTTCCAAAAATGTGAGATCCATCAACTCTTCCGGAACTTTTCCTATCCAAAGGCCATTTGCGTAACTGCGCAAAGGAATTGAACAGAAAGATTTTTTGCTGACAGCAGAATCACAGAGATGGCACAGGACATATGAACCACTGACCACGGAAGAATCATCGAATGATTCAATTTTAGGCTGACAAGATATTACCCGAAGTTCTGCAACCGCTCTGTTAAGCAGTGAGATATCAAGCTCATTTACAGCTCTCATTTTGGTACGACTCGCCTTCTCAAATTTACCACAGAAAGAACATTCATACCGCTTCAACGATGAGTTATCAGTACCTTGGCGAAACTCGCGAACAATCTGATCTTTCTCGTCCTGATTTAGGATGATGGGGAAAGGAGTCTCGACGGATGAACGAGGACGCTTGTGAACATTGCCGTCCAGGTCTGTTGACTTTCTTTTCCGCGGGTTTGACCGAAGGCCAAGGTTGATTTCATGTACACCAGGCGAAAGAATATTTGGACTGAAGCCAGCAAGCATAGCTTCGGACTTCAGAACCAAACATGTTTCTGTACACCGATGGTCGAGAAATTCCATTCGTAAAGCCTCTACACTTTTGAGCTTTTTGCCCGACTCTCTGAGAGATATTCGTACATGACGGACAGCCATCTGTCTCAATACAGCTAGAGGAACTCGCCGAGTGTCAACAAGAAAACGTACAATAGAAATTTTTTCATTGATAGTCAGAGAGACAAATGGGTCGTCAAGGCACGATACAGGTGGTGCGGGCAAAGGTTCATCAGTAATATCAACAGGCATCATATCGACATTTGAATTTAGATTTTGAACACCCCGGATGGGTGTGGCACCTCGCGTACGAGATGTTTGGACACCCCGCGTACGGGGCGTCCGGGCTGCGAACGGATAAGCAGCTACAGCGTCGATACCTCGCATACGGGGCATCGATGAGGGGGCAGATACCACGCCAGGTCCGCCCAAGGACACTGGTGGGGGTGAGGAAGGCCCCGCGCTGGTGCCTCCTCGGAACACCGGAGCAATGGCTGGGAGTAAATTATTTAGTCCATAACACTGTCGGAAAAATGTTACAACGCACCAACGGACACTTGGGATCCAGATTCCGTGCCCATGGTCGGAATGGGGGGGCGTCGAACATCAAGTGAAACACCAGAACCCAGATGCAACACAAGATCCGGTGCAGAGGACCGAACAAAGTTGAACCAGTCCAAGCCAAGCACTAGATCGGAAGCCAAAGAAGCAGTCACACGAACATTGTTTAAGAACATAGACATGACGCCGACATGGCACGGAAGCGTCAAGTACCCAGAGATTTGAGAGTTATGTGTACTGAGCCCCGAGTTGACAACCCATTCCAGAGAAACACAGCAGGTTGCGGCATGGGCGTCAAACCCAGTGGATACAGGCACATTGCAGAAGCTAGCAAGATAAATCTATATTAGAATTGTTTAAACAATCAGCATCTCAACGTAAAACCATGTTTGAGCATTGTTCTGTTGATCAGGACTGACTGCCCAACACGAGAGGCTGGCAGAGCCACCTGGGTTTGAACACTCGTTTAAACAGGGTGTTTGAACGGCGTTGAACTGGAACCCTGTTCAAATAATCAGTGTTTGAACAGCCACCGAAATTCACCAAAAATGCATCACAGTGGAATCGAACCGAGGACCACACGCAATTCAAGCAAGGACCAAGCAAGGACCAGCAACACTTCCAACTGCGTCATTTTGACATGTAAAAGCATTGAAATCTTGGGCTCATGCCATGGCATCTCATTGCCGGGACTTGTAATCATATTCTCCTTTTAGTTATAGATATCCCATGAAATCAAGTTGCCTACCATCAGACTTTTCCAGGACACATTTAGGAGAAACTACCAGCAAACAACATTTTTATTAAACTTACGTATGTAGTGCTTCGAGTACCACCAAACCTGCAGCTGCATCCTTGTCACCCCTTATCCAACATGTTCATTTTCCAAGAATCAAATGTTCACTATGAGGCTGGATATTGATGAAAGGGGCAAACAAATTCTTGATATCAGGATCTGAAATTGAGCTGAAGCCTTAGCCGAGATTTTGTCCAAGGAACGTGCAGATGATGAAGAAGAAGACCTTGATAGCGAAGACACAGAGGAAATTGATCCTGCCATAGAGGCGAGTGATCAAGCAGTTATCATTGATGTGGAGGCAGAGATTGACTTAGATGATCGACTTCCTTCACTGACCCCAATGAAATTAACCTTGGACGCTACTCTGTGTTAAAGCCAAGTGCACGCTACATTCTTGTTCAGTAATTCGAAACTCTGATATAAAATCTCAAGCTTCGCAGTTTGGCCAAGAGGATTGTCCATAGTCCGACTATCAAGGCCGACCTGGCCGCTGCATGTATTCACAGCAAGATAGCTCCTTGTCTAATGGTCAGGGACGTCTCAACGCGGTGGAACAGTACTGCAGAACTTATTCAGCGCGGGCTGGATCTTCGCGAAGCACTCAAGCTTCTAGTTGTGATGCAGGAACACAACCGGCCGTGGGGAGCTCGCTTGCGGCAATTCCAACTATCCGCAGAAGAGTGGAACATACTGCAGAACTTTCCCCGCTGTTAGATGCGAGTTACTTGAATTTTCCTGGAATTATTTGCATGATTATGTTGGCTTGCAGGCGTTCCTGATCACTACAAACAAGATTTCACAGAGTCAAACCCCTCTCATTCATGAGGTCATCCCTATCTTCGACATCATCACTGGGGCTCTAGACGAGTTTGTTGATAATACTTCGTGTCCTGCTGTTGTCCACACTGCTGCCTTACGTGGGCTGACAATGTTGAATAAGTATTATGCCCTTACTGATGAGTCCGTTGTGTTCCACATTGCCATGAGTATGAATCGCTCTTGTACTTTGTTCAACTGCTAATCATGTATAGTCCTCCATCCAAAGTACAAGACCTCCTACTTTGTCAAGGCAAAATGGCCGCAAGAGAGGATTCGAACAGCCGAGAATTTGATTCGCCACGAATGGAACACATATTACAAAGTCTATCAAACGACTACTGGACCGCATGCAACCCCATCCGAAGTTGAGTGTGACTACCAGAAGCGGTAAAAACTAAATTTCTCACAGCCTAGCGGATCCCGTTGAAACGATGCTATTGACCAGCGCAGTGAAACTGAAATAACTAAGAAGATTGAAAAGGTCACTAATGCAACCTAAACTATCAACCCAATCACAACACTACAATCACACAACACACACACTGTTCAAGAATGCACACAATTGAGTTCGGGTCACCCTGAAGTATACAGGTAAGATTGAACCTTTCGTGTTATGAACGGATGGAAACGTAGTCAGTCGTAAAAGTCTTATTAGGACAATTAGAGATACAGAAGTTGACGAGCAACTAAAGTATTCGACTTGAATACAAGGAAATGGGGGTGGAGGAGGATTTCAATAGACCCGAGGAACCAACAGATTGGCCCGCGGGGCGCCTTAAACTCTACTGTTCGAGAACAAGGACTTCACAGACAGGGAACCAACCACAGAGGAAGGCTCAGACAGGGTACTGATCACTGAGCAGTACAGACAGGGCACCAACCACTGAGGAGGGCGCAAGAACCAGTTGTTCTTATTTATATCCAACAAATCAATCCTATTTGAATACACACAAAAGACAGTTATTTAAAACGTATCTCCGCGGGGATTCTGCCTACACCAACGCCTTATATAAGCTTTGACCAGAGTCTCAGCAAAGTGGGCAGGGGATGCAGTGCCGAAATGCGGGTTTTTACAGGCCTTTTATACTAAATAAAGAAAACACGAGAGTAATAGTACATGAGTAATTGAGTAGGGAGATTTGGTATATAACCGAGACTGCTGTCCATGCCGTGTCGATTCGTATTGATGCGGGGCCCGCGGATAAGCTTGATTAGCTTGCCAAGAACCCTTTTATGGTATAATTCTATTTCCGAGCCGTGCCGACACTATTCGTGTATAGATCGTGCACGCGTCCCTACTGTTCCTATTGGTTCGGTGTTTTCGAGCCCGAGGGCTTTAGTAATCTCTAATATTCTATTGGATGCCCCCGCAGCATCCTACTACGTTGCTACCTGCCCGCGGCCGGGTGAATACTCTGTTCACCAATTCCACTGACTCTAATGTTTCTACCGTGCCGAGGGTACGCGCTCTGATTGCCCTCGGGGTTTCCCGAGGCGGCCCGCGGGGGGCCGTAGCCCTGCGCTCCAGCCTACAAGTTCCTACGGTCGCGGTTCTACTTCAATGTTTATGGGTTTCCGAGCCCGCGGGGGTCCCGCAGGGGTAGTAAATGTTCCACGCTCAAATGTAGTGGCCATCCAGACTTCATTATATTATCTCCTTGGTATGGTATCTAGCCCAATGACCTCCGAGGGCCCTTGAGTTGTTATACTGATTCCCAATGGTAAAAGAACCGAGTCGTAACACACCCGAGGCCCTACCGCCATTTGCATCCTTAATACTCAATCAGCCGCTCGGAGCTTATGCTGACTCTTATTGTATATCACCAGGATAGAGGTACTAGTAAACGTACTAATAATGCAAAAATGCATGATTACATGGCTGCGCAAATATGTGCCGTATCACCGTAATAAATACTTTGATGCTCTTTACAAGCGGGAGACAGTGATTGATCCACTCAATGACTGGCTGAGTAGTGCACCACTCATTACAACTGCCGACGCAATCACCTGGTGGACCGGAATGGATGCAACTGGTCATCCACTTGCACGCATGGTGTTAGATTTTCTCTCAATCCCTGGTAGGTTGATATTAATAAATAGTCTCGATTTTCTGGTACTTACAATTTTCAACCCACAGCCACTTCCACTGATGTTGAACATGCCTTCTCTCGTGGTGGGCTGACTGTATCGAAAATGCGGCACTCCCTTTCGGATGAGTCGACCCGGGCCGCATCAGTCATCAGTTCTTGGATGGATCTCCCCAATGCAATCCCACGGGCGAAAATTGTGGAAAAGTTCAATGAGAAGTTGCAGCGCTTGAAAGTCACTGAGCAGATAGGAAACATGGCATTTCCAATAGAGGTTGACGAGACATAGTGCAGCTTATTCCTTCATTACACAATATAATCTCCCCTTACTCGCAAGTACTCCCGAGTACCCGTGGGTACTTGATTACTCGTGGGTATTTGACTCACGAGTTCAAGTCATCCATGGGAAGGAACCTGTACGAATCCGAATACAGCCCAAGTGGTTGCAGGTACTTGTGACCACGGGTGTGGGTGACTCACGAGTTAACTCGTGATATGCCTTAGCCGGAGGCAACATTTTCGAGTACTTGAAAATCCAGGCAGAATAGCAAGTACCAGTGAGATTTATTTCATTAAACACTGTTATGCACGGTGATCGTATCTCACCGATAAGACAAAATTTGGACCACTGGCACTCAACAAAACTATTGTATTGAAGACTTGGAGTGGTTTGCTACTAGATGAAGACTCTCTGCCAGACAACTGGACATATGAGGGGTTTTAGCCCCTGACAGACAGAAATGGGATAGGTTAAATATTTAGGGTAGGGGTAGGGTCGGAGTCCCACACTGATTTAAAAAAGTGTGTAACACTATTTCCTTCAAGCAAACTCACGGTAATCTGGCATATAACCAGAAACACAAGCGAATGAGCTTGGAATGCTTCTGCCTACTGAGTATTCATTATCCCAAACACTCCCAAAAAAGAATAAGAATAAGATGTTCATTCCTCAGCAATCAAGGCAAAATTGGTCCAGCAACTGCCCGAGGATAAATATTCGCATTTTTCTGAGCCCATTTGCACCAAAAGTACCAACCGTCGCCATCATCTAGACCCAATAGGTTCAGTTCACAACCATCTGTAACCTGTCACCTGACACGGGGGGCAGGACACATGTGAGATCACATGTGTGTGGTGGGCATGCAGTAAAGCACTCGATAAAGGCACTTGGGTTGTACAAAGGAGGCTTTGTTGACTTCGCACCAGTCAACAAAGCCCCCTTAAACCTTTGCAACCACCTGCAACATAGCATGCATGTGGTTTGACATGTGTGGACAGGGCAGGGTGTAAAGTCAAGTCAAGCTTAATGTCAAAGATTTACAAGTCCCGGCGATGAGATGCCATGGGATGAGCCCAAGATTTCAATGCTTTTACATGTCAAAATGACGCAGTTGGAAGTGTTGCTGGTCCTTGTTTGGATTGCGTGTGGTCCTTGGTTCGATTCCACTGTGATGCATTTTTGGTGAATTTCGGTGGCTGTTCAAACACCGATTATTTGAACAGGGTTCCAGTTCAACGCCGTTCAAACACCCTGTTTAAACGAGTGTTCAAACCCAGGTGACTCTGCCAGCCTCTTGTGTTGGGCAGTCAGTCCTGTTCAACAGAACAATGCTCAAACATGGTTTTACGTTGAGACGCTCATTGTTTAAACAATCCTAATATGGTTACTGTAGCAAGAGAGGACATGAGGGACGAGAGGAGAGGAGTGTGCGCTGGCAAGATCAATTGATCTCGGGGATCCGGATGTCGATCCGGATGTCACTGTCAGCGGATACCGTTCCGAACATAAAGCACAAATGACTAATAACGGAAAAGTGAATTCGAGAATTTCTTTGGTTTCAGCGGATGAAATGTGCTCGTACACAAGAAAGCAAGTGGGTATTAAGTTGAAAAGCATATCTTGGCATTGTGATTTATCTCTATGTCTGGCCCCATTTTCTCTTGATTTTATTTCTGCAATGACTAACAGCGCGTGACTAAATCTTTGTTTGTACATGTAGCAAAAGAGAACAAAATCCAAGTTCCCCTGGGTAGCCAAACCTAAAGGTTCAGCAATCAAATACGGCGACGAGGTGACCTCTGAAATACATGTATGTTTGCTGTAATCGAGGCCTGGAGCACGGTATCAACATCTCCCCTTGTGGGAGGAGATCTGCTTGAAAGAGGGATAATCTTATACTACATATTATACAGGTTGAATAAAAATAAACGGGGCACGAGAAGAAATGCAGAATTCCAGTGTGGTTCGGCTCATATAGTTTGCAGAGTGATATAGTGAGAATTGAGCCCGCAGCGAGGGAAATGGTCGAAAAGGTCGAAAATGTCTCAAAAAGGAAAAAAAAAAATCGCCGCGCCCTATGTTCCGCAAAGGGCTGTAAAACACCTCGACGTAGAGTATTCGGCAATATCTACGCCCATCTCCGTCGCGGGATTCCTTTCTGGCATTTTTCCGCGGTTGGAGGAGATTTCGTCACGTTTGGACGACGAACAAGATCCTAAAGAAATGGAATTCCATGATAGGTGGAACGAGGTGCAAGTACTCCTTCCACATCTCGCGGCAATCCGGGCGGACGAGAGAAATTGGTTACAAAGTAATCCAGGCTTGTGATTGGGCTGGGTTCGCTGATTGTACGTACGTAAATCAATTCTCGCCCGGGTATCTTACCAACGCGTCGACAGTTGACGGCGTACTCTCCCTACTCGTTTACAATCATCGTTTCACAACCCCCTTCTTGACTTCAGATACCACGGTCTACCAGCGACCCAGTGGGGGCGCCGTTTCTATGGTGGAATTGCCGGAGGTTTTGGTGTATCAGTCTACAACTGATTTTTTTTGGATTGAAATTACCCGCACACTGGACCGTAATTGGCTGATTTCACCGTGTTTCAGGATCAAAATAGCGAACACGATAACCGCATTTAGTTCTGCCTACAGTACTGTGGTTAACGGAAAACTCCCCAAAGAAGCCGGGAAAAATGGAGGGTGGTAGGGAAGCTCGGTGGCTCGTCGTAGATCTTGGTTATTTCTTGAGCCTCAGGCCGTTGTTTGAGGCAGTCAGCGACACTGAAGTACTCAGGTGATTGAACAGCCTGCCCAACAACGAGGTCACACGCGGAGAACTCTTTCCCCGAGCGAAGGGTCCTGTATCCGAGACCTAGACACGTGAATGACAAGAAAAAAATGAATAAAAGGTCGAAAAATGCAGGCGCAGTTTAGCAAGTCCCAGAGTCGGGTCTCTGGCAAGCTGGCGGCTTATAGCAGTGGGGGAAAGAATAAAAAAGGGCTTTGACGAGCAGAAGTCCCGTGGTTGGATCTCATTGCAGCCCAGAAGAATGAAAATGTGAGAATGAGAGACATACCTGCCATAGGGCTTCCCAACGCGTCTAATGCCCTAGAAGGTCAAAGTGAGGTGCTAAGAGAAAGTGAGAAGGAGTTAGAACGCGATTTGGGACCCATACTCACTGGAGATGAAGTGGGAGGATGGTGGTAAGAGGCAAGAGACGATGCCACCAGGCAAAAGTCGAGTCACGTGACATGACACAACGCGTCGCGTCGCGTCACTAGTGATGTCCGGGGCCCGGCTTGGCCTGGGAGCCCGGGCTTGGGCCCGGCCTGAGGCGCCTTGGGCTTCAGATTTCTCAAGCCCAAGCCCGAGCCCTCAGGCAAGGCTAGGGATCGGCACCGTACCGTATACGGTTACGACCCGTAGAAATACGGGCCGTAAATAATTACGGCCCGTAGCCGTACCCTGGGCTGTACGGTACAGCAATTTTACGGCTACGGATGCCGCATACGGGTGCCGATATCGGTGCTGAACAAGGTGGGGGAGATCAAGCATGGCAGATTCAGAGGTTTTAAGCCTCCCTCGGGCTCTTTTGAGTCTCCACTTTCACACATTTGCACTCAATCACGCGTTGTAATTCAGCCGTACCGTAACCGTAACCGTACGAGGCTCCTCAGACGGCCTTACGGGACGGTACGGGTCAGCCGTATAGCCGTATACCGTATACCGTATATACGGCTACGGTGCCGATCCCTAGGCAAGGCCTGAAGCCCCGGGCTGTGGGCCTGGGCCCGGGCTTGAGAGCAGTTTTTCTCAGAAGACTCTGGGCACCGCCTTGGAGTGCTAGATCATATTCTAAATGCTTGTTACCAAATAAGGCAGCCCGTTGCTATCTCCAAACCTGTGGCTGTTGCTAGGGCTCTCACCTCATATTAAGGTTCGCACGCCCATCAGCAGTGTGGGACTCGGTAGCTTCCCGCTGGTAAGGTAGTGGTTCCGTCCCGGAGGACGGAGAGCACCTATACCCACTAAAACTTCAGACTGCCAGATCCAGTTTTCTGGCAGAATTTGGTAGAGTGGTTGAAATCCGGCTTCGAAGCTCCGGCGACTCGAATGGCGACTCGTCTTCGGAGCATGCGAGCTGCTCGCCGGTGGGGGGTCATTGCAGACACGTGCTCCTCGGAGCCGCCATCCGCGGGTTCGCCTCCAACTCGGAAGCCTTCATAGCACACTTTCAGGAGGGATAACGAGAAATGCGGCCGGAACATTCCCTAGAGATTCAATTCAAAAGGTGCTAGGAATTTAGTCTACAGGAAAAGAGCAAGTATGGATGGCCGAAGAAATGCCTGCCAAAACAGTAGATATGAGATGAAACGTCCTATCGTAGTGACTTTCATGCCTGTCTCGTGTATTGGTATCATGTAACGTTGAAGGACATAACCCTTGCCCAAATCTAGTCAGATTGGCCCCGGGCAAGCTCAAGCAAGTGGTGGCCGAGAGAAGTGGATTTCCCATGCAAATCACTCGTTGGGCAGCATTCGGCGGCGGCAGGAGTGTTTGGAATAGGTGACGATCCTCCCTTTGGCGAGAGTGTGGGGCTCAAGACGGAGCCCGTGGGAAAAGGCTTGGAGAAGGGGAAGTGCATCGGGAGCTTCGAGGGACATCGTAGGTTAGGTGCGAGTGTGACAAACGAAAGCAAGAGGTGCGAGATCGTTGGATGTGTATGTTTGGTCAGTGGCAGTGGCGGCGTAGTCTCCCGTAGTCAGACTCCACAGAATAATATGATAGTCGATATTATTCCCTTCATCCTATGCTGTGTCAAGGAATGGGCACGCGCAAAATGACTTACCCTTTATGTTGCGGCGGTGGATTCGACGAATGCTTTCCCTTCAACGGACCACCCAACATTATGGCTTAAGCTCATTCGTATGGGAATGGGAGGCGCGATATTTGATTGGCTGCGCATGCTGTACGAGCGGATGGAATACTATGTCAGACACGGTGACCAAAATTCGGCCGAGTTCAAAGCATTCATCGGATTGCTTACCGGCGACCCTGCGTCCCCTGTTCTCTGGGACCTCTTCATGGCTGACCTTGTCATGTTGGATGATCCTGATGACCCGATTCTGTCCAATGTTCGAATTGCCCTACTGGCGCAAGCAGATGATATATTACTCATCTCGCTGTCGCCCGCAGGACTCCAGCGCAGACTAAACGCACTCGCAGCATGGTGCTCCAAAAATTTCATTGTAGTCAACATGATCAAGACTATCATTATGATTTTTGGGCGTGCACCAGATGGCCTCCAATTCCACCTCGGAGCAAATGTTCTGAACATCAAGGTTCACGAGAAATATGTTGGCATGAACATTAGTACGGACACTCAAAATATGTTTGAAATGCATTGAGGTTGCGGTATGTTGATCACAAACATCAATCAGTTCCCCGAGACGAGTGCCTCTGTCGTCTTTGCTTGGGTGCCGTTGAAAGTCCGGAGCACGCGCTAGTAGAATGTCAGGCCTCACCGGCTGTCCTCAACCTGCGCAATATATTCCTTGGTAAACTTTCCGCGCGTGGCTTCCCTCACCTTCGAGTCACGCAGTGCTGGGGATGCCTGAAATTTGGGCACACAAAGGCGCAGTGTTCTGTGAAGGAGTGCAAGTGTGCGTGGTGCGGTGAGGCTGCGCATGGGCCGACTTGTCCTTCAAAGCCCAAGTGTGTCAATTGTGGCGGTGAGCACCGCGCAGATAGTTTTTGCTGTCCAACTCGCAAACGGATTGCTGAACATCTTCGTCTTCGTGCCGTGCAGCTTACCAAACAACTCGACTCCTCATCCTCCGTCCCTGCTCGTACACCTTCTGCCTCAACTCCTTCCTCTCTCTCAGATTCTCCTTCGCTCCCTTCACTCACTGCGCCGCGGCTGCACGAATCTGTGTAGATGATCAACCTAGTCCAAATAAATTCGTGGAAGTCCCGGAACCCGCTGGAAATTCTGGCAGGTCCCGGAAACTTCGACATAATCTGTGTTCAAGAGCCACACGAACAAGAAGCCATCAACTCCTCCGAACATCCCGCGTATATTCTTATTCACCCCGAAGGCGTAACTGACCACCGTGTTTCCATGTACGTCAAACGTTCTACGATCCCACCTCATTGCATCTGCCCCCGCCCGGATCTCTCATCCTCTCGCGACATAATGGCCGTTGACTTTACCTTTGGAGCGGTGAAGGTAACGATCATTAACCTTTACAACGACAGTACAACGTGGGCTGGGGTCGGTCTTCTCAGGGCTGTCCTTCGCCAGCTCAACCCCAACACACGGACACTGGCTGTTATGGACTCGAACTCTCACCACTATCATTGGGATTCGAAGACGAAGACGGCGACCTGCGAAGCAGATTTCGAGCTGCATGACCTACTCACGGCACATCCGCTGCTTCTCGTTACGCCGCCTGATGTTCCCACTCATATATCGGGCAACGTAATTGACCTAGGGTGGTCGTCGCCTTCACTCTTCATGTCTGTTTGCAACGTGACTGTTGATGCTGATCTCTGTGTCGCCAGTGACCACTATCCAATCCGATATACGCTAGATTTCGAGGTTCTTCGCTGGGACTCGAACAAATTCAACACCAGCAAGATGGACCTGGATAAATACCTCGCCATCTTGCGGTACCATCTCGGCCTTCAACCCCGCCCCATCATTTCCACTGTTGCTGATCTTGACGAAGCCACTTCCTTCCTCTGCTACGTTCTGGCTCTGGCTCTGGAAGGCTCGACTCCGAGACACAACCCCTGCTCCATAGCCAAGCGGTGGTGGAACTCTGAGATTACAACCCTTTTACAAGCTGCTCGCAAACTCCGTCGACGATTCCAGAAGTATCTCCTTCCATCGGCACGGAGAGCCTGGCTGGATGCACGGCGGGATCTTTATGTGGCTATCTCTAGGGCGAAGCAAGCGGCATGGCACTCCTTCATTAAAGAGTTGGAAAGGGTCGATCTATTCAAGGCACTTGATCGACTCAAGATTAGTCAATCGCCGGTTTTCCCTGCTATTGTCGACACTGCGACTGGACGCGTGGCGCTCACTCACACAGAACGTGGTCGTGTCCTCGGCCGCGCTTGGTTCGGTGATTTCGCAGCCGAATTACCGACTGATCCTGTCTCGACAACCCCAGATGTGACCCCGGACATGCGCGTTGACCAGGCTGGTAACGGCACCCGGAGAAAGCGAGGGGGGGTTCACCCGGAGGTTGATCCTCTTGGTGAACTTCCGCCCTCGGCGGACAGGCAAGAGTTGCAGCCTGCCCCTATGTACACATCTGACGCACCGAGATCCCTATTGGCAGATCCAATCGCCTTCGCCAAATCCATCCCCATTGCAGACGAACGTCCGTGTCCTGCTGTCCCGGATGACGAAGTCGACCGAGTTATCTTCTCGGCATCTCCGTGGAAGGCTGCCGATCGCTACGGCATTCAAATGGGTCATGTTCAGCGTGCCTGGCCCGTCATTGCTGACAGGGTGCGCGACATTTTCAGGGCGTCTCTCCTTCTTGGCACCAAACCTACCCCGTTCAAAGCCAATGTCGCCACACCCATCCACAAACAAGGGAAAAAGGACAAGACCTCCACCAAAGCTTGGCGTCCCGTCGAGAACTACGAGCATATCTTGGCTAAACCTCTCGAGCGGCTGATAGCAGATCGTATCTCATTCGAGGCCGAAACTCTAGGCTTCATTGATCCCTCCCAGTACGGTGGCCGTCCGGGACATAGCACTGTTCAAGCGGTCGATGGTTACATTCACCGGGTTAGATCGGAGCTTGATCAAGGTCATACAGTGTCTACACTCTTCTATGACCTCAAGGGGGCCTTCAACCGTATCTCGCACGAGGTGGTTCTTCAAGAGTTAGCGGCTCTTGGTTTTCCTCGCACAATCATCCGCTGGGTCGCCACCTTTCTCCACGAACACTTGGTAACGGTCGTAATCAACGGGGTGCGGATGGTCACCTTCCGCTGTCTCGTCGAGGGCACACCGCAGGGTTCCGCTCTATCCGTGATTCTTTTCCTTATCTTTGTTAACCGGCTACTTCGTCGCCTCAGAGCTATCGGTGTTTTTACGCACTGGTCATATGGCTTCGTTGATGATACCAACTTCAGTACCGCGTGCAAATCGGTTTCCCAAAACATTTCTGTCCTCAACCAAGCCGCGCGTATTGCAGTCGAATGGGCATCTGTGGATCGTGCTACGTTCGAGAGCCTGAAGACTGAACTCATTCATCACTCTCTTGGTCATCGCGATCTCTCGGAATTCACGGTCTCTTTCGACGGCGAAGTTATACGTCCATCAAAGGCGGTCAAATGGGTTGGCGTGTGGATTGATGAGAAGCTCAAGGGTGATGTTCATATCAAAGCACGGGCTGCATCCGCTGCTCGTGCTCTGAATGCGTCGCTTGCTCTTACTCATGCTGTCTGGTGATTAAAGCCCTTGATGGTCCGGGATCTAGCGTGCGCAACGGTTTTTCCGCGAGCTGATTACGGAGTCAACTCGTTCTTCCCTTTGGCGCCTGTCATGCTCAAACCGCTGGATCGTGTTAACAAATCTGTAGCGCGTTGTATCACGGGTGGATACCACACAGCCTCGCTAGCAGCTCTCGAAAAAGAATCTGCCATCCTCCCGGCTTCACTTCGACTCGAATCCTCCCTCCTACATCGTCTTGCCCGCTACCTATCCCTTCCTCCAACCCATGGTATTGTTCCCATCCTGCAAGATGCCATCGTGTCACAACCCCGGAACCCCAAGCTGGCCTCGGCCCTTCACTACGTGGAGCGCCTTCCATCAATCCGTTGGCCCGGCTCCGTTCCTGCGCAAGGTCAACGAATTCGGTCCAAGGCTGTACCTAGGCTCGTAGCTGCACTACCAACAATATCCTGGTCCCCAGATGTGACCCCGGACCTGCGCGTCGACCAAACTGGTAACGGCACCCGGAGAAAGCGAGGGGGGGTTCATCGGGGGGTTAATCCCCTTGATGAACTTCCGCCCTCGGCGGACAGGCAAGATCATTTGCCTGCCCCCGTGTACACATCTGATCCACCGAGCCCCCGTTTTGTAGAAGTTGACTACTCGCTGGGCATGGAGCCGATTTTGCCAGTATACGCACCACCTTGGGTATCCTCCTTGCCGGTAACCACGATCATTCCATCAAAGGACAACGCGGTGAAGGTGCTGGAGGACTTACTCTCAGATGACGGTTTTCGGTTGTCTACTTGGTTTACTGATGGGTCTCTGCTCGCCGGGCGTGCGGGAGGTGCTGCAGTTCGGGTGGAGGGAGATCTTCAGCTTGAGGTTTTGATGATCCCTCTTGGCGATGGACAGGTCGCAGAGGGAGAAACTGAGGGTCTTCTGGCAGGGACTCAGCGGATTGTCGACGGTGGCTCTGACAGAGGACTGATTGTTTCGGACTCGCAGGCGGGCCTCCAGGGCGTAGTTTCAACTGCCGCCTGACCTGGACAGTTCCGTGCCATCAAGTATGACAAGCTCATCCGCGGTGCGATGCAGGCCACGCCTTCTTTCCACGTCACCAATCTCTGGACACCCGCGCACCTCGGTACACTGGGCAACGAACTGGCTGACTCGGCGGCTAAGGCGGCAACTCTTCTACCTCCCTCCCCCTCAGCTCCAGTCTCCCTGACGACGTGTAAGCGTCGCATCAACGAGATGATCCTTGCTCGATGGCAGACCCTTTGGCGAGCTTCTCCCACTGGCCGCGCGTTGAAGAGGATTGACAGCTCTCCCCCATCACTGATTCTCTGTTCGCCCTACACCGCCTCTATTCCGCGCCGTATGATAACCATCCTGGCCCGGCTCCGCACCGACTTCTCCGGTCTCAATGCGACCAGGTTCCGGCTCCGCCAAGCTGAATCCCCGCGGTGTGAAGCTTGTGGCGCCTCATCTGAAACCCGCACCCATTATTTACTCCACTGCCCGGCCTGGGAGCGGTATCGGCCTCCATTACAAGCTGCATCTTATAGCGCAAATCTCCTTGGTGCTGTGGATGTCCCATCCCTTCTGTCCCATCCAAAACTCCTCAAAGCAGTCGTGAAATTCATAGATGCTACAGGCCGTTTCGGCCCGCCGTGACAATTTCCTTTCGTTCCCTCTCTTTACTTTACTCTAAACTAATTGCATCTTCATCTCTCTCTCTCTCTTGCCCGGATATCCCCGTACCAGATCGGCAACCATCTCTTCCCCACATGATTTTCCTCCACGCAATCCTTAGTAACCCGACAAGCAAGTTATTTTCCAAGTATGTACTCTACCTTTATCTCTCGTATACTCATAGAACCCTCTCATACCCACCACACTTTACCTCTTCCCCCCTTAACTACTTCGGTAGGAGTACTGTCGCGTAGCTACATTCTAGCCAGGTACGACAACAATAGAAATTCAGTTCAGTTCAGTTCAGTTCGGTACCCAAAATGCAAACAAAATTGGCTGAACTCTCAAGTGTTGAGTTTTTGAAAGCCATGATTTACGAGCACTCCACTATTGTCCTGGTTGCAAAATTCGTGCATGAGGTCCTTGAGGAATTTTACGCCGTTCCAGTGTACCATCCAGGTCGAAGAATTGTCTGAAGGATTATTCGGATGTTAACTATTCCAGGTCATCTGATTTGCTTCTTTTCGTTGTCTGGGGTCTACCGTGGGGCATGGGGAAACTCATGGGGTCTGCGACTGGGGCTTGGATGGTGGAGAGAGGTCCAGGGGCGATGGTGTAATTTAACTTGCTTTGTACACCCAAAGACTGCCACAGTGTTCACCTTGATTATGGCCATATCTATCCTCACAGCATGAGAAAGACATAATTTGCCTCCAGGATAGCTACACCGCCAAAGTACCCGCACGTTGCCCCCAGCTGGATTCGTCAGCTGGGTTCCATCTTTTTCAAAGCTGGTTAGTAGATGGCGGCCAGCTGGTAGCCAGCTGAATTTCCCAGCTGAAATTTCCAATTGTCAACCAGCTGATGATACTCTAGAAAGCCAGAACCATGATCATGAAAATCGAATATATTCACCGGTGCACAATGTATTGACAGTGCCGAAACTTGGTCTCTATTCTCGACTTGGAGTCCACTCAAAAAACCTGCAGGATCTATAGTAGGTAACTCGGGAGAAAATAATCAGGGAATAGAACTGAGGAGGACCCATCATGACTGAGCTGGAGGATCTAATTATTGCTGAGTGAGTCAGAGTCTTCAAGTTGAGCTCGGACTGCTTCAGTGCGACGACTCGATGGTTATCCTCCGAGCGATATCGATAACCAACAGTTCGCACAAATTCTGCAAGGTTACATGGGATTTGAATGTTACAAGGGATTTTCCCCTTGTCTGGGGAGCAACGGAGGAATGCTGACCAGTGACTTTGCAGTGGAAGGCGAACGTATGTAGCTTCCGTGTTTGTTGCTGTGTAGACTCGTCACGTGAATGTTGACCGCGCCGCCTCTGAACTCTTTCTCCTCCCACCACCGCATCGACCCCAATCACTCAAACTCAAAGACTATCCTCAGAGCCGTCGCAATATACCCTCAAGTGCCGGCCACAGAGTATGACTGCAGAAGGCGTATTCTTGACACAATAAAATGCACTCAGGAGCGGGCCTTGAAGCACATCGAGAGTCAATCCCAGCAACCCTTTAACCCTTCTCGGAATCGGAAACCTCAAGCCTCCTTATAAAGCCTCCTCATTATGCTCCTTATTCTGCTGATTCTCTAAAACTCAAGATGCGCCTTCAAGACGGCGCCAGAGCCATCGTACTTGAAGCTTTCGGATCAAGTCTGTCTCTCCTTCAACTGGGCCAAGCCTCTCTTTTCTTCAAGTTCCACCCAAGATCTCTGTCGATGTTTCGGACAAAAGTTCTGGCTCACGAAAACGAAAGCTCGGGAATCACTCATCCGCCTACAACGGTATTGGGCACCGCCTGGCATGCATGCGTGCGGATGTGCGAGCGTAAAGGATCATGTTCACATCCGCGGGACGACATCGGTTACGAGACACAACGTTCACGGCGGGGGGAGAGGGGGCGCAACAGGGAAAGGAGGAGCGGGCGACGAGCCTCGAGGAAACGGCGAAGGCGGAGCTACACTGAGATACTGCAAGGTGCGTCCTTGTCTCCGTTTTCTCGTGCACCCGCTTAATGATAAAGGTTGGCCGTGCACAGGTGAGCGACGCGTGCTTGACATGTACACGGTGCCCATCAGGAAAAAACCATGTGTCCGGGTAGCGCCCGGTAGTGCCGATAGTCAGGGTAGCTGGGTAGACAGGTCCCCCCGGTGGGAGAACCCAGTAGCAGCCCCCCTAAAGCCTGGTAGCTCCCAGTAGATTTGGGTGCCGAGCTCAGTAGCACCCCAGTAGCTTCCAATAGCACGAGAGTAGGTACTCAGTAGTACTTGATAGCACCGAGTATTTAGTTGTAGAAGCCACGAATTTGGGTGAAAACAATTGTATTCACAATAAAGATATGATGTACGCTAATACTACTTGGGCTTCACGACTCTCGCTCCCCCGCTTTGATCGTCGTCCTCCCCAGCTGCGCCCACATCCATCCCGAACACCATCTTGGGCTTGTCCACTTCCGCTTGCCGATCCTGGGGCAGATAATGGATATTCGCACAGGAAGATAAAAGAAGACGACGGACCTCGTGGGGTGGGGTTGATTTACGTGGTACTTCGGGTGTACGCACCACTGATGCGCATCAGTATTGCTGGTATTCGATAACCAACGGAGGCGGTTTTGCACCTATCCTCCAGGGCCGGCCGTATCGAAATAGTGTCGGTTAGGGTGGACGAGAGGATGGGTGGGAGCTGGGAATGCGAGTTAGCCACGAAAAAATAATCACAAGGGGCGTCGTACTTTGTGATGTCATCGGAGCGGGTGAGGGCAAGTGAGGGCCGGAGGGACGAGGGAGCTACCAAAAAGCTAACAAAGATGTTCCCGAGAAAGCAGTGCATCGACGTGGCAAGATGACGCAAGCTCTTGCGCGACAGTCTTGACGACCTTGACAGTTTGAGGAGAGTGGGATCGTCTTGACGGTCTTGCTCGGAAAGGGCTTGAACATCTCATACGTGATTAAGGGAGTGGCCGGATTGTATGTATCTTGAGTGAGTGAGTGCACCGCTAGGGTGATTTGGCGATTCTCGATGTCGATCGCGTTGTCAAGCACCGAAGCCTCTGACAGATCTTGCATGCTTTCATAATGGATGTATGGAGGCGTGTCTTGAAGGGTTGAGCACCCACAGCGGACTTGAAGACGAAATGGCGGGGCGCAGGGAGACAAAGATGGGGGGAAAGGAAGAGAAACGATCAGGAATCGATCAACCAACAGTGTTTGGTGCGCAAACAATCACGACATCTTGCACGTGTCGGCGGAGTTTAAACTGACTTGTCAAATATTTTGAGATGGGACCTTCAGAGGAGCCATTTTCAAACTGGCCATAATACAAACCTTGGCCTCTGATATTCTCTAGTACATCATATTTACTCTATTTCTCTTCGAATCAAGATTCGGATGCCCCGAATATGCCGTCTTTTTTTAGGACGGCTATCAGGTACTACTGATCCGTGAGTGATGCGCTACCAAGCGCTACTGATTGACGGCACGAGCGCTACCCAGAGCTACCAGCCCTACCGAGCCGCAAGTGGGCGGCTACTGGTGCTACCAATCATCCAGAGCCCTGGCCCACTGCTACCCAGCAAAAACTTTTTTCCTGATGCCTGCGCTGACGTGTCCCTTGTCGCCGGTTCCGGATCCACTGACACACACTGTGTTCTGTATGGCCTTTTAAGCAAAGTTGTTATGGTAAGTTTCCCTCGCTCCCACTTTCGAGGGCCTTGCTGATGCCGCTAGGTATAGCCTTGATTGCGATGCAAAGATTTTCAATGACTGGACGGTCGGTTGGTTAGGTGTGCGCTGATTCTGCAGATGCGATTATTCAGTACGACTATTCTACAATCCTGTCGTATTTAGGCCGTCTTCCAATTAATTCATTTTTCCAATTGAAATGTACGAGAAATTGAAGCCTGGAATATTCTGTATACACCAGCTGAGCCTCCAGTTGGAATCCAGTCGGAGCTGGTTCCAGCATGGATCTATTCGGAATTCATCTGGCCACCAGCCTTCAGTGAACTGGCCACCAGCCTTTTCCCACATGTGTCCAGCTGGCTTCCAGCTGGTGGCTACGTGTTTGCCCATTGGCGGTGTAAAATATACTCAAACGCCCTGCTACCTACAATGTATATAATTTTTTTCTCGGCGCCCAAGGACCCCCCCTCCCCCCCCCAAATAAGGAAATTTCTTATCTTGGCAGCCCCTTGGGGGGGGGGGGGGGGGGGTTACGTTGGTTGATCACTGTGGCCGATAAGGCGATCTGAGACCTCTTGTTTCCCCCCATCTTCCTTCGCTCGCCGTGCCTTTTTTCCCTCCCGATCCCTCCTCCAGCCCCGCCGCTCACTGCGATATGCTCACCGATGCACCTGTGAGTCCCTCTTATCCATTCTTGGCATCTGCGTGACATCCGCACAGTGCCGCCACCGGTCTGCGTCCGCCGCTCACCTCGACGCTGTCGGAGACTCACTTCATCGTCATGATGAATGCTAAGGTGCAGCTTTTCCCCTCTTCTTCGTCCATGGTGTACTAATCCTGTGCCCTTCCAGTTGATCCGGTTGGTCGCGATGGCGCTCCTCGCGGTAACGCAGCTTGTGCCGCGGTGTCCCGGGCAAAACGACGCACGTTCGGACATGATGTATGTGCACCCTTTCTTTGTGCTCGGGGTGTCCAGCCTGACAATATGTCATTCAGTCACAGGTTGTGCAACCTTTCGTCTTGCCGTCCCGGAGGTCGCGTCCTATATTGACAGGTATGAATCCCTTCCCTGTTCCGAGTTTAGTTTTCCCCGCGCTCATTATTTCATCCTCTCAACCCCATGCGTGTCCGGTCACCGCTGAATCATTACATCCTGTGCAAGCTTCTTGCGCCCTTGTTTTTGTTCAGCATCCACCTCCCACCCGGGTTAAGGATCGCAATTAGTACGTTGTCACTTACATAATGTTCCCGAGATGCACTATCATTCTCAGTAAGTAATATTCCTGGATCCTTTGACTGCGATAAGTAGTACAATCCGGCGGCGGCTGCAGCGCTCAGCAAACATCATTGCAATGCCATCTGTTACCGCTCTGGCTATTGGACTTTCAGGCGCGTCGCATAAGTAGTCTGCGCGAGTAGTGTTTCGATGCTGAGTACTGAGTTCTGTCCGCTTGCCAGTGGGGCATGAAACCGACATGTAACGTCCGCGCTGTGCCGATGACTCGGGGAGAATTAACCGAGTGGTCCGTGCGCGGAAGGCACAATCACATAAACAAGTCACGATGTTCGTTTGCCATCACCTGCTTCTTGTCCTCTCCCGTCACCGTCCCCTCCCTTGGGACCCTTCGTACCTCAGCTCCTCTGGCCCCAGCACCCGACGGTGGCCTCTGCATGTCCCTCCAAGGCTCTTCCCTCCTCAACGAAGTGTTTGGACGCTCGCCGTCGTCAAATGGGCTTGTCCCACCCCACCAAGCATGGGCAGCCTCACGTTCGCCACTCAGCCTCGTTCGCAAACACCATCAACCTCTCCCAACGACCATGGCCTTCGCTGCTCGACCTCGTCATCCTCATGGGTCACCCGCAAGCACTCTCAACTTCCACGCTGTCAAGATTCAAGATTCGAGTAAGCAAGTCGCAAGTTTCATCAACGTCGTCTTCGTCCGAGCCTCCGTCCCTCATATTCCTTCAAGTTCAACGCAGCAAGTTTGTGCTCTCATGACAATGACATCAAGTGCATCAACAAGGTTGTTCCCGCGTCCACGTTTCGGTTCCACCCTCTTCAAGATGTTGCTGCAAATTTGTCGCAAGTGCCAAGAATCATCGGGACCACCTCAAGTCTTATTCAATGCTCTCCCTACTTTGCGGGTTTCCACGTATGGCTCTGGTGCGGGCCTGTTGGTATACATGTATGCGTGCAAATATTATATATATTTCTCCCATCTTTGTTGTCTTTTAAATCGTATTGGAATGCGGAGAGCGACAGTGGCCAGCGGCAAAAGCACCGGCAGATTGTGAAAGGCTCTCCCATATTCATAAGGCTTTTGGAAGTTCATCAGGCTGATATCGGCCTTATGAAGGACAGGGATCATATATAAGCTGTGATCAATTTTTCATCAGGCTGGCAAGCCTTTTACGCCTTTTGATCCTTATATGGCCTGACATGGCCTTATTGGGTTCTCCCGCTTTTGGTGATGGTCACTCCGGTCCAGACCACCAGCATCAAACACCTTTCAGCGTCGTCTCCCGCCGACTTGCGCTGTTCCCGCTGTCTTCTCGCCCTCTCCCGACACAGTGTGTATCTCCCTCAAAACAACTGAAAAAAATTCAACAAAATGTAATTAATTTTCTTTTACTTGAAGTGCTTGTAGTTACCAAGCATCAGGAAAAAATTAGGTTACAACCGAGCACAACATACCCAAGATAGCCACCATAGCCCCGTAGCTAAGTCCCTGGTTTGTACCGGTGAAATAGCTGTCTGCGCCAACTATCGACCGGTATGGAGGTACTGATAGCTGGGCATGTGACTAAGTAGCATTTTAGTTTTATGGCGTCGTAGCACTCTGTAGCATTGTATAGACTCCATTGACAACCCCCTTCCCTTCCCCTTCCTTACTTACATTCATTCAAACACAAGAAATGGGAAAAGATAGATGAATTTCAAAACATGCTATACACGAGTGAGGATGGTACGCTATTAACCAAACCGAGGCACTGGAGAATATGGGGATGGACGGCCACACAACCACCGCGACGGAGCCGCAGTACGTCTTGAGTGCGATCTTCGGCGGCCCGTATCCTTGCCCGGGGTCCACGAGACGCGACGTTCGCACTTGCTTTAACGTAGTTGTAGCGAAAAGGATCGACACGGGGTTGTGCAAAGGCAAGACCTTGGCGCTGGGTGACAGAGACATTAGACTAGATAGAGCTTGAGGGGCCGAAAGAGACCTTGGAGGAGCCTAGGTTCTTGAGGGGTGAGGAGGAACAAGGATTGGCTGCACTTGAGGGGCTTCAGGTTGCGATGCGGCTTGAGGTCCTGGTCCTGACCGGCTTGCGACTTTGGACGCCGTGGGGAACTTGATGCAACTTGATACGACTTGAAGGCGGCACGGGCAGGTCGTCTGGTGGGAGAGAGGGGGAAGAGGCGGGGCGACATGGTGGTGAAGAGACAAGAGGCGACATCAACTTGCATCAAACGGTAACCATCAACAAAGATGATGGCGCACGGACCACACACGTGCTGATGGCGTTTCGCGTCCCGTCGCTCAATCGGTACGGTGATGTTGTGTCGCGAGTGCCCATCGCAGCCTAAGGCCCGCGGCTCCCCGGGCCCCAGTACATACTATAAGTTTAAGCAGATGCTCTTGACGAAAGTATCAGCCGCAGCACACCCATCGTGGAAGGCACATATTGGAATTATTGTGTGGAACTGGAAACATACATTGTTTATATATGCCCAATGCCCGAGTGCCAGTAACTTGAGCCGGGCCTCAGAAAGTGTACAGTTGGGTACCGTCCGCTTCGAACATGAATTATTACTGTAAGGCAGATGGGAAAATCACATGGGAATGTGAGCACTTGCAAGCATCAACGCTGTCGGACACTCACACTATATCGTCCTCAGCTAGTATAAGTCTTGTGTCTAACTTCTGAGACCCCAAAGGCTAATACATCAGGAAAAAGTCTGTGGGAAATATCTCGCCTAGTAAATATGGAGCTGGAAATATCGTGTTGTAGCCAAGATAGCTTGCTCATGAAGATTTGTAGCTCCTCCATAGCCACAATAACCATGTGCCACAGATACAATGTCCACTATATTTTTAATATGAAGCTACATTGTGCTAGAGGAATTCCATGGAAAGGTAGGTAGGTCGCACTCTGCATTGAGTAGTTGGTGCAGGGTACAGCTAGTCTCCCTACATACCATTACACTAGATTTTTAAAAAAAATTGAGTTGAGTCGGAAAAAACTTGTGTATTGTGCACTGATCAAACAGGTCACACATAAGCTCAATCAGAGCGCTCGCACGGCACTAAAGACCGATATACATACAGCACCCGTGGTGGCCTGGATATCATTTGATGGTGATAACCAAAGATAAGATAAGGTTCCAATCATCGTCCTGGCCATGGAAATATTTAGGGACAGAATGCCAACAAATCAATGTTCTGGCTCTAACATGGGTCATTTTTTCCTGAATGGAGTCCACCCGGAGAATGCAGGCCTCGCGCAACATTCAAGTTTGATGAAAGTTTCGCCTAGTCCATTCAAACTCCGATCAATCACGCCATCGATGGCGTGATTTGATGAATTTGGTTGATCAACCGCAGCACATCGCTTGTTTCCTGCCCTCTCTTTCTCTCCTCCGCCTGTCCCCACTTGACTCTCTATGTGTTGCTGGTCTCTGCGACTCCCTGCCATCTATGACAAGACTTGTTATCTGGCTCTCTGGTGTTCTCACGCTAACTGGATGAAGTCGAGCCACGGAAACCCGCCTTCTCGTCTCCTACTGCGGTACTCAATGTTGTGGCTGTCTGTGGATACCGGCTCGCCCCCCTCTTCCCCCTGCTCCCGGTCCTCCTGTCTTTCCATCCTCGTTGACTCTTGCCGTGGATATCGGCTTTGCACCACCCCCAACTATTCAGGCCGATCTTCTCCAAGCCCGCTTTCGCCCTCCTCATCGCGGTCAGTTCTTCTCGTTGTGACATGTCTCAATCTGAATTATATCCAGATTGAATGCTGCCTCGATGAATAGGCCACCGGCATTCCCCGCATCACACGCACATTCTTAGCAATATCCCGACGCGGGTTCACAACATCGGGCGGTGAGCAATCCACATACCTTCCTGAATCATTACTCACGCACAACCTGTAGCTTCCACTCGTGCGCCCAGCCTCTTGCCCCTGTGGCCACCACCTCAACTCTCTCTAAGGCAGCACTGTATGCGGCGGCTCTGGAGGACGATGAAGACGACAACACGGAGAGCGACAGGGAGAACGGCGAGCGTACCAATTAGATAATATTGTCATTTTTGTATTTTTTTTTCTCTATCTATGTCTGTTCTCCCATCTTTGCATAGACCTGAGGGTTGTTATATTGAGTTCTCTTGTATATACAGTGCTACAGACTGCTACGACGCTACGAAGCTACAACGCTATTTTAGTCACATGCCCGGCTATCATTACCTCCATACCAGTTAATAGTTGGCGCGGATAGCTATTTCACCGGTACAAACCAGGGACTTAGCTACGGGGCTACCGTGGCTATCTTGGATATATTGTGCTCAGTTGCAACCTAATTTTTTCCTGATGTATCAAGCTGGCGACTGCTGGCAAGCGCTGAGCGCTGAACTCGGAGATGGGTTACATCAGATCTGTGGTCTCATCAGTGCCACCCAGCACCTGCGGGTAAATCCGCAGATTTCCTGATGATAAAGTAGTCTGTCAGTACCTCGTACCGACTGCTTAAATCAACATAGCGCACAACCTACCTTTCCATGAAATCTCTCTAGAACACAGTAGCTTTGTCTGAAATATATGGTGGGCATTTTATTTGTGGCACATGGCTACTGTAGCACTGGAGAGCTACAAGTCCCCAAGAGAGAGCTATCTCGGCTATAACGCAATATTTCCAGCTCCATATTTACCCGGCAAGATATTTCCCAGAGACTTTTTCCTGATGAGGTGCGCTCAGAGAAGGATGAAATTTGGGCAAGCCGGGGTGTGCTCGCCGTCGACCACGGCGAAGACAGAGGTGCTTGACGACTGTTGATGTCGCGCACATGTTTCCTCGGAACGACATTCCCGCTACCGTAAGGTACGGGTTTCTATAGGGCGCCCTAACTTCAGCCACTTGCAGAGCATCACATTTTCATCACAGGGACAAACAAGATTTCGTCATATCGAATGTGTCATTGTTTAAAAACACAGCAATAGAGAGTTGTTCGAATAACATTTTGACTCACATTCGGAGCCCTTTATCATCTGCTGCCTGGCTGTTTTTCTGATGTTTTTTGGTTCAATATACAGATTGTTAGTGCCCAAATCCGCTGCACTGAATTTGTCATTTTTGTATTGTAGGCACGCGGCCATCAGTTTCCATGGGAACACGATATTCCACGGCCAACTTTGCGTAATCCCCCGAAATTCCCCGATGTCGCATGAACCCCAACCATGAAAAATGGCTAGCACAGCTTGGAGTCTATACGAGAAGAGTGGGAGTGGGACTCACCCACTCCCACTATCAGGAGCCGAGTCCCACTAATGGCGATGCCAATAGTGGGACTGACCTTCATAAGTGGGACTCGCTTACCTCCTAAGCGGCTTGCTGATGGCATCGCTCGTGTGACTAGTCACCGGCGGAACAGACCGAGATAAGATACGCCCGCCACTTGAGTCATGTGACCGTGTTTTGAGCCAAGCGCCACATTCCAACATATTGTCGAGACACATTGAGATTGAAACAACATTCAATGGGTCTGAGGGAAAGAATGGAAGAGTATCGGGCATAGCAGGTACGAAATATATGAGCAGATAAGCAGTCTGCAAATAAAATAATATGACGGCTTATAGTGCCAGTATTTCAAGACCATTCCCGTGGGGGTCGACCATTCAAATGATTCGTGAGCCTAGTATACAGTGGTACGTTTTTTCAGCCATGATTAGGACATGAGGAGTCGTGTAATGACTGGCCATAACTCACATTTGATCCACCATTCACAACAATTTAAAACAATGCTTCCTAAGACGTAGGCCAGCCAAATATTACCATCTCAGCATTACGGACAGCATGCGCACAGTGAGATTCGAGCGGATATAGGTGTGCCATCTATCCCGATCGTCGGGGGCCATGTTCGAAAGGAATTTGTAGATAGTTGGTAGAATCCACAGATTCGCCAATTTGTGGGCATACCAGATAAATACTGCCGCACTTGGAACATTGTGAAGCCAATACTTGCTCTGGATGTCAAGGTGTGTTTAGCTGCGCAAAATTCGTGCCATTCCTTGATCTCAGCTTGGGTCTCGAAACCCAGGATAGATTTCAGCTGCATGATCACTGTTTCCGGAATCTCTTTAGATAATTCGTTGATATGGCTGTAAAAGGCCACGTTGTTAGCCGCGCAACAAACGAAATCGGGGACAGAGATACTGTTCGAAGTGATGTTTGCATGTCTTTCAATGGGGAGTAGACTCGGGGTCGTTTCTCGGGGTAGCATCTGAGTTGTGCATTTCTGATGTTGAATTTTGGCAGGCCGGATCTGACCATCGAGGATATGACTGTGAGATATAGATTCACAATTTAATGGGGAGAAATAAAATATTTGCAAGGACCACATATGACAATGAGTCAAACATCACGCAGTCTCATCGACGTTGGGAGGCTCCCCACAAAAGATATCAATCTCTTTCCCCCGAGTCCACTTTGAGCAAGCGATAAAAAAGTGCTTTCCATGTGGAGAGAAGACCTTTTAAAATATTCAGTACAGATATGTCGGTCAGTTCAGATCAAATGACAACCGTTTGAACGCCAGATCAGGGCCGGAAGTCACCATCACATTGGATTTTACATTTCAAGTTTGGAATACGGGCACAAAACCTCGAAAGTTGAGTTACGGCGGGACAACGGGAGAAACAAAATGTAGGATTACACAGCTGGAGATAATACCTGGTGCAGAAGCAGCCTCCCCTTCATTTGCATCGCGCTCATAATTCCAGAGCTCCCACATTGATGATTTATCGACCTCAAATCTTTGACAGTCGACAAAGAGCTGGGGTCAAGAAATTCGCAGGTGCTTGCACCATTACATTTAGTCTGAGCCCCACGGCAAAGGAGTTGGTGGCTAGGATCCGAAGTGAAGCCTACGACCATGTCGCCCTTCGCATGCACGGCGATCCCCCCCCCCCATGATTCCTCATCCTGAAGATTAACTGGTCAGAATGGAATGAGTGAAATTTTAATATCCTTGACTGAGATCGTATACGATGGAGAAGATCAGGGGGCGACCACTAAAATAATTTCCTAAATTGGGTGGTACTATGTTCTGGTATTTGGCTTTTGATGGACGTGAGCGGCAAGTTGACGGTACATCAAGGCCATCAATTTGGGTACGCGCCGATGAGATGAACACGTTCGACACGCGTTGTGCTTGGTTTTCTCTTTCTTGCTAGCTCACAATCCAAACTATGAGTGGTTACAGTAACAGCCATTCAGATGCCGACTCTGAATACCTACTACACTCTCCTTCTTATCAATGAAACACCATCCACAAAGAGCTGGCAGAGACACCGAGAGGCTGCAGTATCACAGGAGTTCTATAAACTCCTGTAGACCCCTATCTGCAGATGTATCGCGCATGGACAGCCATGTAAGGGTGCATAACTATCCGACACCCAAATTCAAACAGTGTATCCAAATTGATGGCCTTGATGTACCGTCAACTTGCCGCTCACGTCCATCAAAGGCCAAATACTAGAACATAGTACCACCCAATTTAGGAAATTATTTTAGCGGTCGCCCCCTGGAGAAGATGGACACTCGCGGGTAATTCAAAAACAACATGGTCAAGAAAAAAAAAATGGACTTTGGCTACTACCCAGCAAGCTCCGAAAAGATTCAAAACAGGGTATTTCGTCCGATCGATTTATTGAAAAATTTATAAACCGGTTTACAAACCCTGCATGCCGAATTCCGGCGATGGCCGACCTTGAGAAAATGATGAGGCCAACTCGCTTCGGTGTGTAACTCAACTCGACTCGATGTGCCAATCAACCCGATGTCCGATCGCGAGTTGAGTTCAAAATCAGATGTACACTCACTCACAAGCTGCACGAGTCCGATCACAAGCTGCACGGAGTTAAGGTCACAGATTGATGGGCGATCATTGGAACATTGTTGAGGTCTCGAGTCCCACTATTGATGGCTCCCACTAATGATGGCGAGTCCCACTATCGAGAGCACTGACAGTGGGAGTGGGTGAGTCCCACTCCCACTCTTCTCGTCGATACTCCACAGCTTGCCTGCTAAACCCCATGTTGCCCTCTGCGACTTTTTACAATGTACCACTCTCCTCATCTGTGGATCCTAGTTCTGAAGCCTCTCCTTTGTCTCTTGACGGGTTCCTTTGTCTGGGGTCTCTGCTTTTCATTCTGTTGCTCTCGACACCTGAGCCGTGAATTGAGTCTGTTCTATGCATATCAAGCTGCATCATCCTGCATTTATGCTTGAAGCTCTCTTATGACCTGGTTCTTGGTCTTGACTTTTTTTTTTTTGTCGACTAACTCTTCCGCATACATCATTCATCCTTCGGGCACTATAGTGCCCGCAACGCCACAAAGTAAGTACAATAGATGATTCTGAATATTGACATTTTGTAAAATAGCTGAATCAGTCTCTCCGGATTCCGGTGCCAGTGCTCCGGGTTCCTTGTGTGGTCCCGATGATGCTCTGCATGTGCAAGATCATACATTTGAGTGTAAGTGCTCCATTACACTTCATTGGCCCAAAAGTACCCTCTTGAACAGCTCTGCTGCAATCCTCTGTGTACAGCGCAATTGTCCGTCTACCTCTGCTTCTATACCGTGTTCAATGACTGCCTGGTCTGTGACATCTATGAGTATTATTCGTGATATTTTAGGTCATCATACTGCCCATTCGCGCATCTCTATATTCCATTCAGATTTGCTGCCCTACAATTACATGGGATTCCAACTGAAGGTTTGAGCTTGACACAGTGTCGACGTGTGCTACTAAAACACATTGCGACTGGTGCATGTGTTGATGGATGCTTCGGCCACTCCGTGGTCAGATCGCTTGGCTTGTCGAGCTCTGTATTGTGATTCGAGTGTGATCAGCGTTAAGACTAGAATTCAGAGCAGCATTCAACATCTCTGCAGCACAAGCAAATGTTGACCGAAATTTCTCATGCTGCTGCTCTCAATATATTTATCCCTGGAGTGCAAAATCTGTCATTCAAACTGTGTGTTGCATTGAGAATTCATATTTCTACCCCTGCATCCTCCAACCTAGATCTTCATTCTTCTACATCTGTCGCTAATCTTTTCAATTTATTTGAAAGTCATCGGATTTGTTCTTGCCATTAGTCTCTGCTAGAAAGACACTTCAATACTGGAATCTCGAACCTCAATTGTACTCATCGACAACAAGTCTTCTCCGGAATCTCTTCGCAGTAAGATCACTGAACACTTTTTATCTGAGCATTGTACCCAATTGTCCCGAACACATTTTTCTTCACAATGGTGTACCTCTACCAGACTGGGTGCATTATTTGAGAACTCCATTACAGTCAGTTTCTGTTCTGATCAGAATCTGTTGTCATATTTGGTAGCGGGCTTTGCCGCTCGTCGGCCCTACCAGCTTTATCAGCCGAGTGACTGATGTGACGGAAGAAAGCGTAGGCGTAGGCGTAAGCGTAAGCGTGGCGCTCGATCAGGCGGGCCTTAGCACAAAAATTTACTCTATGTTGGTCTTCGATTCCCCGCATTCAATAAATCCCCCCTCTGGTACCTTGAGGATGTACAATTTGAACACGAGTTCACAGACCGCAGACGAAGACATCCGTTTACCGTGCTGCGAATGCTTCATTTATTGCTGCTTGCAAAATAGCTGGCGGTCACGGGTTTTACATCATTTTTGCTCCCCAACTTGCGTGCGCCATATCTCCTCAACCACCAGTCGGAAACCCATGAACCCATAGTCCATTCGAATCGCCTCGACGAGCCCGAGGTCGCCCCAGCTTCAGATTTATGAAATGACCACTTCCTCGTTGGCCCAACTCGAGGGGTTGTTTTTTCGGGCGCGCGAGCCATAGTGTTGCAGCGGGGCTGTATTTAGTGAATGTAAACGTACGAAAATGGTCTGACAGATGATATGCAGGATCCCTCATCAGTCTTTAGGGTGTGTGTCCACGCCAATGGGTCGTACTATGCGCTGTCTGTGATTCCAATGATAATCATGTAACATGCATGCAATTTGTCCACTCTTTCAAGCCGGGTTTGGTTGAAATTGAGTGAGAGTATCATTGCAAGTCTTCCAAGGTTTATTCGTTGCCAGCATGGACACCAGGCAGGTTCTGCACGATGATATTTACATGTACATATTGTGTACATATGGATGAACAAGTCCTCAATTCGGACGACGGATACTGTGAAATCTCATGCATGGCCTTGACCAATACACTCAGAGGGATATTATAATGAAAGCTGGAGCCTTTGGTGGGTGAATTGGAACACCAGTTGAAGGGGAGAACCATGAAAAACACGAGTGAATACATCAGGGAAAAATGATTTCCTATGTAGATCACGGCTCGGGTTTGAGACACCGATAGCTCCGGTAACCGTTCGCTTATAGCCTGGTAGCTCTCGATAGCCTGGGTAGCTTTTACCAGAGACACCATAGCCCCGGGATGTCCAGGACCCATAGTGGGCGGTTCATAGCCCTGATTGTCCTCGTATTCCTGCCTTTGCTCTCTCACTAAAGTTTGTCATCACGGCCCGGCAATCCCGAGTCTGCACTTCGTACTCGCACCACCTTGGTCAACTTCGAAGCGCGGGCCTAGAAAGTTCATTTTTACACGGCCATGAAGCATTGCAATGGTCTACTATCATCAAAACTAGTACCTAACGTCCCGCTCGTCCACTCACACGCATCCTAACTCTACGCTCCTCTGTAGCCTTCCTCCGCGCATACGTGGCCACCAAGTATCGAAATAGATAGAAATCGTAGTTGCGTAAGTAGGGGTTCAAATAGAAAGACTTGCATTGATCGAGGACAGTGGCGGATGTCCAGGTTCGATTGACGGCCCTGCCGTACACTGGAATTAGATGGCAAGAACGCACGATGTCCCTGACAGGGACGATGCTTGAATTCTGGCGGTGCTGTCGTGACGAAAGCGAGACGAGGTGCATTCCGATGTCTGCGACGGGAGCCTGGAGGGGCTTGTACCAATCGACGTAAGCGAGAGGTTCCGGATATGGACCAAACTCGTGAGGTAGCCGAAAGATTACGCGAACGCGAGCCACACAAAGGCCTGACGGCGGAAGAGATAATTTATAAGTAGAGGCTCTGATGCATTCAAAATTAAAGGCATACCTTCGGTAGGACTTTGATCAGCATGGCGAGGCAGAATACGAACCAGCACGGTATCAAATTGACCTGCCTTTGCTGGTACAATTCCTTTCGCCGTCAGTTTCAAAGGTTCTCCCTTGATCGCTCGGATGCTGTCCAGTACATCACTCGAGGTGACCTCGGGAATGGGAGGAAGAATAATTGAGAGTCGTTTGTACACAGGAAAAGTTGTGTTGTTGCCGGGCACGAGACGAGGGACAATGGATTTCAGTTGCAAGAATTGTCCGATTTTGTGAAGGAATGCCGGTGCGTGGAAATCAACGGCAATTGAGGAAGCAGTCAAACCGGGGAAGCCAGGTTTCTTGGCAACGGCGAAGCTGGGAACAGTCGGCTGTGGGTGAATGAGCGGTTCCAGCTCACCCTCATCATCATTGGCATCGTTCTGCACCTCGACATCTTCATCAGTTCTATTCGCCTCGATAGCCACAGCGTCAAACGGCGCGTAGTATCCAGGCATGGCCCACTGAAGATAAGCCCCGAATTTATGGACAGACTCCTGACGCCGCAACCAGGTAGTCATCTGTTTGATGTACGCCTTCTTGTTTGAGGCATTGTAACCAACCTTGGCCAGGTCAATGTGGAGGCGCTCGGTACCTTCGGTGTTAAAGCCATCCGTGGTACCACGAGAACGGATGGAATCGACGTAGTGTTTGAGTTTATGGATTTTGCTGATGTTGAAGTGGGTGCGGATATCGAGATCAATGAATATTTGTTTATGGGCGTGAAAAGCGGACCAGGCCGTATCCATCTCAGCCAAAGATATGTCGCAGTGGGTTTCGAAGTGAGCATAGAAGATGAAATCCATCAAGCCGCACACGGAGCGCTGAACCGCCGGATCTGTCGCATTGGCCAGAATGCCGAGAAATACTTTTTCCATATTCTTCCGTTCCATCCCGGTCCACTGAGTAGTCAAGGAAATACCCTTGCTGAAGTGCCGGAGCGACGGGTGCGGGGTCATGGTGCGAAAGCGTTGATCAATCTCATCCGCTTCACCGGCTGTAGCTTCAGTTGACCATTTCACGATATGATCACCAAAGGCGCCGTTATGCAGCTCGTGGAGGTTGTCGGGGGTCATACAGGAAAATATATCGCAGTGGGGAAAGTCGGCCCAGAAGGGGTTGATTGGGCGGAGGTTGTGTTGTTTGAATTCGGGGGGTTTTTCGCCCTTCGACTGTTCCGAAAGCGTCCTGAGAGTTTCTTGGGGATTGCGTCGTTCCGAGTGATGTGTACCACCGCGGCCTTTCGGCTTATGGCTTATTGCTGTGGATGGGGGATCAAAATGCGTTTTTTCAAGTTGAGAGAGAGAGGGAAAACAGAGAGAAAACAGAGAAAACAGAGGGAGATTCAGAGACTTACAATAGATTTATCCGCACCAAAACCGTGGTTTCCGACTGCTTTCCAACGCGAGAAATGAATTTTTCGTCTTGATTGGCTTACCACAATGCCTGGCTGTTCCGCTGATCATCACCGCTATCAAGACCTATTACTTTCGGAGCGAATTCCCAAAGCGCTATAGGTCCAGCCAATCCGTTTTCAAGATTTTGAAACTCCGCTGGCAATCACCACTTGCTGTCCGCTTCCGCTGTCCGTCACCCCTCCACACTCTCATTGACGTCGCCATCAAAGACGGGCGGCAACGTCGCGAAGCGCGCCTCGCTCGTCGCCCCATCACGCCCATCAAAAACCCCGCCGCCCCCGCCCAACTCGCCGTTCCGGGCCCATATATAGCCGTAAAATCGCCAAAAAGCAGGGTATAAGGTACATACAAGGCATGAATACGATGATAAATTTACGTCGCGAAGCGCGACTCGCGCGCCGTCCCATCACACCCATCAAAATCCGCGCCGCCCCCGCCCAACTCGCCCGTTCCGGGCCCATATATAGCCGTAAAATCGCCAAAAAGCAGGGTATAAGGTACATACAAGGCACGAATACGAGGATTTACGTCGCGAAGCGCGCCTCGCGCGCCGTCTCATCACGCCCATTAAAACCCGCCGCCCTGCCCAACTCGCCCGTTCCGGGCTTAAAAATAGCAATAAAAGGGCACAAAAAATCAATACATAGTTCCCTTCGGTTTTGGTGCAGTGGAATATGGAGGCACGACAGATGTACTTACTTACGAAGAGAGAGGTAAGAAGAGAGGCGTCTGGGCTGTGCACGGATCACGCGGAACAGTTCGCATCATTTAATCAGTACGGGTGCAGTCCTACTGCAGTAGGTATCAACGGCCATAGTGCATGGGCCGGCCTTTCGCATCGCAGTAACATCCTGGGCAAGAATTCTCCATGCAGGCGGCCACGAGGCACTGCTCGGGATAGTCGGCTATGTACGCCGCTAAGATTGGGAATACCTTTCTCACGAAGCCATCCGCACAGTCCATCTTAACCCCACCAGCCCCAGCGTCCTTCAGCGGCAGGAGCATGACCCTCATGCAGTCATGGAACATCTGGTGGCCCACCGCAGACCTCTTCTTCTTCGTGAAGATCTCCAGCTTCGAGACCGGGATGTAGCCCAGAAGAACCGTTGCTCGAGAAGACGGCGTCCGACGTGTCTCCTTGTCGATATTGCCAAGTGTTAGATACACCGGCCACGCCTGCTTGTCGCCGCTGAACTGAGTTAACTGGGTCTTATCGGAGGCTAAGATAATGGGGGCGAGCGTCGAACCGACAGGGAGCAGTTCCTGCAGCACTATTGTAAGTACTTCCGCTCGAATAGTAATACGGCACGCCATACCTGAACTTCCCACCACCAGTCGGCCGTCCACATCTCGTTGAACTCGCGATTACTGCATTTATCGTCCTTGAAACTCTTGAATATACGACACGGCTCGTATCCTTGCTTCGTGAACGCTGGGTTTCCCAGCAACTCTCGAACACATTCTACGGGATCCCGGTGCCACATCTCGAGCACTTCTGTCCGAGGCTTGTTGTCCGCACCAAGTTCGTTGCCCTCCAACTCAAATGGGTAGCATTTCCATTGTGGACCCTCTGGTAGCGCGTCAATTCGCTTCAAGAACGCGCGGTTATTATGAAAGGAAGGATCGATTCCCTCTCGCACCTGGAATATTGCTCAGTGGATGAAAGTTCCTCATAAATGTACGCACTGTTTTGAGCTTCAGATATTCGTCGGTCTTGGACTGACTGATCCCGGAGGTCATCATCCAACGTGAATGCTCCCATTCATCCTCGCTTTCAAACGGCGACCATGGCTCGAGCCCAGCCTTTCTCTGTTCTTCCCGCAAACTCTCGAACTGTGTGCGACATGCAGCCAAAATAGCACCAGCTTCGCCATCGGCAGGGAAGTGCTGGAACCACCGCGCATCTTCGTCCTCAACCTCCTCTACAGTGGCCCGCGGGCGCTTTTTTGGATTGGCGGCACTCGCCGATGGCGCTGGGCCATCGGGCGATGGCGAGCGCAGGCGATCGGGACCAGGATCATGCATTTCCTCATCCGACTCCTCAAAATTCCGACCCTCATCCATCGGGCCCTCAGTCGCAGAAATTCCATCATCAATTCCTCCGAAAGCTCGTTCCTCATGGTCGCTGGATGATACGGCAGCGTCTGAGTCGGAATCCGAGTCAAGCGCAAAATCCTCCCTATGCTTTATGTGGCAAGCTTTAGACTGGACAAGATGGGACCGAAGACCCTGCGATGTCGGGCGGCGCACTGGACAGTACGGGCAGGGAAAATCCATGGGTACGTTGGGCGCACGTCTGCTGAATGATTGATTTCTCAATTTTTACAAATCAATGACGCGCCCAAAAAGTCACATCCGTGCATCCGCAGAAATCAATGACGCGCCCGATGGGTCGCATCCGTGTATCCGCAGCCGCGATCCCGTGCTGTTGACTCTGAAATGTACCAAACAAGCAACGATTGTTTACTCCCATCTTTTCCTCTCTACTACCATGCCTCAGCCACGAACTGACGATATTATGTCCGATTCAGACGACTCGGACGAGAATCCTGCTCCGCCTCCACCTGACATCAAGCCTCGGGCTCCGCGCCGCTCTCGCGACGACCTCAGTGGCAATGTCCAGCTTCCCAATCGTACACGCGGAGCGGCTCAGCGTCAGCCGTCACAGAAGCAGGCACAGAAAGGTAGTTCTTAATCCACGCTATTGAGCATCCTCACATACGCTATCAACTAGAGAAAGAAAACTACGACACGGCGAAGCAGCAGATAATCCGCCTCCAGAAGGACCTTGCTAAGAGCCAGCAACAACTCAAGCAGGCGTCCAAAAGTGCGTGGCCTTTCTCTTTATCCTCCTATAGCTCACAACCACATCAGGCTCTGCTGCCAACGATAAGGCTAGCGACGACGGCCCTGAAAGTGAGGAACAGCAGGACTCTGACACGGGCGGCATCCAGTTCCAATCCTCAGTACGTGTACTTCTTGCGTTGCATCGTCCACAAATTACATGCGCACCAGATCCGGCCCTTGGGTGAACTACCTGTGGAACCGCCGCGTCCCACTGTCATCTATCGCAAGGTTTCAAAAAGCACTGCCCCCAAGACGTCTTCCCGTGCCTTCTTGAAGTTACCTGAAGTTCCGGCTCCGACTTCGGGTCAAGATACCGCCTCACCCCCGTCGCCCTCGTGGACTCCCGAGGACAACATGGACCACGACGGCGATCCCTTTGCGGAGGATCCTCGGCACAATGATTGGGTTGGCGATCGCGACCATGACGTCCCGCGGAGCTCGTCCCCTTCGCGATCTGGTGGGCACACTGACCGCCCTGGGTGTGACGGGCACCGTGCAAGTCCACGCGGCTCCTCTACCTCGCGGCCCAGTGATCGCGAGCGCGGCAGGCCAGCCGCATCGACACCCTACAAACGCCCCCGACAATCCTCGCCCTCGGCTCCGGCTCCGCCTGCGAAACGTCCACGCAAGGAGCCTCAGTTTGCGCAGGGGTATGTTACTACTGGGGGTGTGAAACCGAAGGTCGCGGATTACGAGCCCGTGGTGAGGGCTCTCCTTATCCGGGCAATGGCGGAGTATGCCGTGTTCATCCTCACCAAGAAAGCCTTCCCCGACGCTGGTCTTCAGACGAAGTGGGCTGGACAAACCTTCAAGAATTCGTGTCGCGCATCTAACCAACACTACAAACTTACGGAGCGTATGGGAAAATTGGTGATTAGGAGTACGATTCCTTCTCCCCATCCTACCGTCTGACGTGGCTACGTCAGATCACGAAGCGGGGGTCCCATGTTCGCGGGCAGATCATTACTGCGATGCGCACCCTTTTTGCGGCTCACTACAAGTTCAATCGTTCGGGCACTCCCGCGGCAATTCAGAGTAACATCAAGCTATCGGCATTTCTTTTGGATGAAGCCTCCTTCGGTTACAAGGTATGGTATTGTCATTGTCTATTATTTCGTTCCCTCGTGATGCCGATTCCAGGATGTCAGCGCACGTACGGGTTACGGCGGCAACAAGATTCTTGATGAATGTCGCCACCTGGTGCTGTTCAAGGACAAGACCTCTTTGGGCGCCATCTTTGCGAGCCATTTTAATCCGTACCCTTGCCAAACAGTCGCAGTCGAGTTCTTGGCGGTATGTGCTGCGCACACGAATCATTTTAATGTTAACTCACATTCTATTGCAGCTCGAACACTGCGCGCAAGAATGGTCGACCGGCCGATTCGTGGCTGCTCAGTTCTCGGAGAAATCCATGCTCGCGTCGTACACTGACCACGTCAACGACATCCAAAAATGGGCCGCTTTCAATGTGAATGCTGTTACGAATATACGTATCAGGTGGTACGAGCGTGCATCGTGAGTCGAATTCGGCCATATGATGATCCGTCTAACGTCCTTTGATAATACAGTCGAGCACTTGGACTGGCGACCACATCGAAGGGCGACACGAACATCAGCTTCAACCGTGAAGCTGCATTGCGTGACGAGCTTGATGGAAGGACTGGTGCCACGGATAGCGAGGCGGACGAGGCGGACGAGCCTGACGATCCTGGCGAGCCCAAGGAAGCCGCAGTACCAGCCGACCCCGTAGTAGAGCAATAATCTTTATTCAATATTCATTCTGTCGCAATTCTGTCATCCCAGTGTGATATCCCGGTTATGTGTCCATGACCAGACACTCAAGTAGCTTACTCCTGGGATATATGCGCTCAGGAGCACCCATAGCCCTCGCTATAGAGGGCTACCAACCGCTACGAAGGCGCTACGTAGATCACACGTGATGGCTACCAGGCGCTATCAATCCTTGGCAGAAGGCTACCCGACGCCAAATAACGGGGACTAGACTACGCAGCAACCACGGTTACGCAGACTATCAAGCACCATGTATCCAAGTCATTTTTTCCTGATGTAAAATGGAACCATTCTATCACGTCAGAAGAGACACAACGAGCTCGAAACACATGGGGTGCCTTTCTCAGCATCCATGAGATCTTGTCCAAGCACTTGAACAACCCGAAGATACAATCAATCCATCGCTATGGCTCGCGCGCCCGAAAACCAGCCTCTCGAGCTGGGCCAACGAGGAAGTGGTCATTTCATAAATCTGAAGCTGGGGCGACCTCGGGCCCGTCGAGGCGATTCGAATGGACTATGGCTTCATGGATTTCCGACTGGTGGTTGAGGAGATATGGCGCGCGCAAATTGGGGAGCAAAAATGATGTAAAACCCGTGACCGCCAGCTATTTTGCAAGCAGCAATAATTGGGCACAGAAAATTCCTTGCCAAACAACACATCTTCGCTTCCCTCTCTCCCTTTTTCGCGTTGCTCAGACTCCAGCACCCATCAGGAAAAACCACCTTTGCCATTTGGTAAAAAAAGTGCTGGAATATCTAGACTCGTAACCAGTCCCTACGTTGAGTAACAAGACACAGTAGTAGTGTGGAAGTTATTTGAGGCCAATCGGAGCAAAACTGAAAAAGAAAGAAAAATATAAAGGTTACTCGAACGTAGGGACTGGGAGAACTTAATCGGGAAGGAGGCGAATAGAAATTGCACGTGACAATAAAACTGACTTAGAAAATTTTCGACGTTAGGAATTTTTGACCGTTCCCAAATGAGATTCTGAGTAGGAGGAAAGTCACGTAAGCATTTTAGAAATGGGTCCCTGCACTCACACTGTCCCAAATTTCTTTTGCTATGTCACAAAGAAGAGAATAGTTCAGTGTCGGCAGCCGGACCGAATAGCACTGCCACCTGTCAACCCCTATGACCGTAATTCATCTCTTCTATTGCCATTGCTCAGTGCATTTAAGAGGTCCCATAAATTGGTATGGATGGTTTGAGCACCCTCAGTTGTGATTACCTTCCTCAGCAGAAACTATACCCACCCTTGAACAGGTATACAACATGGAGAAACTTTTGTCACAAACATGAGGTTGGCCAGTGTATATGATATATGGGGACGGGCACCGCCCTTGCTCGATCCGGCATGTTTGGCGATGTTTGTGCTCCGTCAACGAGAAATTTTGCATGTTCCTCAGGTTCCTGGCTTCCACAGTGACTTTCCAGACACACTTTGTCGAGAGAAAGTGTTCAATATATCTATGTCTATGTGGCCACAGCGAAAAAAATCTCAATTCAAGTTAATTTCCCTTGTTATTCAATAATGTCCTCCCACTCGGCATCCTCATCTGGAGAATACCCGTATTCGACGATAACCGTTAGCTCAGTATTCTCATTAGTGATTCCCGGGGATTCGGCGTCCCTTGAGCACCTGAAATGAATGTCAGTGTCCGCAAGCGAGGATCATGTAAACAATTTACCGCCGTGCAAGTTCACGATCCCGGGCCGCCAAGACAAGGGTTCGTCGCTCTCCCACCTTGTCCATCTCCTTCCACAGTTTTTTCATCAGAATCTCGTCCTTCAATACATCTCGATACACCCGGAGTTGATCCTTGAGCTGCGGGGAGGAAAGTGCTTTGATTTTGCTGGTGTCAAGTTCGAGCGTTGTCTCCTTCAAGCGAGTTTCTGCAAGTTTTTTTCGCGTTTCGGTCTTCTTTCGTCGCTTCAGGGCTTTCTCGGCCTTCTCCCGTTGAAGTGTTAGGAAGGCTTTCCGGAATTTTGCGCGTGCACCATTTGCACCGTCCCTCCGTACCTCGCGCATGACAAACCTCTGGACAGCGTCGTCGCAGAACTTCTTGATGAACGCCTCTGTATTATTCCGTTCCGCGCGAGTTTGATTGGAGAATGAGTGCGCTGTGCTGTTTGGGTGGTAACGCATGTGCACCCGGTAAGAGCCGAGCATTCCCTCGTTACAATCATTGGTGGAGGGGATGAAAAGAATGGCGCGTTGCTCCGGTGTGAGTTGGTCAAATGTCCCACCAACGTGGAATTCAGGTGTGAATTGAATCCATCCTTCCGCGCAGCCAGCGAACAGGTTTGATGTTATCAGGAGGAGGTTAGGAAGCTCTCCGCGCATTTGAAGGATCGAGTGAAGGAGGATTTCATCCTGGAACGGTCGCCCGTCAATGGTGAGTTGCTCCGGAGGTGTTTTTGGATCTAGCAGCATATGGGGGTTGGCGGCAACATGAGAACAGAATGCCGGGAGTCGACGGTGGAGATCAGTTAGAGAAAGCAGATTAATCGGGTTCTCCTTCGTTCCGCGTACCATGGCCATATACGGCCACGAAACCGACATCCCATATAGCGCCAATGCTGCCAGCTCGGTGATCGTCGCTGTGCAGTTAAGTCCTTTGAGAATATTCTTCTCGACGTGGTTTGGCTGGCCGGATTTCGTCTTGCCATCAATAATTTCTGTTATGAGCTCCTGGATTAGCCCTGGGAAGCAGATAACCTCGGCAGCCGCATATGAGTGGCAACCATATCGTGTGTTAGAGACATCCGGGAACTTGCCTGGCGCCTCGAGATCGAAAACCTCGAGTTTTCGCTCTCGCATAAATAGGGAACATTTATCCTGGTAGCCCCGTTCGCCGTCTTTGTGTCGTAGCAACGCGCCGATGAGCTCAAGGAGTTTGACACCGCCGCGAGCGCTGGCCTCCATCGCTTTTTGTAGTGCTGTATCGTCGGGATCTTTGGAGACATCGATGATAGCGCTGTTCGCTTTGTTGGCGAGGAGCACTGGAGGAGTTATCTTGTGTATCAAATAAACTTTTGGACGCGCAAATAGCCGTATCGGAGACAATTGAGGTCCTTATGGCAACAGCAGCCACCGAAGACGTGCGTGCAGGCATTTTTTTGCTCGGCGGCAGTGAGTGAGTCGAATCTTTCAGCTCCGATTTTTTGTTCGAGAACTTCTTCAACGAGTTTTGACCGCTGCTCAGTTGGTCTGCCATGAACCATTAGAAACGTCCGAAAATAAATAAATAATACGCACAAGGCAGCTAGCTCCGTTGCAGACAGCTTCCCTGCGGCTTGGAGTTCATCATCCGTGATCTTCGAAACGGCGAGAAGAATGTAGCTGGTAGCAACGTCGGCTTCGTCCATCGTAGCGCGGCCCATGTCCTGCAGAATGATGTTCTTCTTGTGGGCAGCCGACAGCTTGAACTCTTTCTTTCCATCGGCTGCATGATCCTTGCTTTCCCCCAACTTTTTGCGCCAGTATGTGTTCTTGTCCATAGCGCGTTTCTCCCGGACCGCTAGTGGACTGCGCGTGTATATGTCTGCGATCCGGTTAGCTGCTTCCATCGTTCCCTCGAACTGCCGTTGTCCGGTGTGGTCGAGGGCTGGTGCTACTTCCAGAAATCGTGTTTGATGTTTCCACGTCGATTTATCGGAATCGTCAACACCGGGTTCATACGAGGGGGCAAGGAGCGTGATATGACGAGACTCCACCGTGATTCCACGATCAGTCGTTCCATCAGAGCTTTCAACGAAGCCTTGAAACGATGAGAATCGGGTTCAGCTCAGGGCAAAAAAAAAAAAACCTGGGGACTCAATGATCTCCCGTGCTAGTTGAATTTCTCCGAACTTCCCTCCCTCATCAATTGCCCGTCCTACCGTCCGACGGCTCATAAACGGACGACGGATGTAGACTCCGAATGTGCTTGCGCAGCTCTCAACCACAAACGCAACCTTGTCTGCGGAACACCCGGAAAACGTGAGTTTGCGAGCCAGCTCGCGTGAGGCATCCGAATAGATGCCGTGCTTCATCGGATCCCAGGTCTTTAGCTCTTTGTACGCTTTCTGTATCTTCTCCAAGGACTGCTTCGTTCGGTCTGCGCGCTTTAAAGCTGCATATAATTTGCTCCGAGTCTCCTTTAGTGTAGATTGCTTTTGCTGAAGGGCTGTTTCGAGAGAGGTAATTGTGATGTCGCGGGAACGAAGACAAGACATAGCCGATTCGAGATCTTGCCGAAGCTGGTGAATCTCGTTGGTTTTCTGGATCAGATCATCGTTCAAGCTAGATAATGCGTTGATGTTCTTGCTATTCTTTGTATCACGATCTCTTTCGAGTCTTTTCGCCTTCAGAACAAGGAACAAGTAAAGAAGACGTCGAAAGAGACTACCTTTTCACTCGCTTGTGCTTTTTTGTAAGCTCGTCCATCAGATTGCTTTCCGCCTTCCGTTTGAGGGTCTGAAGAGACTTGTTTGTGAGAAAAAGGACGTCGTTTCTATGGCGCAGATTCTTGTTGTCAGTGTCGAGAGATTTGACAGAGCCTCGTTGGTGCCGAAGATCTTCCCGAAGTACAGACATTGACCGCTCGAGTTCCGTGATTTGTGCATCCTTTTCGATAAGCTGTACTCTCAGGGTCTTTGGTTTGTTGTCAGGGATGAGTTTTGGAACTTCAGAGTCGCCTGGGGTGATGTTTTCGTCGTCCGTCTCAGAATCGGGCTCCGAATGATTTAGGTGTCGATTAGCGAATGCTTGACGTTTTGTACGTCGTCCCATGGCGGAAGAATAGCGGAAGATGTTGGTGAGTCATACAGAGCACAGATTCCGGTCCAGAGGCAGGCGAAGAGCAATGCGGAAGCTTGAAAGTCGAGACGCGTCAGAATTTGTGATTTGTCACACGTGTGACCACACGCGTTAAATTCATCAGTCAAGACCGTCAATATCTTTTTCAACTGTAGGAAGTTCACCCAAGTCTCACTGTATGAGTGATAGTAAAATGGTCGGACTATACAACTACTGTGCTCAATTCTTTTAAAATGCAATAAGAACCCGGGAAATCACCCAAAATACGAAGAAATCTAGTCCCGTATTGTGTATTGTAGAAAATCAAAAATTTCGCCACAGTACTTCTGTTCTTTGGCATATTTGTCGACGATTTTCCTACTCAGAATTTTTGTTCAGGGGGAAGGGAAAATGTTATTAGCATTGTGGGATTGGAACCGAGCCCTTCTGCCAACCAAACAGGGACAAAGCTGCCGGATCGATCAACGGCGGTGCCCGTCCCCAGTACTATATGGAGGCGGATAATGAGTTGAGGTGTTCCAGAAACTAAAAAAACATGTTTAGTTGCTATTCCCTCATGTAACTGACCTCCAGTAATCCAGGCTGGCCGGCAGACGGCCGTATATCCGAGTACCATAATAAGACTCTCTTATTCACTGTGCAATGAAATCTGAGTTTTGACTATTTCCAAAGAGACAAGGAGTACATATAACCGCATCCACAACTTTTCTACGACTCAAAAACCTAATTGGCCGAGGCTGAAAATCCCGAACATCGAAAATTTTCTAAGTCCGTTTTATTCATCACGTGCATTTTCTAATGACGGTTCTACGGCTAAGTTCTCCCAGTCTACGAAGCGCGGTTGGTTCGGGGATGAAATTCAAGTCAAGGCGCGGTCATCCGTTCGAATCTCGCATGCAGCATATGTTTCGACACGTAAATACATAGTTTCAGTACATCAATCTATCTGCCCACACCCGTACTACCCCTCAAGACCTCCCATCTACTGAAGATCCCTATCTACCCGCCGTCGGAACCTTGTTCGCGGATCGTTGATAGGGCTCAGCCTTGTTCCCCGGTGCGGCTTTCGGTGCGTCCTCTTCCCGAATCTGATTGTTCGGTCTCAACTGACAACTGCTCAGCGGTTCACCCTCTTCTTTGTCGTCGTCGACACCCACGCTCCGCCTCTTCATCTGCGTAGAGCCTGTGGACACCCTTTCGATGTGCCGCTTGAATCTCCTTCTGATGCGAACCTATCTTCAATGCGGACACTCTCTCGGTGCTTGCCATGACCTACTGGGACATGCAACCCCGCGGAACCCTCTGTAACCGTCTATTATACGCGGGCAAGGGTGAGGCGCCCAAAGAGATCCATTGAGTGGCTGCGTGCTCCGTCTGAAAACCCCGAGGAAGAAATCAATATTGAGGATGGATTCGCCGAGGACCTACGGGAATGCCTCAGCAATACACGGCTGAGCAGTCATTTCCGCGACTTTGGCAAGGAGCTCGGCGTCACGGATCCCAAGAGTCTGGAGGACGTGGACAAAACACACCTTGAGAACACACGTATGTTGTCCATCTTTTGGCGAGTGCACAGCTCAACGTTTTATAGGACCGAACGCTTTGGCAAATGTCGACTCTGCACGGAAATATCGCGGGTACCTTTGTGAACGCATTCGTGAATGCTGGATTCGGCAATGATAAATTGATGGTCGAAGCCGAGGAGGGGAACAGCTGGGTGTACAAGAGCAAGGACCATGGTTCGTCGATCCTGATCTTCAACCTCCTGAAGATGCTAACTATTCTGTCCAGGCATGATGAGCGCCACTGCCTCGCTCGGGCTGAGTTTGCTTTGGGACACGGACCTCGGTCTGAGCCACATCGACAAGTACACATACTCGTCCGAGGAGCACATGAAAGCTGGCACCCTCCTCACCACTGGTATCTTCAACAGCGGCGTGCGCACCGAGGCTGACGTTGCCAAGGGCCTCATCGGCGAATACGTCGACAATAAGTCCGTGCCGCTGAAAACCAGCGTCATTATGGGCCTTGGGATGGCGTACGCCGGCTCGCACCGCGAGGATCTCTTGCAGCTGCTCATCCCGCACATCTCGGACGACGTGTCGATGGAGGTGGCCAGTCTCGCGACGCTTGCGCTTGGGTTCATCTTCGTGGGGAGCGAGAACGGGGAGATCACGAGCACGATCCTGCAGACGATCACGGAGAAGGCGGAGCGGAGCGACGGGGGGCTCGATGAGAAGTGGGCGCGGTTCATGGCGTTGGGCCTGGGACTCTTGTATCTTGGTGAGTTGCTGGGTGCTGTCCTTGTTTACCAGCTGCTAATGCGTCTCGGCTAGGCTTACAAGACGCGTCGGACACGACCATCGAGATGCTCAAGGCCATCGAGCACCCGATCTCCAAGACCGCACAGATTATCGTTGTGGCGTGTGCCTTCTCTGGGACAGGCGATGTGTTGAAGGTGCAAGCGATCTTCGCCATTGTGATGAGCACATCGTCGTGAAGGAGAAAGAGGACGAGAAGAAAGAGGAAAAGAAGGACGAACCCGCACCCGCGGAGGGAGCGAAGGAAGAGCCTAAGCCGGAAGTCAAGCAGGATGATACCTTCCAGTCATTCGCTGTTCTTGCCGTCGCTCTGATTTCCATAGGCGAAGACATTGGCGCGGAGATGTTAATACGGCAATTCAACCACTTGGTCAGTTTGTCCGTCGATTGCCGTCCGTTCGCTGGCTCAAACTTTGCCCACAGATGCACTATGGGGAACCCGTCATTCGGAAATCCGTGCCCCTTGCCATCGGTCTCGTCAGCATCTCAAATCCCCAACTCCCCATTCTCGACACCCTTTCCAAATACAGCCACGACAACGACCTGCAAGTCGCACTCAATGCTATCTTTGCTATGGGTCTCGTCGGTGCGGGAACCAATCACGCCCGCATAAATGTTGGTTGTAGATAAGTACGAGTTTTGAAGACAGAAATTATGTTCATGGTAATTGATGCAATGAGACTTTGTCTAACAGCATGCTACAAGTGTGGTAGTGTTTCTCATGTGTTTCCGATCCTGTATTCAAGTTCAACCACAACCTGCTGGAAAACTGCCCATGCAGTAGGTAAAGTGATTTTGGGACAACCCAGGTCTACATATACCGCGTCTGCCTCCGCTGTGAATTCTCTCGAAACGAATTGAAAAGCTTTGGCCCTGGCCTCCTCCCCGCCATATGCTTGACGCAAACGATAGACTGATTCAGGATTGACCCGGATTGAGCAGTCTCGAGCAGTTGCAACAACAGCTGTTGGGTTGTTCAACATGTTATAAGGGGAGGACCCACTGCCGTTCAATTTGCCCTTCGACCCCTTCAACGTGTGATTGTTCCAGTATTCTCGATAATCATCAAGCCCGTTTTGAATAAGAGGCACCCAAAGCCAATAGAAAGTCTGGCTATTTTAGGATGGTATCAGTTTGAATCCACGCTCTGTTTCACATATCCTTACCGATGGATAGCGTCGTGTGGTAGAAAAATTCCTGTTGCTGCACCTTGCTGGAGGGTCATCTTCACACTATGGCCGTCGCCATCTCTAAGCCAGCGCCAGAAGCCTTCAATTGGTGTGTTATTGGTACTAGACTGCTTGACACTGTGCGGCCACTGTGGTGGAATAAACTCCGGCGCAACCTCATCCCTAGCCACAGCAGTTAAGAAGTTGTACCGGAAGGCACCGTACAAATACTACGTACCTCAGAGCTTCGTGTATTTTGTGCATTTCGTTTACTTCTTTGCCCATGTCGGTGGTGAGCTGCATAGATATCAAAACTGTATCTCTCAGGATTCAAAATTGTGTCAAGAAGTGAAGGACTTACAGCCGCGCTTCTCGATGAGGTCTAGATAATAGTGCGCAATGGCATTGCCATTACGCACATTCGGCATCAAGAGAAGTGCATCTACCACAGCACAGAATTGGTCTTTGGATGCGTAGATTGGTAAGTGAATCCCGGCGCCAATGTTCAACCCCTGTTCAGAAAGCTTCTCATGTCCGTCAGAGTGTTCTTGGTGGAACGGTCCCAATGCTTTCAGAGGTATACGATGCTTATTAGGCTTCTTCTTGCCCACGAAACGATTGTCGAACTCGTCAGGAAATTCATCGTGCAAGATTTGCCGCAATGTATCGCTGTAAAGTGGTATCCTCTCAGTTGAATAATTAACTGAAATTCCAAGTTGCTCGCACCGTGGTATGAGAAGACCCTTGTTCGCTAACCGACCTTTAACTTGTGTTACACCCCAACCACCAGCTACATCATTCTGCTTCAAGTCAACCACGGATTGACGTGTCTGAACCTCAGTGCGTGCTCCACCGCTCTTCTTGACACTGTCGACATTCAATTCTTTGCGAAGTTCGTAAAGTCGAGTTTTCCTGTGGCCGTCGCGTTGAAGATACCTGCTTAGATGTTGAATATGACCGTGACATACCCAATGTCGAGCCCAAAGTCACGGTTAAGCTGGGCTAGCTGGTCTTTAGTATTCAATCCCGCACCACTGTTCGCGCATGCATATTTTTGAAACGCCGCGGCCAAATCCGCGTCAGGAGGATCTAAGATACATCAGTTTATCAAACATGTTGGATCACTGCTACTCACAGTCTTTGGCACCGTGCTGGTTCTTGCCTTTGACGTTGACCATGAAATACGCGCCTGTCGTGTCCAAGATCAAGCGCGTCTTTGATGAAGCCAAACAAGACACCGTTCCGCTTCCATCGGCCAGACGGCTACTGAGCGCTTAAAAGAGACAGCAGTCCCTTGGCGTCGTTTTCACTTAATGTCAGGCATTCAGGTTGCTGAGCAAAAAAATCATTTATCTGGCCAGTCGTAGGCATAAGCAGGTCGTGTGTAAAGGAGTAAGTCGTAATCGAGTCGTGAGTAGTTCGTGAGTAGGTCGTGAGCAAACTAAAATCGTAACGGACAAGTAACATGGACACAAATCAAATCACGAAATGGATACGTAGAGGCAAGCGTAGAGGAAGCTCATGCGTTGCTTGCGGTGGATGACTGATGGGAGACTAGAGGGTCATCATCTTCCTTAATGCGGGCCTCCAGTGCATCCAGGAGAATATCGATCGGTGAGAGCTCCAGCTCCTTGCAGAATAAGTTTCAGGAATGGCTCTCAATCGTATCGCGTATTCCCTTGGGCCCGTGATCGCCGGTTCCGCTTTTACTGTTGTATGTACAACGTCAGCAAAGTGAATTGCGAAAATAGAAGCACATACCCTGGAATAGTATGGGTCATCGGATCGAAAAGGACCAAGCTACCCTTGTGACGGGAGCCTGTAGAAATAGGTTAGCACCATGATAAGTCAGAAGAAGATATGTACCTTGAAGATCGGCAAAAGCCAATAGGCACGCCGTGTCCTGCATAATAAAATGATTGAACGCTAAGATTGTACAGGTGAGCTTGTCGGTATCTTGACAAGAACCAAAAGTTCCGGTGAACTTTTTGACAACTGAAGAAGCCCGCATAGGTTCGACAAGGTAAGCATCAGCCTCAGCCTCCGTCGCGGCAGCCGAAGCTGAGGTCTCCACCAAAATCATGAATGCATCCGAAACCGAGAATTCTGAAACCTGTTAGTTCTCTTGGATTTAGACTGCTGATCATTGGACTCACCGGCCAACTCATCCAAGCCTTTGGCCGATGCAAGACTCAAAAACCGTTCGAGGAAGTAGGAAAGGCGCTTCAGTCGAATTAAATCACGGCTAAGGATATCTTGGTTGACTGTCGGGGTTACTTCGACGTCGCGACCCTTCCCGATGTCGAAGATTTTCTTCGCAACATAGGGTTGGCTATCTCCGTCAATTATGAACTGAGACCAGCAATCAGGAAAAAGTCAGAACAATATCAGAAGAACACACTTTGTGCACATCCTTGGACTTCCCCCGATCACCCATGGACAAGATTAACGTGTTGACCTCGATCGCCCCGGTTTTGGTGGCATCATCCTTCGACAAGTGATGGCGTCCTTCTGTACCGTCAGGCTCGCAGTGGACAATATTGAATGTTACTTTGGAGGTCAGGGGTATTTTACTTAGGATGGAATAGTCGACGTTCGTATTGAACGAGGAAGCCAACGTCGACGTCGTTCCTCAAATAAGGTTAGCTGACTGACGTGGATGTGACAATGATTCTTACCTCTATGTTTGTTGGCCACTGACCCTGTCGCTACTCTCTTCCGCTTCCCTCCTACAACCTCACCGTCCTCTCCTTCCATAGCGGTGACACGCTCCATGTACTGCAGAAACAAAATTAACCATAAAAAATACTCCAGGCAAGACAAATATGTTACCCGCTTGTCGTTGATGTGGAGTTCGAAAACCATTGAAGTGCCTTTCGGGAGCCTCAATTTTGAGTCGACATTGACGACAGCCCTGTCCGGTCTGGCTTGGTAAAAGGTGTAGACTTCCTGGATGGTCATATCCAAAGTGCATGTATCCATGTCGATATTGTCGGGGAACCTGAGGCTACACTCGTCCCTAATAGGCGAAGTATGAATATCACGATCAACATGAGAATGAATAACCAACAGTTTCAAACGCAGAGGATGGTTCTTCATCGTCGTCCAATGCTGGTTAAAATGCAATATTATCTGGTCGATGAGCTCTATAAAAAGATGCACGCGCTGAGATAAAGTTCCGAACATGAGAAGGAACTTGCCTTGAATCGGAGTCTCTCCGGCCCTAATGAATGTCGACTTGCCCATTTCCTTGTCTTTGCCTTGTCCACGATGAGGGCGCACGAGGAGTGTCCACATACCCTTCTGGCTCGAGCTCTTGAGCTGCTCAAGCTCATGGATTGATGTGGTAGCGCCTAACGGCTGGTTGATAAGATTTTGAAGGGGACGCCCCAAGGAACGTTGAAGCTTCTCATGTCGCAACTTGCGGGCCGCAGCTAGTCTGTAGTTTGACGCGGCCCTGTCATTGGAAGTCGACCTTATTACGTAAAGTGCGGAGTTTGAAATGATTTGGGTACGCGCCGCAAGCGCGTCCTGAGTTCTCTGTTCTTCCTCCTCCTACCACCAACTCAGCTGGCTCTTCGACATCCCATGGCGCCTAAGTATCGCTGGAGAGGCCCTCAAGGCCGCCGTACTCTCACTGACATTGTCAAGAAAGAGATCCCGCAATGGAAAGATGGCCTCTATCCATCGCAGCACAGGCTGGTTGTACGCGTTCTGGATGGTGAGGATATTCTGTGCAGCATGGCTACTGGAGGTGGAAAGTCTGCGCTGTTTGCTGTTCCCGTTATCGTTCTTCGAGAGATGGCTCGCAATCCCCAATTGTATCCCGACCTTCCTGTGCGCAAACTGCCGATGGGACTCGTAATAACCCCACTAAGGGCCTTGCAGCGAATATAGTACGACTACAGCTAGTATTCCGTCCAGTTTATCATTCTTTTCAGGTGCTGGAGCTCAAGAAACTTGGCATTCCAGCGTTCCCGTACTGCCAAGAAACCGTGACTGATGCGCGGAAGAGTGGCCGTAATCTTGTCGAAGAGATCAAAGGTTGCAAGACATGGAGTGTCGTCTGCGTCGACCCAGAGCACCTCTGGGACAAAGCTTGGTGCGATATATCGGCTTCTGAAACCTTCCGCGCCAACCTCGTGTACGGCTGTGTCGACGAGGCTCACCTGATCAATGAGTGAGGTGCTCACTTTCGTCCGCAATTTAAGCACATAGGTGCATTCTTTCGAGGCCGTCTTCCGTCCACAGCATCTATCCTAGTCCTCTCCGCTACATTACAACCTGGTTCCGCCTGTAACAATGTTTGCCAAAGCCTCGGCATGTCCGGTGACGCCTTTCACACATTTCGAAGCTATAATGAGCGACCCAATACGCAATTTATCATGCAGGCACTCGAAAATGGACGGAATGCGGATACTTCAGCTCGCGGACTTGGATAGTGAACTTCATGTGTTTCAAAGTAGCAACTTTCACTCCCTTTTTTCTCCCATTTGTCGTGGCGCAGACATGAGTGCGGTTATCAGGATCATCGCTCTTTCTGGCAAGCCGGCCAATCCGACGATATACCTCGTTACCCACAGTCCTTGTAGCCCACGAAGATAAGCAAGGTATAGCGAATCGAATATCGTCGAGGGATTTTCCGGAGGAGAATGCCGCTGCGAGCTCTTCGGGATGCTTTTGCTTCGGCCGACTTTGGGGATGGTTATATATTAGCTCGATGAGATCGGCCATTTTGATAGTAGAGGTTCTGTGGAGAAAGCTGGCCACTGCCAACTTGTGACGGTGTGTTCGGGGGTCCGCCTCTCCGGGAACATGGTGGTGGAAAAGCATGGTCAGAAATTGGCCGAGACTGTCAAACCCGTATGTTGCAAAGACGTCGTCGATTTTCTCCCATTTCGTGCGCTGAGCGGCCCGCAGATGGACCTGGGAGTGAACGGAGGAGGTAGAAGTTGGCGTTATAGAGGTATGGATGGCGGAGGCAGATCCCGGGGGCCCTGGTGGAGGAATCGTCGGAATGGTGAGCGGGCTGAGTGGTTTGAGACGATTCCACTGCCGAACTCAGGCTCTGGCAACAGGCGGAGCCGGTGGAGGATTTTCTTCCATGAAGTATCCTGTTAGGTGTAACGGCTCGTTCTACGCGTGTTTTGTGCTGGTTTTGGAAGCAGAGAAAGACACGTCGATGTGCGACGTAACGGTGTGTGACAGCACGCGTAAAGTTTTTCAAACTCCGATGTTTACGTAATAAGGTCGACTTCCAATGACACTGATCAGGGATCTGACAGACTACAACACACGAGGTATGAGTAATTTTTGTTGTAGCGTCTGTTTATAAGAGACTAGGCCGCAGCCGTCTGAGGGTCTTCAGGCTCACCCTGCTCTTCCGCATCTAACGAGCAGAGAGTCAGCTCCAGTGCCAGATATAAGAAGAGCAAGCTTGCGCACCACGTCTTCGACAGCTCCCGCACACCATCTGTACCATGGTCGTACCACACAAACCACAGCTTTCGCAGCATTTCAGCGTCTGTACAGCCATTAGTCAGGCAAAAGGACGGGAGAAAGGCCACAAGATACATCCTCGAGTTGCTTCTTCAATGCTGGAGTCGACGCATGTTTGATTTTGAGGCATCGTTGACACAGCTCGCCAGGCGTAGCACGACGGAAGATCTCCATACAGCCTTCATCGACGTTCTGGTGGCCACCGCATGGGACTGTGTTGAATTGAGCTATGAGCGAGAAGGGCAGGAGAAAACAGGATTCGACATTCACAAGAATCTTTTATACGATCTAGCTGGAAATAAATTGATGTGGTTTCAGCGCAGATCTAGGGACGCAGAGTTGCTCCCCTACGTCACAACCCAAAGCGGGGAACAAAATCTTGAGCGATTTGTGGGTTGGTCCTGAAATACATTGAGGAATGGACGGCTCAGAGGATCAGGGTTGGTTACTTGCCTGGATTGATATTACAACCCCTTTTGCTGCCAGACTCTCACAGAACCAGGTATGATGGCCATTTCAGTGGGGCGATGTATTAGGCGAAGAAAGTCTATCTTTCTCAATGTGCCACTGCCAGTGGCAGTGGTTACTGGTAGGCTATGTAAGCCTATCATTGCATAAAAAGGACACCAGGGAGATAGCCTAGACCCATTCAAAGAGCTCCCAGCAGGGTTCAAGCAAAGAACGACTCGGAGCAAGAACCTTGTTGGCGGTCGGATGAATCAAAGCAGGAACCGCTTGTCGCGTGTAGTCACACCGTGACATACAACTTTTATTTCATGTATCTATTGAAAGAGACATATCGCGCCGGCTACGAAGTAATAAGAATTTTTGAGAAGGGATACGCTGCTACTGGTATTACGCCCGGGGCTGCGAAAATTTGAATTCGGCCTACAATTTAACAGCGCGGTGAATTTTGGCGTCAGATGGGTGGATACTACACGAGTTTTGGTGCTGGCCCTAGTTCTTGCTGTTTCCTATATTTTGGCTCCGTAGAATACCTATACAAGATAGTTAGATGAGAATTCAGGACTGTTTGTGGCTACAGAGATGGTGGGAGGATGGATTTAAATCAAGGGTATGGAGAATCGTCTTTCAAGCAGTTCTATATCCCATTCCTCGAATTCTATGGGGTCGGACATCTCTCTGGGGTGAAGATAATTGATGCCACTACTAGGCCCAGGGAGAAACCTCTCACCTTTACTGCAAATGACATCACAATGCGGAATGACTGGTGTGGAGGGGGAATATATGAAGTTAAAATCCTGATCAACGACCACAACTAGCTACGCCAGCCTTCCCCACCTTGCTTAACCATTGGATCCACAGTTTGGCAGGCAACAAGGAGTCTCCATTATGCTGTAGTATGTTGCCGTAGCAATTCTCTGTATGTATGGTAACAGTGGTAAATCTATTTTTTCGTGGCAATGAACTCACATGACCGCCAAATTTGGTTGATATCAGTCTTCTTTCTTTCTTGTCTCTCCCATGGCATCTCAATACTACTGTGACCCCCCCTTCCACCCTGATCCTGGGTATAACGCTGCAAGAGACCCGAGCACCGTTTGGCTTGTGCCCAACCAAAATGCTGGATTTAAAGGGCCTGGTCTCTACACTAGCTGGTGCGTCACAATATCTTTTGTCTTGGGCTCTACTGAGACCCCATAGGCCAAGCTGTGAGGCAGCCACCACAGGCCATCGTGGAGGATCTGGGAAGCGCTATGACTCGTCTATGGCTGCCCTCCCTGCGTGGCATGCCCGATGCAGCACAGGTGAGCACGATCATCCTGCCGATCCCTCTCTCTCTACCCCCTCCAACAACCGAGGCAATCCTCCTGGTCCAGCCCCTCCCTACTATGAGGCCACAGTGTCTCCTTCTACCACCCCTGTCATTGACATATCGGACAGCGAGGATGACAGCCCCATTCCAGTGTCCGCCGGCAGTCTCTGCTTCACCAGCCTTGGTGCCCGCACAGTCTTCCGCTCATATGCACCTGCAGCAGCTGCACTCCACAAATCTCAGCTGGACAATCCCGATGTGAAGGTCTTTGTCACCAATGACCCCACCACTGCCGTCCAAATCGCAGTTGGGCGTCTAACATCCAGTAGTCGCTTGCCTCCTACTATTATACTTGTCTGCTACCACACATACCACATGTAAAATGTGAGAAATTGGTTCTGAAATATATGTCCTCATTTCTATTCCTACCAGACTCCAGATGGTACATGTATCATATAAGGGAAGCAGGGTGTTCCATCCCACATTGTCCATCCTAATATCCCCCATGAAGTTGCGCCAGATTGATTTTCTAGTAGTTGGCTGTGGTACTGATGGTAAATGTGTTCCCGAATCTTATCTATTGCCTTGGCCGCAGCTGAGTACAGAGATCATGAGAAGCGTTAATATTCAGGACCAAGAAACTCATCAGCCTGCCTTAGTGCATGGCTATGTAACTTGTAGATGTCGAAAAGCTGCTCAATTAAGATATGCAGCATTCTCAAAAGATGGTTCCAGTCTGAGCAGATCTATAAGCCAGGAAGATGGAATATATAGTACATAAACTCACATTGCGCAAACTGTTGTTCGCAGAGATCAAGATTAGAATGAGGGTCCATGAAACTGGTGGTAGATGGAAATGGTGGTAGACGCATTGAGATTCACGTGGTATTGCTGAGTAGAGAAGGCACACCTCGCGAAGATTTAAATGTGGAGGCACATGAGGGAGAGGCAGTGGTTATGGTGTAGGTACAAAAAGATGACGCCTCAATTTTTTTCTGAAGTCAAGCCGGAGAAGGATGCCGGGGTCACGTGGTTATTATCTTGAACAACACGAGACAACACGTCTCCTTTGTCGACGCGTCCCAGAACCTCCAGGATGACAAAAACTCCCTTTCGGCCATCCCGCCAGCATCGTGCTACAGTCAAACGTGTTCGTACTGTCGTTGGCGTCAAAATGCCCAACGGCAATATAAAAAACAAGCTCCAGTCTCTGAATGAAAAACAGAGGCAGGAGATGCACTACACAAGCAATGCTGCAGTGCTCTCTCAGATCAACAGTAAGTCGGCAGTTACTTTACTTCTAGTTGGTCGGGCTTGACCGGTTCTGTAGATCTCAGTGAAGAAAGGCGCCAACAGTTTTTCAGGCTGCGGGATGCGCAAGGCTTTGAAGACCTGGAGGAAAGCTTAGGCCATGAGATGAACATCGACGATGTACTGTGCGGAAATGTAGAGTTTGAGCTCAGTAATGGAGGAGGGGAGTTGGAGGATCAGATTCGCCACGACATGGACCAGGCCAAGTACGTGATATTCGTGGTATTCGTGGTATTCGAAAAACTTGGGATTTATATGATCATAGACGCAAAGATACTCGACCGCGTTCCGACAGGACTCTGCGGCGTGTACTGGGCTTCCGTGGCCAGCAGAAGGCCATCACAGCAGCATACGTAAAGTGGGGCGCAACACAGTCGCAGTACGGGCTGGACGAACCCCTGGCTGGACAGCCTACATCGACAGATGACTTAGATGGTGTTTACAGTATCAAGGTTGTGGATCTCTTCAGTAGGTTTCACATTCAACTGAATTATCTCGACGGAACTAAAGTTGTGCAGATACTTATGTTATGCATGCGCCTTTGAAAAAGACAGATGAATTTGTTGTCTCTTCTCTTGTTGGCCAGGGGCTCTTTCCATGCTCTCCATTTGCCCCTAAACTTGCCGTTGCGACGCGGGTCCTCGAGGTTTTCCGTGTTGCACGTCTTCGCTCCCCGACACTTTCAATTCAGGGTTGGGTCAAGAGTTTGTGCGACCTCCACGGCCAGGCCTACATCCCCTACCTTTCACAACAGTTCACAATCTGCTTTGACCTCTACCTTGAGACTCTCAAGACAGTAGATCAGAAAGTCGCCAAGGTGTTGGGAAGAGACGCTGCTGACTGGCGGCTGAAAAACTGCTGCCCATCATGCACATACAAGCTGGAGGGAGAGCAGAAGCTCATTTTCTCTATGCTTGTTGCAATGGACGGAAATAATTCCCTGAAGCGTGTTTTGAGGAAAGACGGCACCTTCGATGATGCTGGTAATGCTGGTAGAGGGAAAAGTGAGAGACAGGATCCGAGGACGGAGGAGGCTGGAGGGTATTACTTTGTGTCTCGAGAGAAGGTGGATCTGTGGTCCAAGGAGTTACTTGCAGAGCTGGTCAATGTTCCTGTGAGTGTCTTCATTTGGTGAGGATGTATACTTATGAATCGCAGACAAGTGACGATCCAGAGGAAAAAACAGCTTGCGAGGAGCGCTGGAAGATTCTCAGTGACGACCTGACGGCAAGGATGTGGGGGGTATTTGACGAGACCGGCGTGTTCTTGGCACTCTGCCGCCATGGTTTTGTCCTTCTGTTGGCGGACATGGTTCGAAGTGGAGAGCTGTGAGTTTGTTTCCATGGTATTGATGGTACAGTGGTAACCGCGGTGACTAACTCCGTTTCAGTGCCAAGTATCCTCTGGCCATTGTTGATGCGCTCCTGGATGCATTTGGCCCAGACGTTGGCGATGGATATGATGTTGGGTGCGGTCTTGAGTCAACAATCAAGAAGACTCCGCTGAAGGAGAAGGCGGAAAGACTGAACTTCAAGTCACTGGTTGGAGCTTTCCACGGCCATGCCCACAACAGGCTTTGCCAGCTTACTTTCCTAGCTACCTACGTTCCAGGCCTGGGGCTTGAGGACCTCGAGGGATGCGAGAGATTCTTCTCACAGTCCAATGCTCTGTCTCGGTCTACGAGATACGCCAGCATCTTCCATAGACGGCAGTCCATTGCAACCTACCTGGCACACACTGATGTGTATGATACGTATGCAAATCTGAGTGAGTTTTTTCATCACTCTGAGATGCACACCCGGAATTGACATCACAATCAGGTTCATTCCTCGTGAACAACTACAAGCCGGCGTTGGAAATTCTGGACGGCGAAGAAGGACTTTACAAGGCCATGGATGAGATGGGAATTGACCATGTATCCGAATTTCAAGACCGCTTGGAGGAGGAGCGAGAGTATCTGAAGGCGCTAGGAAAGGAGCCCGACGTTGAGACCGATCATATGGAGTATCTTCAGCGTCTAGTAAAACTCATGGACAAGCGGTATGTGGTCCACATAAGTTTTTATACATCTACTGATCTCTCTTGTCCACATCTGCCATGATACCCACCCTTACCACTGTTACCGCCGTTGCCACCGTTACCACCGTTACCACAATTTGCCAACTTAGTGAGATCCTCGACGAGAAATGCGCAAAGAACACCAAGTCAACCAAGGTTGCCCAAAGACATGCTCGTGAAGGCTATGAACACGCTCTAGCGGAGGTGGAGGAGAGTGAGAATAAGATGGAGATTCTTGTGAGGTGGATGCAGGACAACAAAGAGTGGGATGAGGCAGCTGAACTCCTCAACACAAGGCACTACAGGCTCTGCATCAATGAGCTCGAGGCGCTGGTGCTCAAGCGCATGTTTGAATTGACGAAGATGAATATGTCTGGTACCGGTACGTGCTCGTGGCTGGTCTGCTAGAAACAGGCTAACATTAGTGACTTGTAGGATACAAAATGTGGAGGCATATTGCGAAAGCCCTGCAGACTAGGTCACATACGATTCGGAATGCCCTCACCCGTTACAACAATGCCGCTGATGCCCTGCAGCCTCCCAGACGCCATCTTTCCTGGGACGAGGTTGTCAACTATACCTTCCTTTCAGAATGGGACCTCCTCCGTGACCCTGAGGGCAACGCGGACCTCCGTCCATGGGCATCTGGAGCGGCCCGCCTTGTTCTGGACACATACTTCAAGATCGAATGGGCAAAGGAGGAAATCAAGCGGCTGGACGTTGAGATCCACCGGCTCATCACCTACATCCGTGATGAGAAGGAGTTCCTGGACAGGCGTGCAGAGGAAGTCCACGCCACTGACCCTGACCTTGCCTTCTTTATCCGCAAGTACCAATGGAGGCGTGGCCGTTTCGATGCTGGCCATATGGCCCGTTTGCAAAAGATGGTGAAGAAGCTTGGGTCCAAGTTCACAGGCACTCTGGAACCTGGACAACACATTCTACCTCCGCCACCAGAGGCTACCACGGATACCATGGAGGGGATTGAGGAGGAGGCACGGGACGCTGCAGAGCTGCAGAGACTGAACGAGATGTTGGCTGAGTGCGGTGAGGAGGATGATGATGGATGGGAAGACATTGATGGGGAAGGTGAGGTCGCAGAGGACGAGGAGTTGGCGAGGATGCTGGAAACAGTAATGACGGTTTCAGGGGATGGTGGGGCAATGGAGGATGTGGGGGAGGATTGATATTGTAGTTGGTTTTCCGTGCTCACTACCGCTGTTGTGCCGTTGTTTTTTGTCGTATACTATTGTTGCCGCCCCCCTCATGAAATATTGTGTTTCAATTCTGAGTCGTGGTATGGGTGGTAGCAGTACAAATAATATGGGCTAAGTCATCTTGATGTTGGTGCACCATGGTAAGGGTGGTAGCCTGCGAATATTATTAGCTAGCCGTGGTAATGGCGGGCAACGTGCAGCGCCAGATCTGCTAAGTCATTTCGATGGCAGTAGCCATGGTAATCGTGGTCATGCCTGACAGGAGGCGCATCAAGCTGATCCCCGTGATGCCGACCTCGGCCTGATTGGCTGGCCACGTGCTGGATCAGTTCACTGTGGTAACAGTGGTAATTGACGTGCGGGAAATCTGCTAAGTCTTTTCAGTTTGGAGGTGTCTGTGGTAACTGTGGGCGCTGAGGTAGATCAGTAGTTTATGGTCCTCCAAAAAATGTACTTGTGGTAATGGTGGCTGCGGAACCCAGTCACAATTTTACTGACCAATAAAACAAGAGACGGTGGTAACGGTGGTTGATCAGACAAGTCAGTATTTTCTGTGACTACCTAAGAATGTATTCATGGTAAGCATGGTACCTCTTCCAAGTCACAAACTTTGGTCAAAGTGGAGGTGGTACTTATGGTATGCATGGTAATTTAAGTCAGTAAAATTTGATAGCTACCCCACTGAAGGCCATTAGAAGCAGTCTGATAGAGTGTAAAATCGAAAATTTCTTCCACTGGTACCTCAGAAAGCACTGTGGTTACCATGGAATAGTGATGGATTATTGGTGGTAAGGAAATCAGCCAGAACCGTCTCTAAATATAAGAGCTTATGGGGGTACTTAGCTTCTATAAGTATAGAGGAATGTTGGGATTATCAGGTGATTTCTCCACAACTTTCTGAACATGGTCCCTGGACTACTTTGTGTTTTAGCGCCTCATGCATAATTATTTTGTTTGGCGGAGGTCGAGCGTTCGATCCCGCCTAGGTCCTTTTTTCTGTGACCGCTTTTTTTTGAACTGCTGCACGCAAAACCTCGGAGCAATTGGTCCCGGCGCGCGGAAGCTCCACCTTGAAAACATGCGAAAGCCGGCTTTGATATCGTTAGCCGCCCTCCATGGTATTGATATCAGTCGCTCGAAGCTGGATGCGGGAAGGGAGACCCTATATAATCATATTCATATTGGCAGTGGGCAGTGCGGTATACACAGAACTGGTTTCCGTCACTGTTTAGCTGTGCTTCGCTCTCTCTTTCTCATCGCTTCAAAGAAAATCTGCATGTCATGTCGATGGAGTTAGAAGATTCTCTAGCCGTAGATTTTGATTTGGCTCAGATCAATATCCTTGCGACTGTAACGCCTACACTTTCCCGGCGGCCACTGTGACCTCTGCTTGAGATGCATAACGTTGAGTTTGCCAGTGACGATGGCTTAAGGAATGGGAAGAAATTACACTAGTTATCGGGATCTAAACAAGAGCTAGGCGTCAGACCAAGACAGCCGAAGCGGAACAGCGTAGGACTGAATTAGTAAACTTGAAATCCGAATGGCTTTCGTTGATACCTTCAACCAGGAAGCGTGAAGTGATCGACGCATTTAATAAGTCGATCTCCGAAGAGGCTCTTTCAACTTTCTCCTGTGCCAGCTGTTCTGGTAAAGGTTTTGTCAAAGACAAGAGGTTATTAGGCTTGGATGAATTCGATTTGAAATTACTGCGACATTCTGATCATCCTTCTTGGTTTGAAGACGACGTTAAGCTTCAGCCCCAACCTGATCCAGTTTTTGGCTGAATTTTTGGATTATTTTGAGTGTTTCTGGTTAGTTTTCAGTGCGAAAGTTAGTGGGCTCTGCCGCGGAGCGCGCTACAATGATTATTTAACAAGATTTAACCTTTATATTTCGTTGCGTTACATCAGCCATTTGACATTTTGATTGGCATACTTGGGCGGATCGTACTAGATGTTCGGGGGGAGCTCCAAGACTCATGTAATTATTGGCCGTTCTGACGTTATCTGCCAATTATGTTTTGGCGTTGTCAGAATTTCATCAAAAATTGTTGGCGTTGTCCGTTGTCGCGTTGTTGTGCGTTTTCACGCGTTTTTTTTCGCGTTGTTTGGCGTTGCACAACCCCACAATCAAAATGTCAAAACTCTGATGTATATAAACTTTATTTTTTTGTTAAACGTATTTATAACACAAACCACTAGCTCAGGGGGTAATGTATGGCTGTGCCGGGTCTAGACCGACCTTTTCGGCTTCGCGAGCATCCTGTGCCTCAGCGGATTCCTCCCAGCTGTACATTCAAAATGTAAGTCGACATGACTTTCGGCAAAGTCCGGGGCATCAAACGTGACTTTCCATGGATGACGTTATGTGGCGGTGCCGCATTTGTATCGGTTACCTCGAACGCTTCTCAAGTCTACGACGCCCAACGCTCTTCGAATGTCCGCAGCATTCCCTTTTGTGCTTATTCAGTTTACTGACACCTCGCCAGTATCTCCTTTCTGAGCATATACAAAAGGTTCGAGAATCGAGGAATGCTGAGCGCCACGGACTCGAAGCGCTTACAGTATGATTTAGTGATCGCTGTAGCGAGATGGAGAACGAAACTCACGTCGAAGCGGAGCACCTCCCGCCCCTCGCCAATCCCATCTCGAGGAAGAGAAAGCGCGAGCTCTTGGACTACGTGAGTGTGCCGCCGATGCCGACAGCGGGAGGAGAGAAGGAGAACGCGCTGGCGGCGGGCGCAAGTGACCGGGACGTGAAATACCGGAAAGGCGGCAACCGCTCGCGGAAGACCAAGACGGGGGCTGGTGGGAAGGTGCATCTATCCCTCGAGGACGCCATCAACGCCGCGTCGGCGCAGAACGATCGTGCGGGCTTGAATCTTGTTCCAAACGCCATCGGTCAGGCAAAACGTAGGTGACGGTGTTGCGGTGGTCATCGAGTGCAATATGAGAGGCTCGCAAAGCATGGCTTAGGGGAGGAACGAATGGCATAAATAGGGTTGTTGACCGAGGCCAAAGCCCTTAATTTCATGTTCTTTTGTGAACAATCAGTCGTTAATGAGCTCCTATGGCTTACCCAAGGGGGAATGAATATACGCGAGCACGATTGGTTCGGTCCCGTCGCCTCTGTATTCTGGAAATACCGGCATTTTTTATGCGACCTCTGCTTCAAATCCATTCTACATCCTGACGGCACCAAATTTTGATTTCTGAATTCTAAATTCTACATTTGAAGTACAAGTCATATAAAAAATCCCGGCATTCATGGCCCTCCGTAATACTCCCGAAGGCAACATATCCAAAAACTAGGTCAGTCGGATCACTATAGCTAGTATACGACCTGTTCTGCACCCAAGCACCGAAAAACAGCCGAACGCGAGCCAGTGGGTCATCTCAGGGTGCTAATACAAAATCGTGAGAGCGAGAACTTGCAAAAATGGATTTATATGTAGGATCACCCTAACCGCCAGGACGCAGAACGGAAGTCTGAATTGACAGATCTGGTTGAAATCCAGCTGGTTGCCGCCCAATAATTTGGATTCATTCTTTTGTCCGGCCGGCTGAATGCGCAATACATTCTCTGTCTTTCCGCCCATCTCTGCTATTATGCTTCCGCCACGAACCATCGCAGACAACGACGATGCCGAATCGGAAACTGAACGACAACGTCGCCTTCGACGTGAAGCTCAGAGACGACGCCGCAATAACGAGCGTCGAGAACAGCACCGAGCGTGAAGATCGCCGGAAGCAAGACACGCATGCTTGACTTTCACGCTCTGTGCTGTCCGATGAGCACCAGAATCACCGTGAGGATATCGCATGCCGTGCTAATCACCGAGACTCCATCAATAACACCCGAAGAATAGATTCGAGTGCACCGTGGTGGGAGCGCGTCGCCATCCTCAACGCCTCAGACCGCTAAACCTCTCGGCCTCCTGTGGAACAGAAACTGTAAAATATGTGGTATCAAGGTGGGCACAATCCCTTCACTGAGCTCTGAGGCTCTCTAATATACAAAAACAACAGGCACTGACAGGTGAAAGAATTCACGACTTTTCAAAAATCTCAGAAAATCTGATAAATCGAGAAAAATCATTGCTTGTATTATGCTGTATAGGCATTGAATCGCGGTCAGTACACTCCGGTTTTCTCTTCCCATGCCATCCTAACAGATTATGTTTAAGCCTTCCGAGTTACTAAATCCCTACAACAGTCACCGCCTGCGGAAATTTATTCTGAAGTGTTCCAGTTCCGCGGGCAGGGATAATCAAAGTACACGTGCAACACTGCCTCAAATCTTCCAGCCGGGATTGTCGTTGAATTGGGAGACCGTCGAAACTGCGAACGCAATGTCGGGCCTGGTACCCATTGCGGCGTACATAAGGGATCCAACGGCTTCGCGGTATGGAACATTCTTCATCATGGCAATATCCTTGATGCTCGTGGGCGATTTGGATTTGCTGAGAGGAAGGTTCGGGTCGAGAGGCATCGCACTTGCCTTCAGATCATTGAAGTTGAATCGTGTGATAATTGCCTCGATATAGGCATGCTGTGACAAAGCGAGCGTGCGCTCTGCAAAGTCCCGAGTAATCTTGATTCCAAGTAGCCAATTAATTGGACCAAGATCAGCGAGCTTGTACTTTTTTGACCTTGAATTTCGGGATCTGCAGAAGGGAACTTCCCAAAATCATGCAGTCGTCGACATGAATCGCAAGTATGAGGATATGGTTTTCTTCCTCCTTGAAGAAGACACCATGGTCGGATTCAGATCGTTTGAAGTGAAGGTCGGCTAGGGTTTCGCAATGGAAGTCATACAAGTTCTTCGCGCCCTGCCGAAGACCCTAGATTGATTTGTGCAGTTTCAACACAAAATATTTCCCTCGCGAAGGCGTCGAACATATGCAGGATCTTTTCTGGCGCGTTGGGTCGACCTTCTGGCTCTTCTTGTTCTGGATTCTCGAAATTCTCTCCAAGAAAATCGTTCTTTGGCTGGTCTGGAACCGCGGCTGGTTACCCGTTTTGGACAATTGACCCTCGTACTCATTTTTTTCTGGGTCAAATACCCTGGCCTGCGCAGAATTGTGGAATTTACGGGAGGATCGGAATGGGGGTGGTTACCCGTTTTGGGCAACAGGCCCGGCCCTCGTACTTCTTTTTTTTGCTGAGATCCTGTAAATCGACAAGACGCCACCTTGGATGCATGCATATGTATGATTCCAGAACCTGTATTTATATTTTTCCGACATAGATCACGCCGCAGAGTGGCGCCCTTAAAAGCGCTCTGAACTCAACAATTATAAAATCAGTGTTCCAGAATGAATATGCTCTAGAGAGGAAGATGCGTTGTGTTGAAAAGAGGAAGCGGGTGGTCCCCTTCGGTGCCGGTAGGTCATTATCATATAAATCCTCATATAAGGAACCGGACAGCTGCAACTCGGCCTATTACCTTTTTACCCCCCACCACCCACTACTACCACGCCACTACTACCACGCAATGCAGGGAAAAGTAGCAGGAAAATCAAAGGACGATAAAGCTTCCAAGAATCAGTCGCGCTCCTTCAAGGCTGGCCTCCAGTTTCCTGTGGGTCGCATTCACCGTCTGCTGAAAAGGGGGAACTACGCCCAGCGTGTTGGCGCTGGCGCACCCGGTGCGTCGTCTAGCACTTCGACTTCCAATCTGACACATCTCTCCATCATCACCAGTATACCTTGCCGCTGTCCTTGAATACCTCGCCGCAGAAATGCTCGAGCTCGCCGGCAACGCGGCACATGACAACAAGAAGCGTCGTATTATGCCCCGTCACATACAACTCGCCATCCGCAATGACGAAGAGTTGAATAAAGTAAGTGGACTCCGTGGACTGGGAGCATTGCAGCTCGCTCATGCCACCCGCAGCTTCTCGACTCCGTGGTTATCTCTCAAGGCGGCGTAGTGCCACGCATTGACCCGGCGCTGCTAGGCACCGACAGTTTGTCCTTTTTCCATTCTGCCTCCTTCTGACGTAATTTTTTTCACCAGAGAAGATGAAGAAAAAGATCGAGTAACGTGGAGGCTCTTCCGGCATTCACGTCCTAAATTCAATGTTCTGTACCATCATCAGCGAAGTATGAAGTCTACTACAATTCAAAGGTTTCTGAGTTACCGAGTTGAATGCAAAAATTAGATATGGCTTGGGACAGCGGCGGCGAACATAAAATAAAGTCATTCAAATATAACTGTACAAAAAAAGGTGCTGTTGGCACCCCGTTGAATATTCTGTACTTCGAATCCATTGAATGATGGCCCTCGTGAAGCATCCCGAAAAGACAAAAGTCGCAGGACATCAGTCGTCCTGCACATGTGACCCAGATTAACCCACACCACAAGTATGCTGGAAGCTACAACACACGAGGTACGAGTGAAAAAATGTTGTAGCGTCTGTTTATAAGAGACTAGCTGGAAGCGGGGCTCAAACACTTCTAGAATTCTTCAAAAACACCGAAATCTGACCCACCAAATTGCCTTGAGGTAGTTAGGGGAAATCGGGCCTCGAGATCCCCTGCGGATTCGCCGTCCGAATCGAATGAGCCTACTTCCAAGAAAAACGATTGAGAATTGGGGTCACAACAGCCGATCTCGTGAAAATCTGGAAAGAAAAAAAAAAAAAAAAGGGCCGCGCCCTATGTTCCACAAGTAGCTGTAATCCGAGTTTCTTGGTGCCGCGGGGGTCCACTGCGTGGGGCATATGAATAATAATAATAATAAGAGAAGCGGCGGCGGCAAGAATCGAACGTAGCAGGGAGGCGGTGCTGTGAGGACCGTATTCCGTCGGTCTAGGCCTCACAACGTGACTTGGGATGGAGACCTAATTTCTCGAGCTTGATTGGGAGGTGATAGCCAGCGTGATTCTAAGCAAAACTGTCTCTTCAGATTCCCTGTTGCTGCCTTCGTCATTGAGCCTAGGGCCTTGAAGCTCTTCATTCTAAAGGGAGGCGGAGTTTGTTCGAGGGTTGAATACAAGTGTGTCTCTCCGTCCATACTCGCTATCTATCTACGGACTTATTTGTCTTAGCACTCGCCTCTTCTACGCGTTCGTCGACAATACCGGATACGAATGTAAATTGTGATTTTTGGATCCATTTGCTACGTCTTGTTGTAACTACATTATCTCAATATGCGTAGATTGCAATGAGCAATTCATATTCAATGGCGTCCGCTGAGTACTGAGGAGAGCAAAGGTCCGACCTCCCATCAGAAATATTGACCCCTTGCTCAAAGTTCATCCGCAGCCGAAGGGGAAGGCCCCATGAAGGCTGTATCTTCAATGTTGGAGCTGATGATGGATCTTGCTTGAGCAAAAGGCGGCCAATTAAAGCGAAGATGCAGGCAAGGTAACAACAGGCAATATTTAAGTGAAAGGATGAAGGCGGGGTTCACGAAGAGAGAACAAGCTATTTGAGCAGCAATCGAACTAATTACCTTCGGTAAAAACTGGACAAGCAGTCCGGTTCAAAACAATACGGAAATTTTACCGCATTACGAACTATAGTTGGAACAGATGCTAAGATGATTGGGGGGTCTTTCAAGGGGACAGGCTGTCACCAATTTCTAGGAGATTTGACCCAGAACAAGTCGAGGACCTTTATAAAGAAACTTGTGTGTGGTGAAAATCTGGTTCAACATCGCGCACAGCATTCCGTCCTTGTCGCTTATTCCGCGAATTTTGTCAGTGAATAAAGAAACTTGCGTGTGGTGAAAATCTGGTTCAACACCGCGCACAGGATTCCGTCCTTGTCGTATATTCCGCAAATTTTGTCGGATGCTAGGATGATCGAGGGTCCTTCAAGAGGCCTGTCGCAAATTTCCAGAAGATTTGACCCAGAACAAATCGAGGGCCTGAATAAAGAAACTTGTGTGTGGTGAAAATATGGTTCAACACAGCGCACTCCTGTTCAAGCAGTCGCCTGAATTTTCTCATCAAACACTGGTCAATACGACAACATCGATCGCATTGTTCAACATTAGTCAGTTTGCGAGTGCTTCCCACCTGGGCAATCCAATTGCTGGAACGTTCATGTTGGTTGCCCCTGAGTTTGGTTAAATCTCGATTTATTAGGGGGCGAGGCACAGTTCGGACAGGATTTTGAAGGGAAATAAATCGAATGGCTTGCCAAAGCTGCGTTATGATCATGTCTCCAGACGATTGAAAGGAAAAATTTGGAATATTGGCCGCTTTGTAAGGCATGGAACGAGTCCACCCGCGGGTGACTCGGATCCGCTGTTGTAGTATTGACCTCGCGTCCAGTCCAGATGGGGACGGGTCTGAAGGTTATGTTTGGTTACACCGGACTGTGTATTTATTGAAAGTCGTAACCGATCTCTTCAGTCTGAAGAGAACGGTTACAGTGTGACTCTGAACTCTTGACCTACAACAGGTTATGGGAACCCCGGACGTTTTCACGACGCGCTACCCTTTTAATCAGCTCGATAGAAAAAACTGGAAGACTTGTTCATACAAGGCGGAGAACAAACTCGAGGATGAAGATCGATGGAAGTACATCGTCGGGCCGCCTGTCTCGGAGACAATGATCGTTCAGCGCCCAGCACCATCGCCAGCCACGGGGACGGTCAACACAGAGATCGTCAACCCAGATTACGCGGATTGGAAGAATGGAAACGACAAGACGATGCGAAGGATCGTCGAGATGGTTCAGGATGACCAGGTGCAGTACATCGAGCACGCCACGACAGCCCAGGAGATGTGGAATAATCTTCCGGCGATTTACGAGGCGGTAGGCATGCAATCGATCATTGCCGTATTCCATCGGGTCCGGCGGTCCAAGCGTCAAAAACCGATGCCAAATAACACGCAGTGTGTTGCGTGAATTCCCGACGCTATTGACACAGAAAGATTCGCATTGAGCAGGGCTATCCATTTCTGGCGAAGAGCGGCTGGAAAGGGGACCCAGTGACTTTACACCAAATCTTTCTTTGCTGGAAGTGTTTTTTGACGGGAATTCCCGACACTGTTGAGTCGGCCTGGCCGAAATATAGCACCGCCTCTGTCAAGAATGAAGAGCTGCCAAGCCCCTGGATCAATGACCAGACCAGCAGGAGGAAATCAGAGGAGACAGTTTTGTTCAGAATCGCGCTGGCCATCACCTCGAATTCAAACCGAAGGAAATTGTTCTCCATAAAATATCACGTTTTGTCGGCACAGTTCCAAATAACGCGCAGTGTGTTGCGTGAATTCCCGACGCTATTGAGTCCGCCCGGCGCAAATACAGCATCGCCTCTGTCAAGAATGAAGAGCTGCCAAGCCCCTGGAAGTCAAACCGAGGAAAATCGCTCTCCATAAAATGTCACGTTTGGCCGGCGTCTGTATTTTTCTAAGAGTCCACAATGTATGAGCATGTAATCGAGAAAAAGAGTTGGCAGTCTGTGTGCAAGGGAGAAAATGATACATATCAAAGATTTTATCAACCACAACCCCCAGTTGCCTTACTTACACCAGCTCGCTATTTATTGTTCCCGACCGCTTTTCAGATCATCTCGAAAGCCTCTACTGTCTACGAGAGACTAGATTGTGACCTATCTTCCCCATTTTTTGGTACCAGGAAGTCGTTTCTGTCAGAAAAGCCATAATTATTGTTTCGTGGTACGGCACGACAGCTGATTCAACACTGGATTGACGTGTTATTCCGCTCAAAAAGCCCCAGACTGGGTGGAAAGAGACCACAGTTCGGGGAGCCCGGAAACAAAGTTTGAGTTCTGGGCGCTTATGTAAGGGCCTCCATATTAGTAAGAGTGTCTAAAAACCGAAAGGAGTGACCGGTCGCTCTTATCGAGTGCTTTTACTTTCCACAGTGCAATAGTGCTGTTATAAATTCATCAACGGCTTGCGAGCTGCATTCTTGGACGATCCGGACGAGGTTGATCCAGATGTCATAGAGAGACTCCGAAACCCATCAGAATTTATGATGAGCACGACGAAGCGAGCATTCTTGAACTCGGAGGTTTCCCGAGGATTTAGCAATATCTCAAGGCGTGGACACTGCGCCAGGATCCCGTGGAATATGGAGCGGAGATCCATTCCATCATACAGAGAAGCATATTACATTACATCGTCAAGATGTGACCGATTCGCCGAGCACTCAAGATCCTCATGTTTATGAAAAGAACGAGTCCTACTTCACAAGTCCTCGTAATCTTGATATGTGGTCTAACTATACATATATCTACCCATACATAGCCTTGCTGAGAGTTTGATCTTGTTCTCATCGTTCCACTCCATCGGGAGCCCCCGAATATCAAAGTCAAACACCCTGACCCACATTGCAATTCGCTGCACCGTGGCAAGAGTCACCGCAGAGGGAACAGATGTGTAGGGCGTGGCCCTTCCCTGACGCAGGACAGTTAGCGCAATTGAATCTCATACTGTTAATTTGTACCAATGATTCCCTTGTCATCTTCGCCCAATGATGGAAAAATAAGTTCTTGTAGCCAAAAGACTGAACACCTCTTCAATGTATCTGTAGCATCGCTGTACTATCTTCTTGTTGGCTCTAGAGCTCACGAGGAACGGTGCATAGCAAAATTGATGGTATCTTCCAAAAAAGGCAAGACATTTGATCTTGCCGCAACTGTATATGCGCCATTGGATCCATATTGTTAGAGCCTTATTTTTGGTCCCCGAAATATATTTTTCTCGATTTATGGGACTTTCTCGGGAAATCCCGAGGCTTCGGCAACCTCCTTTAGCCTCGGCAGCATCGGCATGTTGAGTTTCTGCGGCAAAAAGAAGCGCTTACTATCATAGCCTCCCAATGACAGTGCACCCTGATGTGGTAGTTTCCCCAATGGCGCTCTTTTGTTCAACTTCCCGTTCCATGAAAAATCAGAGAACTGTATGAGTACTATCCAACATCGTATAAAATCTTTCGACGCCCTGACCGCTAGATCGTACGCGAAAAATCGAATGGTAAATTTTGTGACACTTTTGTGACCCTGCCAAAACGCCGCTCAATCTCACTACCACATCATCGGAGTATGCATGTCTTCCCACAGATGTCGTTAAAAAGTCTGAAAATATTTGAGCTTATTGCCAGGATGTATACGATTTCGAGTCTTTGTGCCTTAAGCGCATACCTCACTCCCCTCAGTGTCTGAGAAAAAAATAAATGGGTATTTTCTGAGAAATTGAGTTTCTGGAATTTTTACTGAGAATTGGATTCACATCGGGGCCTACAAGTTGGGCATTTTGGGCATTTTTGAGCCACTTAAACTTGCAGCTAAAAACAGTACCGAGCGCGGCCAAAACATTTACTGTTTGGGATGTATTCAAAGAATTACCCATAACTCGGCCAATTCTCAACGGATTTGCCTGAAAATAAGCTAGATTTGCTAGGCTAATTCATGCGGAATTAGTCATAGAAACCAACCTGTAAGAATATTGTATGGTAGAGGATCTTGGATTTTGGGGTTGAATGCCATCTGGCAAGCTCAATACTTGTATTTGTATGGAGTTGGAAAGATGTCATAGAGCCGGAAGTTCATATAACTCAGTCTATGGTACTTATACTCACTTTGGGACAATGTGCAATCAGTCTGAACTGGAAATATTTGTGAGGATTGAATGCAGCCATGACCTCTACGAAATTATGCCTTTATGGCATCTTTTTGAATCTATACAAGTCTGGCGTCTTACAATTCGAACAAGTCCTGAGCTTGCTGGATGGCATTCAACCCCAAAATAGCCCAAAATCCAAGTTCCTCTACCGTACAATATTCTTACAGGTTGGTTTCTATGACTAATTCCGCGTGAATTAGCCTAGCAAACCTAGCCTATTTTCAGGCAAATCCGTTGAGAATTGGCCGAGTTATGGGTGATTCTTTGAATACATCCCAAACAGTAAAATTTTTACTGTTATTAGCTGTAAAATGGTGTAATATCGGATTCCTTACCATAGAATGAGTGCGCAGGGACAGCCATAGAAAATTTAACCCTCTGCGACTCAAGTGGTGTAATATTGCTGTATTTGGGCATGCAGATCTGACTCCACAAGAGTATTTTGATTTGTCCTCGTTCAGAAGTGAAATGGGTACGATTTTTTTGGTGAAATCAAGTTTGTGGGCTTGGAATGAGTACTCTGAGAGACCCGCAGAAAATTTGTCAGAATTGTCCAAATACAGAAAGTTTTACACAACTTGAGTCGCCGGTGGTTAAATTTTCTATGGCTCTCCCTGAGCACTCATTCCATGGTAAGGAACCTAATTCGAGCGATAAATCTGCACCCATTCCACGTTTGAACGCGGACAAAGCAAAAAACGCTTGTGGAGTCAGACCTGCATGCCCAAATACAGAAAATTTTACAGAACTTGAGTCACTAGTGGTCGAATTTTCTGTGGGTCTCTCAGAGCACTCACTCCATGCCCACAAACTTGATTCCACCAAAAAATTCCTACCCATTCCACTTTGAACAAGGTCAAAGCAAAATACTCTTGGGGAGTCAGACCTGTATGTCCAAATACAGAAAATATTACACCACTTGAGCCGCAGGGGGTTAAGTTTTCTCTCTCCCTGAGCACTGATTCCGTGGTAAGGAACCTAATGCGAGCGAGAAATCTGCACCCATTCCACTTTTGAACGCGGAAAAAGCAAAATACGCTTGTGGAGTCAGAACTCCATGCCCAAATACAGAAAATATTACACCAGTTGAGCCGCCGCCAGTTAAATTTTCCAAGGCTCTCCCTGAGCACTCATTACAGCTAACGTCAGTACCGAGGGCGCGAACGAAAAATTACCGTTTTTGGAAGATTTTGATCCTCGCGAAAGAATTCGCCATATCTCGGTGGGTACTTCACGGATTGACTTGTAACCTAGCTAGATCTTCTGGAATAATTCAAGCGCAATTAGTCATAGAAACAGATCAGCGAAAATATTATATTATGCATGGGCTGGCCAAGACAGCCTTTCGGGGCAGAAATTGTGTCTAGAGATCCCAGACCATGGCCGATTAGGCTGATTTTTTGAGAGGAAGTACTTTCATACATTAGACGTAATGTCATAGAGTCAAAAATATGAATAATTACCCCAGGGAACTTTGTAGTAGGCTCAAAAATATTCTGGTAAGGAGATGTTGAACAAGCTCTAGCTACCTGACCCCTCCACCAAATCTGCCGTGGAAACAACCTAGGGGGACCTGCTGTCCCCCTTTACACTCCTGGCAGAAAGAGTTGGACACAGACACGTCTCGGAAACACTAAAATTAGGACGCGTCGTGTCCATTTTCGGCCACCATCAAGTCGCAGGATCACTTCGGGCCAGCCTGTACCAACTTGGCGAGCGCATCCTTCAAGAAAAATAGGTCGAGCGGTGAGAGGCCCTTCCTCCCCTTCAATCCTCGTCCCTGGTCGAGTAGCAGGTCGTGCAGCACACGCTGCACGTCCTCCACGGTGCCCCGTGAAATGATATGAATCATTTCCATGTTGAAGCCTGTCGGAAATTTGTAATTTTCGCTATAAGGGGCTATAAGGCCTTATAAGGCCGTAAGAGGATTTGCTCTTATAAGGCGGTCTAAGAGAAGCGAACCTGGCCAAGATTCCAGCATTTTTCATAATAACACCATAATTGCTCTTCCCACCTCTGGTGTGGATGCCTTACAAGGACCAGCAAGGCCCTCCAAGATTTGTGCCACCCTCATAAGGTTTTGTGAGAGGCGTCGGCATCTTATGATGGCATCACAAGGCCGTGTAAGCCGATCATCTTATAAGGGACGGATCAAATTTCCGACATCCCTGCGCGAAGAAGAGGGCGCGGTGCGCGGAAAGGTCAGTGCCCATGATGTTGCGCAGAAAGGCGTCGAGTGGGTGTTTGGTCTCGATACGTGAGACTGTGCAGTCAACGCAGGAGTGATCGCTGCGGTGGATGTCGTACCAGATATGCACGGCGCACCGGACGCCGGCAATCGTATTCTCACACCCTTCACAAATTAGTGGATGTGCCACCGAGACGTCGTGAAATACAAAGGTTTTGGGACGAGGAATTGCCGCGAAGGAAGGGGTTGTCTCGTCTGGAGATACAGGATGATCAAGGGGCTAGGTGAAATAATTCGCGTTCCTTACCACGGGTTGAGCCGCGCACAATGCACTGAAAGTTCTTTTCCAATCTGGCTGGATTTTTGGGAGGGTGCACTGTCATACCTTTTGAAGGGGGTGATAGAGTCAGAATTATAGATTTTATCCTCAGAAACTTGCTATGGATATACTTCCGGTCAACATAGCTCAGATCAAGATTTCTCAGCAAATTTATAATTCTGACTCTATCACCCCCTTCAAAATGTACAACAGTGCACCCTCCCAAAAATCTAGTCAGATTGGAAAAGAACTTGCCATGCTACAACATGCTGAACTAATTATCCTGACAGAATGCGCCATAAATCAAGGTAATCCGACGCAAAATGAGGGAGATACGAGGGAATCGGTCGCGGATTCCAAAATGTGTCCAAATCGGGAATTTTTCTGTCGCGCCTTCGGTTCCGACATTGGCTGTAAATGCTATGTGGGCCCCTCATTGCACTTCATGCCCACGAACTTGATTCTCGAAGCAAAATACTCTTGTGGAGTCAGAACTGCCCAAATACAGAAAATTTTACACAACTTGAGTCGGCAGTGGTTAAATTTTCTGTGGGTCTCTCAGAGTACTCTTTCCATGCCCACAAACTTGATTCCACCAAGAAATTCGTACCCATTCCACTTTGGAACGAGCACAAAGCAAAATACGGTTGTGGAGTCAGAACTGCCCAAATGCAGAAAATTTCACACAACTTGAGTCGCTAGTGGTTAAATTTTCTGTGGGTCTCTCAGAGCACTCATTCCATGCCCAAAAACTTGATTCCCCCGAGAAATTTGTACCCATTCCACTTTCGAACGAGGACAAAGTAAAATACTCTTGTGGAGTCAGACCTGCATGCCCAGATACAGAAAATTTTACACAAGTTGAGTCGCTGGTGGTTGAATTTTCTGTGGGTCTCTCAGAGTACTCATTCCATGCCCACAAAATTGCTTGCACCGAGAAATTCATACCCATTCCACTTTCGAACGAGGACAAAGCAAAATACTCTTACAGAATATTTTACACAACTTTGAGTTGCTAGGGGTCTGGATAGTGTCCCGGCGTGGAAAGATGAACAGACAGGTTATGGTAAATACGAGAACATGGGACAAACAGATTGCGGCAAAGCTGATACGGATGTCTTAACTAAGCTGGCAACGTCTCAAATTCTGATTGGCTGCATATGTTTGAATGGCCGCGTCCGTGCAGGCGATATAATCCTCAGACGGGCACAATAAGGTGGACGGCTGAGATTTTCTCTTATGGTACCGTAGGCTGCAACTGCAGGGACGTTCTGTAGCATCTTATATCTTTGAAATTGTATGGTGTGCTTCACTTAGCCACCACCTAAAGTTGACTAGTCCCAAATCCGCCGGAGGCCAAATTTTTTTCTTCATACCCCTCTGGAGCAGACAGAACACGGATATCAGGTCTCTACGAGCCATTTGGCTCCCTTTTATGGCTGCAGGTATGCAATTTATCACTTTCCAGCATATTCTTGACAAATGTTCGTACATTCCTTGTAAATTTCAACCGAATTCAGAGGTATATTGGAGTCATAATCTCATCGATAGCATGTAATACACAAAGCGCATCCTAGCTGTTATCGTGGATGAAGCCCACTGCGCGTCTCAATGGGGCGGCGATTTTCGGCCCCATTACGCGCTTCTCGACAGGCTCCGTACTTCTTTGCCTGTTGGAACACCTGTACTGGCTACGTCCGCTACACTTAACCCCGAGGCTCTGAAGGAGATCTGTACTGGACTGAATCTAGAGGAGGAGGAGGAGGAGCGAGCGAGTGCCACAAAGTAGCTGTAGTGCTCGGATTGACCTAGAATTTTGATACAATGCACTTATGGGTATTCCGGAGGGCAGCAAACACCGGGATAGTGAATGTGGCTTGTATTTCAAATTTATTGCTGTTGGGGAAATTCACCCGATATCCTACCTGATTTCAAGGAGTCAATGTTCACATGGCTGGAATCTATCATCAAGTGCCAGTTACCTTTCGACACGAGCGTCGTCCAAGAGCCTGACGGACCGCTCAAAGCACCTGACCTACCGGAAGGTCGCATGGATCCTCGATTGCACCGAGAACCGCGCGTGAAAGATATGTCAGAGGAAGGGTTTCAACACGCCTTCCGTGAAACTGTCCATGACCTTGTAATCCTGTCAAATTGGCATGAGCACAAAGAGACATGTTGGAAGCACCTCAAGAATGGTGAACCTAGAAACGACGAGTCTTGTCGGATGAGGATCAACGGCAGTACGAACCCGTTTACGCACCTGGATCCCGAGACCGAATCGATAATGTTGAGAAGATTGCATCCTCGTATTAACAACTATAATGAACTGATCATGTTCCTGCTGAGGTGCAACATGGATATCAAGTACATAGGCTCCGGAGAAGCAGCAAAGCGTTGGTGTATTACGTGACCGAGTATATCACGAAGGGTATGTTGTCGACCAATGTCGGCCTGTCTGCGGTGGAATACGCCCTGAAGAGAAACAATGAGAAATTCACAGGCACGGGAGCAGCTGGCTCAAGCGAAGGGGAGATAAATAAGAGTCTTTTCACAAAGACAGTTATGGCACTCATGTCGAAGCAAGAAATGACCCACCAGCAGGTCATGAGTTACCTGGTCGGCGGAGGCGACTACTATTGAAATATTATTGTACCCTCTAACCTCAGGTAGGCTGATGGGCGACCGTAATATTATTTTGTGGCTGGCCTAGGACTGGGCCGACGGTCGTGATAATATTTCAACCCCAACAGAATTGCAGTCGGACCATCAGTAGTTTGAGAGCCAAAATATTATTGCACCTGCTGACCTCATGGTGGCCGATGGGTGGCAGCAATATTATGTTGCAGGCTAGCTGGCAGTGGGCCAATGTAAGGAAGAATATTCTGAACCCAACCTGGTTGGATTTGGCCCATCGATAGGTTGAGAGCCTAAAATATTATTGCACCTGCTGACTCAGGTAGGCTGATGGGCAACCATAATATTATTTTGTGAATAGCCTAGCACTAGGCAAATAATTGTGATAATATTTCAGCCCCAATCGAGTTGCGTTCGGCCTATTGTTAGTTTGAGAGCCTGAAATATTATTGCACCTGTGGACCTCAGGTTGGCTGATGGGCAACCGTAATATTATTTTGTGAATGGCCTGGTATTAGGCCAATGGTCATGATAATATTTCAGCCCCAACTGAGCTGTGTTTGGCCCACCTAATAATCCGAAAGAAACCCACTAATTAATGAGGGGAGTATCCCCATATCCCTTCAATTAGTGGTGATTTTTTGAATTTTGTATTAGGTAAACCCGCCATCAGCGCCAGACCATGGGCTTCGAATCGCCCATACCACTATTCCCGGTCCAGGAGTCGTTATCCTGTAAACGATCAGAAAGCGATACCAATCTCAAGTCTGAACTGTAACCCACCTTGTTCTTTATTAATGCATCAACAGTAAACTCCTCGAGCAATTTATTCCATTTTGAATGGCTGAGATCAACGATGTAGGCTGTCGGCTTGAGAGGAACTGGCCAGAACGTGGGGATCTCAGTTAAAATTTCGATTCGCTCGACATTGGAACGACGATCGGAGGAAAGCTTGTGAGATACATCACGAGCCATCGAAGAGATGTAGGGATCCATCCAAACTGTGTCGGACTCGTGCAGAGTGGACGGATCGGTGTCAGCATCTGAGCTATCGGCTGAACATTATCAATTAGTGGCGAAGCATGGCCGACAAGAATTGAACAAAAGGCGCACAAAAACATGACCCGGGGGACGTGGGAACACTCATACTCTCATCGACGACTGGAACTGGGAGGAACGTTAGGAGGTATTGGACATGAGAACCACATAACGCACCTGGTGGTTCGGGTTCTGAATCCGAGTCGGACAGGACAATGACGTCCCGATCATTTTCTCGGACAGTGCGCGTGCGAGGAGGCACCGACGCCGGTAGAGAAGCTCTGTTTTCACGCCCAGACCCACCAAAAGCGTGTTTGACGCGTTAAATTCGCGCTTGATATGGTTTAGAGGTTCTGAAGGTCCTGGAGAAGACGAAGATATGACAATCACGTCATGCGCGGAATCCCCGTGACCCCGTTTTTCAAGGAAGCGCCGCAGTGCCACGACGTCAATCGAAGCATTGTCCAGAAATAGGTGAGGATTTTTACTGATGTATGACCCGCTGTACATCTGGAAAGGCATTTCAGGTGTATACGACGACAGCGGGCGACAAAGTACTCACATGGTCCCGGAATTGCTTGATGACACGGTTTGTTAAGCCATCAATCAGCTCATCATCGGCCGGTGAATGGCTGGTCGACATCCCCGACACGTTGTGGAGGGCCAGCGGCGCGGGGGCGGGAGCAGGTCGATGGTGGGAGGAAGAAAAAATAGACTGCACAGCATTCCTGACCGTCGCGTACCAACGCGTCCCCGATTTGGAAGTGCCGTGCTTGGCGCGAAGGGCGGCACTTGTTAGAATGGGACTCCTAGAGGACTCGAACGGCTCGGACAAACCCGCAGATGAGGGGGAACGCTAAGATTGCAGATTCTGTACATGATGTTTGTACGTATTAGATATCAGTAGCGAAGTCATTGAGCAGTACAAAAGCGGACGATTTCCAACACTCCCACTCTGCGAGATAAGCAAGCTCCCACTGAAACAAAAACAAAAGCAGGAGAGAAATAGAAAATGCTCCCACTCAATCAAAGAAAAGCTTCATAAACAACTCCAACGTCAACTTGATCTTCTTCCCAATCCGAGTCGTCGTGGCATCCGCACTCCTGGTTGTCGCAATACCTAGTCGGAATCGCAGTCGTGAATGTCCGAACGCCAATTGGAACGAATGTGGGAAGGAGAGGGACGACGGCAACGAGGCAAGAAAGATGAATGACCCACATAAGTTTAGTGGACCGCATGTGAATGTTCATTAGCGCCAGGACGGTCGAGAACCCAAGCCTTGATCTCCTTCGGCATATCTGCAACGCATCGAGCGGCTATGTGGTTCCGACGACCGCAGCGATGACAATGATCCTCGTGAGTGGGATCGCACCAACGAAACCTTTTTCGTCATCCTTCCCAAAAACTTGCCCATCACCGCTAGAGGTGTGAGCAGCGCGATTGCGATCGCGATGTCCGGGATTCCCGTGACCACTCCCACTCGACGCAAACACCTTTCTAGCACCACCACTGCTACGGGCTGCGAGGGCTGTCTCCTCGGATTCCGTCTTGACTTGGCTGCCAGTCGGGGTGATATAGGTCGCACCGCAAAGGACGGCTTTGACAGAGTCGAGGTTGCTTTCGCCGGCAGGCTGGGAAAGTAGGGTGTTGCGAACACTGACATAGAGAGGGTCGAGGTTCGCAAGGAGAACATCCTTGTAATAGTTGTCGGATATGGCTTCACCCAGTGCGATAAGCTGGTCACGAATTTCGGTGACCTTGTCGACATACTTTTCCACGGGCAGGGACGTGTCGTGCGTTACAGTGTGAAACGCGGTGCGGAGAGAAACACGACGCGACCAGGTGGAAGCCTCGAATTTGGCTTTCAGCTTGGCATAGAGGGCTGCGCCAGAGTTGATGCCTTTGGCAAGTGGACGAAGATCTTTGGACATGCGAGCCCAAATGATGGTCATAGTGGCCTTGTCCCTCCTATCCCAGAGAGCGGCAGCAACGGCATCTGTGGGTTTGAGGGTTTTGCCCTCGACGATTCCAGCAGATTCTCCATCAGCATTAAAGACGATGAGAATCTCGTCCTTGAAAGTATGCCAATTGTCGGAAGTGAGTTCTTCGACAGTCTGGGCCAGAGAAAGAAGGGAGAATTGGGCAGCCATGATTAAAAAGAAGCTGAGAAGCGGCCAAAAGAAGATGTCGAAAGGCGGGGGTAAGGTGGAGGTGATGACGTGCATCAGGAAAATGTTTTCAGTCTGGCAGCTCTGGCACCAGACCTGCCAGAGCCGCCAGCTCGCCAGAATCAAGTCTGGCAACATAAAAAGATAGCCGATGCCAGAACACATTCTGGCACCAGAATGTGCTCTGGCAGCAGAATGAGCCTCCATTTCTTTTCCGCTATATTGCAGGTATTCGGGCCACTGCACACGGATGAAAGAGGAGAGGACAAAACATATATTGTCACTCTACATGAGAATCTGAACCGCATCCTGTAGCCCCTCCACGCCATCCGGATCCCCGTAGTTCCTCAACGCTGTCAATTGACTGAAAATGCCATGATGGCAGGGGCCGAATAGCCAGGTGAAAGACAGGAGAAGCTGCTTCGAAAGTATCAGCAGGATCCAAACAACAACACAAAAGGCTAACGTACCTTATTTCCGGAAAAGACGCGACAATGGTGCGGGGTGATGACTTTGAAGTAGGTGGAATCATCTGGGGAGAGAACCCATTAGTCTACGCCACGTGTAACAAACAAATGTGTAGACCACATGCCGTGATGCGAAGTGCGAAGAACACCGGGTGCTGCTTGAAGGACTTGAGGAAGGACCTCGAGGGAGGGCTTGAGGGAGGACTTGAGGGAGGCTGTAAGGAGGGCTTGAGGAAGGGCTTGAGGAAGGGCTTGAGAGGATTTGAGAGGATTTGAGGGTTACTTGAGAGGCTGAAAAGTTGCGGCACAAAAGCCATCCAGGATCTTGCTGAACGAGCCCAAGATCCTATCAGAGCCCAAGGAAAGGTCAGAGATGATATTTGACAACATGTTCGAGGTGTTGAGCACATTGGAGGGGATTTGAGGACGGCGGGAGAGGACGAGGGTGCTGCGACATGGAGGGAAAGAGGAAAGCGACGTGGCAGTTACGGCGTTGGTTGACCATCAAATCACGCCATATTGATGTGGCCTCCTCTGCCCCCATGCCTCTTCTGCCTCCCACCCTTTCGCTGCCCTTGCACCAGTCCAAGCCTCGGCCGTATGAAACTCAAGCAAGCTCAAGCTCCGCACGCCATCCCGCATCCCTTCTCCTCCTCAATCGCCAAGCCTCTCACATCTCAAGCTCGAGCTCCCACACATCGTCAAGCATCTGAAGCGCTGTCAAGACACCCAAACGCGCCGTCAACCCCAACCTCGCTGTCAAACCTCCAGCGTCAAGTTAATCTCAAGCCCCCTCGTCAAATCTTCAAGCACTTGTTCACCACCTAAATCTTCAAATTTCGCAACTCACCCATCAAGCACACAGTCTACCTCCCCCCTCCCTTTTATCCGTACCACCCGTCCGCGAGCATCGCCCTCTCCGCCATTGCGCGATCGTTGCATGGTTGCGTGTGGGATCGTATCTCTTTACATCCTTATGTACCAGTGCAATCTATGACTTGGATTAGGCCTCTCCGAGGTGGTAGCTGAACCTTTAGGACTCTGCAGCATTATCTCATCATTTTTATCAAACAATAGACGCCAGGGGCGCTTAGATAAAGGCACGCAGATCACGCGATAACCGCAAAGAGGACGGCGTGATCCGGTCATAGCACAAGAGCGTGCAGCACGGCCGTTAAATCCAGTGGAGACAGGCAAATTGCAGAAGATAGCAAGGGAGGACATGGAGGAGAGAGCCAACTTTCGTATGCGCTGGCAAGATCGAGACAAAGCGATTGATCTCGGAGACTCTGATTGATATTCTCCGGGTTTCTATTTCAACCTTTGTCCCGACGGCGACAAACACAAAAAAAGAATTCAAACAGGGGAAAAGAGAAGGGAATTCAATGAAACTTGCCAGGTCATCACAGGAGCGTTCAAGAAGACTAGATTAAATATACAGCAGGATGCGCAGAGTACCAGGAGTACTTCAAGAAGTTGAGGTATTGAAATTATCATGATCTCTGTGTACATTTCCTTCCATTGTCCACACCCCTGCACCCCTGGAATTGGCCGCATTTTCAACAGTGAATCTGCATACAACCTTGCAGTCTAAGGTGTCGTGGTTTCGGGGGCATGTTGACTTCTTACACCGTCAGCAGGTGCGGACTGCTTGCTTCAGGACGGTCGTATTTGAGATGATGCAGGGTTAGTTGAAGAAGTGGGTGTACCCCCCTCCTTGTTTTTTTCTGTTTTGCTGCAAGGTCCTGGTTTTCTTGCCAGGGCTTTCATCTGTTTGCCGCAATCAAGCTATGGTTCATGAAGCACGCCGTGGTAAGCTGAAATGAACCTTCCGAGTCCTCTTCATTGTCTTTCCTGATCCGAGGATGCTCTCAGGGAGGGGCATCCAGTGGTCGAGGGCGATCCTTTGACTCCTTGGGGCATCCAGGGCAGCACCAATGGTTCCATGTTACTGACAGAGAAGAGCAGCAGTTTTTGGCATGTTTTCATACCTCAAGATACACAAAAGAGTCAATGAGAGACATTGAAAATCACAGGAGAGCAGCTGAGTAAGAAAGAAGGACGAGGCACTCCAGCGCAATGAAGGACGATTAAATTCGAGGTGGCTTGTTATTTGTCCAAGTCAGCCACAATGTTATTTGGTACCGAGCCAAGTTATTACATTCTGGATGGATTAAAAAATTTTGGGCACACTAATCTTCTCTAATCTAGTGCTCCCAACATTATTTCCATGATTTAAGAGCCCGAAAGGAAGTTGATTTTTGAGGTTTACCAGTTAACATACCAAGTAACGCCAAATAACCACCCATCTGATCGGAACATTACATGTAACCGTTGTCGGACGGTTGTCCGGGCCCAATTCTCACGTCAACGGATACAATGCCCCGAACATCAAGCAGAAATGACTAATAGCTAAAGTAGAAACGAGTGAATCTCGTGAGTGAAACGGAGTGGCCTACAGGCAGATAAATCAATAAGGTTGGGAAAAAATATCTACATTTGAATTACTTATTTTCCTGTTTTCCTTACAAAGGTTCAGCAGTTAACTTTGTGCAATGACTAATTCTGTATGACTAATTTTGTTTGTCCTTGTAGCAAAATGGCTCGAAATCCATGTTCTCCTGGGTAGCCAAACCTAAAGGTTCAGCAATTATATTTTGCATTCATTTTGGCAACGCATCGTAAGCAAGAGCGGAGATCTGGCTGAGATTTGGCTGCTATGGCTGCTATGGGTCCTATCAGGATGGCAAACTTCATAGACGTGGCTCAGTCTATCATAGACATGGCTCAGTCTATCATAGCACATGGCTCAGTCTATATTAGTCTATATCAGTCTATATGGCAACTCCCGCCCCTGTACCTTATTATGAAGACGGCTGTTTGCTATGTACTCTTTCTCGTCTTTGTTGGGCTATACGGGTCTATATTGGAATTTCAGATTTTCCTGATGCACGTGGATGTCGGAGTTTGAAAGCCTTGCAAGATTTCGACGTCTCTCTTCGCTCACAACCTTCAAAATGGTCAATCATTAGCGCCGAGCCTTCGCATGATAATACAAGTCATTCCCGAGTGATTCCCAAGTTGGGGGCAGGGAACCCCGAAATCAACGCAAATCTCAAAACTGGCGAAGTCTGGCAATGATTCTCGCACAGTCTGGCAAATTTCCGCCAGACCCGCCAGACCCACCAGAGGTGCCAGAAGCCGCCAGCTCGGGCCAGAGCAAAAACATTTTCCTGATGTGGCGATTGGTGAGGGTGTTTTAGTGCTCAGAATAGACTCGTAGCGAAGGTGTAGACGCGGGGGCCAATAACCTGTTAGAATGGGACTCCTAGAGGACTCGAACGGCTCGGACAAACCCGCAGATGAGGGGGAACGCTAAGATTGCAGATTCCGTACATGATGTTTGTACGTATTAGATATCAGTAGCGAAGTCATCGAGCAGTACAAAAGCGGACGATTTCCAACAGCACTATGCAACATCAAGCATGGCACAGTGTCGTGTTTCACCAAGTGTGCCGCCCTTCCCAATCCGGTGTGTGTGCCAGGTTTTGTATATCTTCTTCTGTGCTCCACGGTCGACGCGTCGACCGTCGTGTGACACATGTGACACCGGATCATTCGTGATCGGCTCGATGCTGATGATGTTGGTGCTCCCGCTGGTACCCCCCGCTGGACATACCCTCCCGCTGGTCAACCACGACCCTTTTCACACCTTTGATCTGCAGGGATTGTTTATAAATGCACTCCGCACCTGATGCCGAAAAAAAAAACTCACCCAAAAAAAAAAAAGTTCGGGGACTTGCAAAAAAAAAAAGTCGGGGCATGTTGTGCCCCGACTTTTTTGGTTGAAAACCAAAATCTCAAAAGTTGGGGCAGGGACCTTCAAACCATAAAATACTTGCGGAAAAGTCATTTTTTGAAAAAAAAAGTCGGGGCACACCAAAAAAATATGGCGGTCAAAATGCACATTTACAGCAATTCCTGAAAATAATGGCAAACACATTTTTTTTTTCGTGCAATTCCTAAAAAGGAAATTGCCTTCTGCTCCTCACTTCTTGCACCTTCTCGACGCCGGAGTCCCGACTCACGACAAGCCGGCCTTCCAGGGATGATTCGAGACACCTCATAAGCATTCTGGGGTCGACGCAAGAAGCTGCAGTCCTACGACTTCAACAGCGGCAGCGTGGCGCGACCCCGTATTCACATTTCGCCATAGTGATGAAGTACTGCAGGTGCGATTCACTAGTAAGACTGGACCTTGGGTATTGAATCTGTTGGTGCGTCATACAATCCCACTGCTCAAAATTTGGCTGAAGACTCTTCAAGCTAACGCCGGCTCCGACGTCTCCGACGCCGTCCTTGAACCGCGTTTTGTCATGCTACCCACAGTTACCCGTCCTCCGCGGCCAACTTCCGAGTCGACCGCAAGTGCACAGTGTAACTTCGATGATGCACCAGACTTTGCGCAGATTGCACCCACGCCGCATCTGGAAACACCCTTCCTCTAGCCGAGTCTATCGCCGGTCTATCGGTGTCTATTTGGTCTATATAGAACAGGGCAGTCTCCCATAGGCCAGATAGACACCGATAGACATTTTTTTTTTTCAGATGCGCGTGCACCGTACATCACGTCCGGGATCAGCGAAGTGGGTTGGGACGGCCCGATGCCTCATGGTGAAGGGCTGCGCGCTTGTTACGCCTGTTGCATTCGCGCATGGCTGCCGTTCACGATGGGATGTAAAGTCTGGGGTTTTCCGTGCACGCCGGGTCATCCATTCGCACGTAGCTCGTTTTGTTGCTAGGTTGATATGGGGACGACACAGGCAGGTGCTGGCCAAGGGTAAATGAGGTTTCAAAGGGGACAGGAGGACGTGTGGCGTGTCGCAGGGCCACTGCTGGCAGGCGCGACGCCGCGACCCGCACTGCCCGCACGCCCTCCCATCCCTCTAAATGCAAACCGTCATCAAATGTATTAGACGACGGTCGATGAAATCCCTCGCAGCGATCATACTATTAGCACAGTGGCACATGTGTAGTTGTAGTTGAATGAACTTCAATGAAGTGTTATGTCCTGGCTAATCATAATCTCGTACGGCCTCTGCAAGCACCCAAAAGCTCTCGCACGTAGTTCTCTCGGTCAGATTTTCCCTTCTGGATAGTTGGGACCCCATTGCAGACGCAAAGGCGGAAGCCGCAGGGAAATTTCCTTTTTGGGAATTGCGCGAAAAAAAAAATGTGTTTGCCATTATTTTCAGGAATTGCTGTAATGGGCCGCAACTTTTTTTTTCCAAATTTGGGTATGCCGCAACTATTTTGGTAAATTGACACGCATGCCGCAACTTTTTTTCCCCTTTTGGTCAACCAAAAATAGTTGTGGCAGAACGCGTCCGGCCGCAACGTTTTTTCGCATGTCCCGCAACTTTTTTTTTCGTGTTACACAAGTGTGTTTTATTTTTTTCTATCATCTAATATAAGTATTTCTGTGGTATTGCGAAGCTCATTGCTACATTCCTTCGCACGATATAGCCTGACCGAGAACCCCGAAGCACGTGCCATACGTTTCTGCACTCGATTTCTGTGCTTCGAATTCCGCAGGTTCCTACCCAGCCGCAGTTACGAGGTTCATCAATCTCAGTAGTATTATTACAATCGAATACAGTAAGCATACAGTACAGCGAAATTGACTGACCGGAAAATTCGGACCGAGTGACCGTGATGTTATAGCGTGACAAAGTTGGGCAGCGGCTGGAAGAAAATATATAAGGTAGACCCCATCCACCCTCGACAAACATCACGTGGTGTATTTCCATATTCGGCGAAACGGACAAAAACAATTAATATTGGGACTGTTAGGGCAGTTGGAGGAAATTCCTCCGACCAGATTACGGAAATACATGTAAAGAATCCATGAAAATAAATTTGAGTCTCTCAGATCCTCCTGCGTTGAGGAGTTACACTGTTCAGCAAGCCATGTCAACTCCCATCACTTTCCATCAAAGATTGATCTCAGCCAATGCTGTTGGCAGAATGTGTAACTCCTCAACGCAGGAAGATCTGGGAGACCCGAATTTATTTTTATAGATTCTTAACATGTATTTCCGTAATCTGGTCGGAGGAATTTCCTCCAACTGCCCTAACAGTCCCAATATTAATTGTTTTTGTCCGTTTCGCCGAATATGGAAATACACCACGTGACGTTTGTCGAGGGTGGATGGGGTCTACCTTACAACCAACATAGCCACAATTTCAAGCACAGCTAAGTACGCATAAGATGAGATGAAGTTTGGCCTCGGAGGAAAGACTTTGGCACCCGGGCAAGTGCTCCTTCCAGTAATCGGTGCCGAGCTGGAGTGTGGCCATCGCAGAGAGAGAAGGGAGACGCGTCGCCGTAATCGATCGCGTTCCGTCACGTTGTGATATTGTGTGACATCATGTGACTCTAATTAGCGGTAGCTTCAAATTTTTATTTGACGCGTCGAAACACCAATCTGGCATTTCTGAAGAGACAAAAGTCTTCAATATTGTTGTCCCATTCAAGAGAGTCCATTAAACCCCCAATCTGAGCAGTACAGATGTTCCACTTGATGTGGTCCCCCGCGAACCCACTGAGCGGAAGACCCCCGTATATCAAGATCCCGGTTGAAGATATAAATTGGAATTCTCGCTACGATATTTGTGTAAGATACAAGGAAGACTTTTCTACCTGAACATTAGTTTCCAAAGTGCCGGGATGTAGAGCAATCCGGGCTCAAACATCCTCACTATTTGACGCAGCTTGTCTCAAGCCTCTCTCCGAGATTGTTCGGCTTGCCGAACCGGAGACAGGCTTGCTCCGAACCTAGGTTGCTGAATAGATACCGCGACTACGGGGGTTGCTGATTAGAATTATCCCACATTGTTAAATAAACAGTCTACATTTCCCTGCACCATTTGGGACAAAAAATGTTATTTATTCTGCTGTATATATACTCGACGGGTTTGAGAATCCGCGGGTGCGTTGAAGACCCGCGGGTAACCCGTATGGGTCTAGACCCGACCCGTACAGTTTTTTTTTACGGGCCCGGGTACGGGTAAGCCGGAACATACCCGCGGGTGTACCCGTGTCCATCCCGCTCAGGACCCCTGGAAGCCCGTTTGTCCACCGTTCCAATGCTGCTCGTTCGCATGTACGCGCTCATGCTCATGAGTGCTGTAAAACCCCCCTCCCTCGCCGTTAAGCCCCCCTGCCATGTTCAAGAGCGGCTGCGGATCCGAGAGCCTGGGGCGGATGTCGTTGCCGCCGCGGCCGCCGCCGCTCATGCCCTCGTTCAAATTTACGGTAAAACCGACCTTCTTCGCAGCGCCGCCCTTCGGGACCCCCGCGCCCACGCCCTTCCCCCCTTTGCGCGGCTTGTTTCCCATGCGCTGCTCATCAAACCGCAACGGCCGCGCGCGCAAATGCGTGCGCTCGTACAGCCCGCACTTGTTGCATACGATCTTTCCTGGGTTGAGCGGCGAGCGGCGCCAGCTCGGCGGCTCGGTGGTGTGGCAGTTGAAGCACCGCCGGCGGAGGTACCGCGTCTCCTTGAACCCGGCGTCTTCCGTGAGCTGTACGCCGAGGCCAGCGGGCGGGTAGCCCATGCCGCCGCCGCCGCCACCCATGTGGTGCTCGAGGTGGCCCGGGTGGGCTTGCGGGTGGTGCGCGGGATAGCCATGGTGTGGGTGCTGTTGGAGGTGTGGCCTCGCGTCGGAGCTCGCGTCATGCTTAGACTCGGGGCCGTACCCCGTGTGGTCGCCGCCGTGGAGGCCGCTGGGAGCCTGGGGCTGGTGGTGCGAAACGTCGGGGGAAACGCAGCGGGTGTACGCGGCGAGGTCCTCGGTGTGCTCGTGCTGTGCATAGGGAACGTAGACGGGGTCTATGTTGTAATGTTGAGTTGGGGACGCATAGTTGCGCATAGTGATGTGCTGGCTTGGCTTGGCCCGGAAACCATGGCCCTGGCCTGGCTTCATCTGGCTTTGGCTTGAGGAATCCCAAGCCAGGGCCAGGGCCAAGGATCCTGGCTTGGCCTGGCCTGGCCCTGGCTTGAGCCATGGCTTGAACCACAAATTTTGAAACCTACCATGGCTCGTCTCTGACACTTTTAGTTGACTATGGGTGGTGCTTCATGATCAGAAAGTACATGATACCTTCTCAAACACAGATATTGACTGCAATCTTAGCATTTGAACTTGTTCATCTGAAACTGGTTGTCCCAATTTGGGCAGACTCAGTCGACATTGTAGTTGAATGGGTGAGTTATTAATCTGATGTAATTAATGGGATGCTAGAGGAATATCCAGACATAAAAATTGATGTCTGGGGGTGATTTACAAGCACAAATTGCAACCCTGGCTGAGCCCTGGCTTCATGGCCTGGCTTGGCTTCGAAAATCTGAAGCCAGAAGCCAGAGCCAGCTCAAGCCAGCTGTCTGGCCTGGCCTGGCTTCGTGAAACCATGGCTTGGCTGGCTTGGCTTCTGGCTTCAAGCCAAAGCCAGCACATCACTAGTTGCGCATTAGAGTGTATCTCTATTGTGGGCGGGGATGGTGCAGGGTTCGGGACGTGTTGTCGAGTGCAGCTGTCTAAACACAGTGAGTGTCGTCAGATAGAGAAACTCGAAAAACTGCGTGCGAAGAAAAGATGTGACTTGTGACGGCGTTGCGGATCACAAGTCAAGTGGCGGAAGATGTCCTCCATCGGGCGTCTACCTTATCTTACGCTTACTCTAGCCGGCAAGAGGCGGTTGATCTCCACCGTTGCAATGCTCCTTGCAATGCCTGTTGCTCTTTCAGTATAGACTCTTAAATCTTGTCTTAAATACACATCTAGCTGTGTTGAGAGGTTTGTTTACAGAACCAAACAATCTCCTTATTTGGGGGGTGGGTCCCGTGGGAACGAGGTCCGCGATAAGGAGGTATTCAAATGGCCGATTATCGCCGATATTCACGTGCCATGTTGAAAGGATACCATCCAAAATTTGCCAAAAAGAACTGATCCGCGAATTCAAAGTCGACTCCGGAATGAATAAACCAGTACCGCAATATGAGACTCGCCCGAAGAGAATGGCACAAATGGCCCGAGATTATCACAACTCAATCCAGGAAAAGGATGTCTTCGATGAATACGGAAGAATGATGGCAACGGAAATCACCCTCGAAAAATGTGACGTCCATCTTTCAGAGTCTGAGTTCAAAGAGATGGATAAGGAACTGACAGTCGAAGATCTGGTGGAGGCACTCAGACTCTCAAACAATGGTAAGGCCCCTGGTATCGATGGGCTACCATATGAATTTTACAAAATTTTGGACCTTTTATACCGCCAGTCTAAAGGCAGTGACCATGAGACATTCGATATAATGAGCTTCCTGAGGGAACTCTACAAAGATATTGAACTATACGGAATTGCCGAAAGCTCAAAGTTCAACGCCGGATGGATGTGCCCTATTTTTAAAAAGGGAGATAAGGCCTTGATCAGTAACTACCGACCAGTGACACTTTTAAACTGTGATTACAAGCTAATGACGAAGACATACTCATTACGATTGATGAAAGTGGCGCCATCACTAGTACACCCAAACCAGGCAGGCTTCATGAAAGGACGGAGAATTGAGGACCAGGTAAAGCTTGCAAAGTTCCTGCTGAATTATGCAGAAGCCGCAGAAGAAGACGGAGTTATTATAGGCCTAGACCAGGAGAAGGCATACGACAGAATCAACCACACATATCTATTGCGGGTACTTGAGCATATGGGCTTCCCAACAAAATTTCGGAGCACAATCAAGGCATTCTACACTAATGCGGAGACCATGGTGATGATAAATGGAGAGTTAAGCAAGCTATTTATAGTGACTCGAGGAGTCAGGCAAGGTGATCCCCTCTCATGCTTATTATTCAACTTAGCTATCGAGCCTCTCGCAATTTTAATACGAAAATCCGAGCTCAAAGGAATAAAAATACCCGAGACAGACAAAGATGTTTGTCGGAGCCGTTCGAGTCCTCTAGGAGTCCCATTCTAACAACTCTCATGCAGAATTTTCGTCGACAGGGGTTTTGCGTCAACTCCAATACAGGTCACTCCAGTCTCTCCAATCCATGGGCGATTCAATGTAACCCCGAGCCAAAACCGTCGACACTTGAACTAAGTTTTAGCACCTCAGCGGCACCCCCATCAAAACGTCGAAAATTGGACCCGGATTGGACCCATTCGGCGCCACTACGCGAACAAGTCAGACGGCCGAGTCCGCCGCCAATGGCCTCCGATGATGCGCAGCGCCGGGCCTTCGACTATAACCCTGCCGATGTTCTTGACCCGACATGGGTGCATCGACTGGATGCCGAGCAGCTCGTCACAGCGGGATACGCTTGGGACGGGGGACACGGTCTATATTCGCATCATGAAAGAGGGTCTCGCCCCTTTTCTCCGCGTCCTATCCAGCTGGAGTGCCGCACAGCACCAACTGCTCCGCCTCACATTGGATCCACAGCTCATCTTGAACGTCGAGAACCCCCGGCGGCAGTACTGGACTATGAATGCGAGCAAAGCCGGGGCCAGGGCTTCGGAAATGGAAGGACCGAGGATGACGCTGCGAAGGTGCGTGGTCCCTCTGGACCGTCGGGCCGCTCCAAGTGATTATCTGCAGAAACTTGGTCCTCCAGCCACTCGGCCCACTGTTTTGATTCCGGTTAAGCGCACGGCAGACGCCCTCCGTGAAGCTTCGCCCACTAAACGCCGGCGGCCGTTGCGCACACACAGCGAAATGGGTCGTCGCAAGAAAATGATTGCAGGAGCTGGTAGCGACGCAGATATTTCGGAGTAAATTTGGGGGCCTCGAATATGTACACTGAGTCGGAAAAAGTATTGGATCAGCCACTTTCAAAAGTTGAACGCTCTCCTTGGCCACAAAAACATACATATAAAATGCATTCTATACTACATTAATGACACTTTGAGCCATACTATTTGCCACTAAAAGGAGAAGGCCAGGCTCGCTGCCCTCTGGTGCGCGCGTATATTGATCGTATAAAGCGTTCTGGCTCACCTGTGTGGTCAAATACAATTTCACTTAGAGAACTAAAATCAACCGAGAAAGAATTCAATGTCCGCTTTGAATGTCTCGCTGCCTCAAGAGAAATAATTAGAGACAGGAATTCAAACTCACGCCGGGAACTTTTTCAGCACGTGACGGCGACCGCTGGGCCTGGATGAGATTGCTCCCAGTTCACTTCTTTGAAAGGCTTCATTAAAGGAGTGGTTAACCCGTCTTTAAATCTAGTATTTTTCGCCACGCGTGGCCAGCTGAATTTCCCAGCTGAAATTTCCACCGTGCCGTGTTGAGAAATTGCTCTAGACCGGTTCCACGGTAAAATCCATCGATGTTAGCCGAGAGAGTATTGGAATCGACCAGCACAGATGTTACAAGGTCTATGGGTGACATCGACATAGATTTTAGGATATGAATCACGCACTGGATCTTGACATCACGAGGGATAGTCTGTGATTGGTACTGCCAGTCCAATACACAAGGAGGTGGGGCAACTGGCCCAGGAGGCGGGGAATCTATAGCCATCATAGTAGCTTCGCTGCAATCGCCGGCGGATTTGAGGATGGTCGTCGGTCGAAGACAGGGTCCATGGGGAGAAATACAAGCCAGACGTTGCAGATAGCGCGTAAAGTATGCCGGGGAACGAGATATAAGCGATTCCGGCACAAGGAGGTGGTGGTAAGAGGTAGAAAGCACGTCGAGCGTCGACGGAGGCGGAACGCTGTCAGTTAATTTCCGATATTATGTAATAAGATTAGTGTCTCGAGGCCGGTCCGACACTCAAATTCAAACTCCGCCCCAGCTCGATTGACATATCCGAGAAGTACCAGTCTGCCTACGGCAATAAGCTCGCCTTATAAGAAAGCCGTAGCGCAGACTGGTTACGCCGGCGCTTTGACCCTCGGACCAAAGCACCGCGCTCGGACTGTGCTGAGGTTGACCTTGCTTCCGGCCGCTGGGGCGGAGGTCAAAGAGTTGTCGCGGAGACAAGGAAAGACTTACCCGTCAAGACAATATCACTTGCGACCCGGGGGGTGGATATTGTCCCGCGTCCCGCTTTCGACCTGCTCGGTGGGGACGCTCGGGTAAGTTTGGCATGACAGGCGTACCCGTGGGACTCGCCTCGCCAATTAGACTTGAGTAAACACATATTTTAAACCCGACTAATTGTCGTCGTCTAGTTGAGGTTCGCGCGCGGGGCTCGGTGTTTAGCAAAAGCAGCCTCGGAGAGGCTCGGGAGTCTATTGGGAGACGACGCGGGGTGCCGAGATGGCTAAGAGGGTAAGAGATGTTATATTGGAATGAGGTTGAGATATAGATGGAGAGGCAGGTCGCGGCGTTTAGTGGCGCGCATGCAGCATCGCCTGGAGTAATGCCGGGTGCTTGCGGATGTATATGGAGAACGTGTTGGAGGCCCATCGGCCAGACGCCTGTATGATGTGTGGGGGTGCACCGTCCTCGGCAAGTGCGGTGGCACCTCCGGCCCTCATCGACGACTGGTTACGAGTCTAAGGATCATCGGCGAGGGGATCGGAGTTGGCAATAAGCGCAATATTGGTGGGAAAGTCCGAGTCTGATGCGACACGGTGCTTCCAGGCGTCGGGTTTCTTTGGGGATCGCGAGTCAGGATTATTACATAAGCAGCCTGTAATCTGTAGGCTTCTTAGCAGTGCGTGAGAGAATTTCACGACGAGGAGGTGGTGCTACCGTGGCCGGCTGAGCGGGATTGGAATTTTGCTCCAGCTGTGGTGGTTCCGGCGTTGACAGATCGGACTCAGAGTCCTTCTCCCCCTCGAGCCGCAACGACGGAGGATCAGGAATTTCTGATGATTCCGTGACTGTGTCCGGTGCAAAGGTAATATTCCTGGATAATTCTAATCAGCAACCCCCGTAGTCGCGGTACGGGGGGTTGCTGAATAGAAAATTCTATTCAATAGAAAATTCTATTCAGCAACCCCCACGTAATACTCTCGGCTAGTATTGCCGACAGTAATTGATACCCCGCTGTGATCTGCAGTGATGCCGTGTTCCGCCCACGGACCCGGGTGGTGCTCTCTGTTCAACCTCAAAACCTCCGCTGAGTCTTCTCTACAGTAGTATGGAAAACACTGTTCCTTTTATGAAGTTCCAAATCAGGAAAAAAATATAGGCACAGATTGGGTTCAGAAGTTACATGTAATTTCTGACGGTTCACAATTCCTCGGAGTGATATGGAGTGCGTAATGGATTGAAAATGGGCAAGAGAAAATATGGGAGCTTGTCTCCGAACTTTGGCAGCTGAAAACCGGCACTGCAACTTGCCCCCTCCCTTAATGGGAGAAATTATGGCCTGCGGCCTTATTAAAAAAGGGAACCTCCCTGGTAAAACTGATGCGGGCACGACGCGTCTGTATAGAATTACCATCTCCGAATCCGCACATCTCATTGGGCGCCTCCGCAACGAACGAGTCTTGAACGGCAAGGACCCATCAACGATAACAGAAATATGTGCACGATGGGCACACACCTTGAACCTGCGACTCAGAATGGATTGCCTACTGAGCAATAAAGCGAAATATGGCTCCAAGGCACTCAAAAAATCACTAGTGCTCAAGACATGGTCCGGAATCCTTCGGGATGAAGACAGACTCCCCGCCGACTGGACGAGGGAGACCAGGGTTCTAGTGCGTATCGGCTGATGAAGGGTAATGATAGGTTGGCGTGAGCCAACCTTGAACCTGGAGGCTGGAGTCCCACACAGGCATCGATCGAGACGTATCGTGCGTAATGCATTCCCTGGAGTGGCTGTCGGGTGGGGTTGAAAGAATGTGGTCCCCGCCAATCTTAACAACAGTGTGGTAAATAGGGACGACTTGGTCGTATTTTCGAGTGATCTGTACTTACGGTGACGGAAAAGTACTAGATAGTACTACTCTTAATGCCATCTTGTTCCACTTACAGCACTTTGCGGAACATAGGGCGCGGGCGATTTTTTTTTTCCTTTTTGGGCAATTTTTGATCCCTGCGACCATTGCCCCTCTAGCGGGCTCAATTCTCATCCGTTTCACTTTTATGTATGATCAATCGATTTTTACAGTCCATTCTCAGTGCTTGGTGTCCTTCGATTTTCGAAACTTCACACAGAAATGATGGCAGTGAGTTTCAGTGCATTTTCACGTATTGCCCTTATAGCGGGCTCAAATCTGATTCGTTTCACATGTAAGTATGATCAATCGAATTATAACGTGCATTTCCAGTGCTTGGTGCCCTAGAATTATTGATAATATGCATTGAAATGATGGTAAGCAATTTCACCATGTTTTCATGTATTGCCCCTAGCTAGGCAAAACCACAGCTCAGGGTGGTCTAATTTTGTGAAAATCGGGTTATAATGAGTACACCCCAGTGCACTGGGGGGTCTGCGATGCGAAAATGAATGCGGGGTCAGGGGAATAAGCCAAACTCTCCAGCCATCACTGCAAAACTGATATCTTCTGGTTCTGGGCTTGGATGCTAGTACACATTATCACTAAGCCATATTATGGTGCCAAGGAAGGTTCTGTGACTCACCCTGAAGCAAATTTTGGCCACTCAACCTGCAGAAACCTGCGCGCAACGCGTCTTGATCATGAAAGTCACACTGGTGACACCACGTGGTGTGACAATGCAATCACAGGCGCGTCGCGACAGACTATTTCGCCACGCCATGGGGTTATGATGGGCAAAAACCATGATATATTGAGGCCTAGTACTATATTATCTGACCTGGCTCAGAATATCTGGTGAATATGGGCACACAAGCCGAAAGGCCAATGCAGCTGATGGCTGGAGCGTTTGGCTTATTCCCCTGACCCCGCATTCATTTTCGCATCGCAGACCCCCCAGTGCACTGGGGTGTACTCATTATAACCTGATTTTCACAAAATTAGACCACCCTGAGCTGTGGTTTTGCCTAGCTACGGGCAATACATGAAAACATGGTGAAATTGCTTACCATCATTTCAATGCATATTATCAATAATTCTAGTGCACCAAGCACTGGAAATGCACGTTATAATTCGATTGATCATACTTACATGTGAAACGAATCAGATTTGAGCCCGCTATAAGGGCAATACGTGAAAATGCACTGAAACTCACTGCCATCATTTCTGTGTGAAGTTTCGAAAATCGAAGGACACCAAGCACTGCGAATGGACTGTAAAAATCGATTGATCATACTTAAAAGTGAAACGGATGAGAATTGAGCCCGCTAGAGGGGCAATGGTCACGGGGATCAAAAATTGCCCAAAAGGGAAAAAAAATCGCCCGCGCCCTATGTTCCGCAAAGTGCTGTAATGGATTGAACAAGACCAGAACACCACAACATCGCATTAGTAAAAAATTCTGAGTTGGCAGAAAGTTTCATAGTGTATGTAGGGCACCTCTCAAATTTTCCATAAGTTCATCGAAAGCCGGGAGGACAGAGCAAGATAACCTAGGTGGTAGTCCACCTCGACATGTGTGACTAGGTACTTAGAATATATTTGTTTGCTTCTTCTTGTGCTTGTGAGCCTTGTGAGGTCGACGCAAGCAGGATTCTGGCGAGGGGGTAAGAGGGGGGCGCTGGCGGGCGGTACAACACACGAGGTACGAGTATTTTTGTTGTAGCGTCTGTTTATAAGAGACTAGGCGGGCGGCAGGCGGACGAGTCACGTGAATCAAAGATGGCCAAAACTCAAATCCGTGATAAGGACCGAGGTTCACCTCGGACGACCCGGGGACATCCGTGCTACGGATATCCTACACTGGGTCGCTTTCATTTCCACCCAGATCCTTAAATTCTTAACCCGGGGTCCTCCAGCTACAGGTTAACCTGTGGTTAATAGACTTTCCGCCTTGTGTAAGAGTTACTCCGGCACGCAGATTGGGAAAGGAATGGGATTCGGAGTTAGGATTGATGGGTGACGTGACGTAGTGACCAAGTAGTGATAGGGGTGATTATCGGGCAATCCACGCTCTTTCTCAATGCCCCCGCGCAATCTGAGCCCCCAGGAGACTGCCAAATGGGTTACCTTGATTGTTGTTTCGCTCCTGCAGTACATTGTACTTGGTGTGGGGCTTTTTGTCTATCCCCAGTACTGCAAGACAGAGTTGCACACCTCAGCGCTGTCTGGCCGTGCTTGGCTCGAGGAGCTCCTCTCTGGGCATCCAGACCGCATCAATATTGCTCTTGGGATGCGTCGTCATGTATTCCTTGCCCTGGTCCTGCAAATTCGCCTCATGGGACACATGGAATCCCAACATTCTCGAATTGATCTGGATGAATCACTGGCAATTTTCTTGTACACTTGTGTCACTGGGATCGCCATAGATCATGTGGCAGAACATTCACCACTATATCTGAGTGAGATCAGCTCTATTTTTTCAATTCTGGCTCATAATTTCATTCTAGGCATTTTAAAAAGATCCTTGACATTTTGTCAGGGCACGAATTCTATACAGCATATGTCCGACTCCCAGAAGCAAATGCACCACCTCCACCAGCTATTCAGAACAACCCAAAGTGGTGGCCCTATTTCCGAAACGTCCTAGGGGCTATCGACGGTACTCACATCAGCTGCTCCCCATCGGCGGAGGACCTGCATACAGCCCGCAACCGCAAGGTGGCATATCTCAGAACTGCCTTGCAGTTGTGTCTTTTGACATGCGGATGGGATGGGTGTGCAGCAGACTCGGCCATGTATGCAGCTGCCTGACTGCGGGATATTTTTATTCCAGCAGGCAAATGCTATCTCGCAGATGCAGGGTTTGGGATATGCAATGATCTCCTTGTACCATACCGATCGACTCGTTATCATCTTGCTGAATGGGCTCGAGCAAAGCAGAGGTGAGATTTGATTTTGCGCTGATTGTATTCTTCTCATTTGTAATAGGCCCGCAAATCCCAAAGAGCTATACAATCTTCGTCATGCATCTGCTCGCAATGTCGTTGAGCGTATATTTGGTGTCATTAAGCACCGATGGTCCATTCTAACTCGTCCTCCCCACTATGACATGAAAGTCCAAGCTAAAATTCTGTCGGCTCTTGTTGCATTGCACAATTTCATCTTGGAGCATGATGAAACCGATCTCGATCGCTGGATTATTGATGAACAGGCACAAGATACTACTCGTGGCGTGCGCCGGGATGAAGAGATCGACTTTGGACTGCTGGCCACCTCCTCACGGGTGTCTCCAGCACAGAAGCGACAAGCAGAGCGCTTGCGGGATGAAATGGCACAGCAGATGTGGGAGGGATACACACAGTATCTTGCAGGGAGAATGGATGTGGACAGCTCTTACGATGACATTCATCCAGCAGTTCTAGACTAGGTACACTAATTGTAGTTAAGAGTTGGGTTTAGAAGCTCTTGTGCTGTCGCCGCACGCAAGAAAGGATCTGCATCAGAAATGTACGCATCGGCAGCACTGGTATCACGCCCAAACAAAATGTTGAGGCGAGTCCGGTCCAACGCTGCAATATATCCACCATCCATATCCTCCAGAGCCAATTTGCGAGCTGCCTCGACCTTTTTGGTCGGAGACATGGCAGACGATTTCTGCGGGGCGAAAACTGTTGTAATAACCTTCCCAATACCGTCAACAGAGCGACCGAGGGCAAGGATAGATTCAGGCCCTGTGGTCCTGGTGCGCTTGTTGCTCCAAGGAACCTCGACGTCGTCAGATGGCACACGCTTCAAGGCAGAAGCCGGTGTGGGAGGAATGGTGGCAGAAACACCATGAGCGACTGTGGACTGAGAAGGCTGAGGGATGTCGACATTGGGAGGCTGGGAATCACCATGGTTGGACTGGGACCAGTCCGAGAACAGCTGAGAGTCGTCGGAACGCTGCTCCTCGGCATCGTCCTGGGACTGCTCCGGGGGCGCAGGGGCAGAGTCGACAGGCCGTGAGGCCCCAGCATGAAAGACGTAACGGCCACGGGCAAGCGAGGGAATAATCTCGTCCACCGTTTTGAAGTGAATCCACCCGCACGTCGCAAAAGGCTTAAAGTGCGAATGGGCCTTGCTAAAATTCTTCCACGCGTCGAGGTCATCGTCCGTGACGTTGAACCCAAGATCATCAGTATATGTCCACCCTGACGCGCCCGGGTACCGCTTCTGCTTTGCCTGGAGGATGTAATCATGGAGTTTACGTGCCTGCAATAAAGAGTCATCATCTGGCATAAACGGAGCCATATTGTCGCGTGTACTGGAAGTCACCGTATTCCACTGGCTTTTACTGGCTACATCTCAGCAAAACCGAAGCAAAACCAAATTTTTGGTAGATAGTGATGCTGGCATGTTGCACAATAGATAATGTTGGACTCCTTATCAATGATGTTCTGAGTGGACCCTCCTATGGTTGTTGTCTGTTTGCCACTGAATCCAGAGTTCTGCAAATCAATTTTACGGTACTGGAGTCCACCGATCTACGGTGGATTCCAGTGGTATGCTCGAAAGAATTGAATTAAAAAACACTACACAGTCGTTTCCAGCTGTGAAAAGGTACCCTGTTAGTATAAGATTCGTATTCATTTCATTTCTCGCATGAGCCGCAGGGTATATCGGTATCTGCCAAGAATCTGTCTGGAGTAAATGGAATGATATAGGTATATTACGCACAATTCTGATGGACCTGGCACGGACATGACAGCGCAAAAGGCGTAGTAAAGGACCCTCCTTGACTTCTGTTGTGGCCCACAGAAGGGTAAACATGGAAACTTCAACGCCATTCAAAAATTCCTGACGGAAGATAGGGGCTCGGTGATTTCCGGTGGAACGCGTTATATTATCCTGGACGACATTGACATACAATGTCCAACAGCGGTGACCAATGGCCACCGGTGGCCACCAGTGAATTTTCCAGTTCCGGGTATATTACTCAACCAGCCTGCCTACGGCAAAGTGCTCGCCGCTCAGATTTGATGTTTTCTGGCAAGCTGGTCATAAGCCTACTCCCCTGCTACTCCTACACCTCGGAGTCCTCCGAATTGCTTAAGGAAAGCCAAGCTGGGGTGCGAGGAGGAAACGAGCTGTATAAGCATTGTAGGTTTCATTATGCACCCGATGTAGTCTATCTAGTAGTCCCCACACTCCCAAATATTTCCATGATTTTTCACTTCACCTCGAATTTGTGCTCGTTGTCGCGGACGTCGTCGAGAGTGATTGATCGCTGACTTCCAAATGCGGATACTCGTGCTCATCGTGGAGCACGATGGCGACGGCTGCTGGCAATGGCGTGATGGCCCGGGTGTAGTGCTGCATCAAGTTTTTCAACTCGGTTAAAATGGTCGGATTTTAGCCTCAAATAAAGGAGAAAATATATATACAAATGGTGAGACCATATACTGTTGGGAACTGGAAGGAAGACTGTGAAAATAAGATCAAGGAAGAGAAATAAAAAAAGTGTTTCCAGTCAGGTTCGAACTGGTGACGCTAGCCACCAAACAGATTACGTGAGCACTAAATCCATTAGATTAAGTTGTAGTCTTTTTAAAAAAAATCTAATGCCTGTGGCTGAGCAATCTAATGAAAATCAAGGTACAGCCACTATTTTCATTACAACAAGATAAATGTTACAGGGGTTCGACTCGCTCTCCAAAATCTAGCTGAACGTTTTTAGAAAAGAACGATCACTTACTACGTAAGTTCTCGTAAAACGGGTGAGAATTGAGCCCGGAACACGCGATATATGAGAGAAATCAACCAAAATGATCGTATTGTGACATAACCGCCGTTCGGAGACTCAAATAAAAACTGCAAGGAGGCTATCCCCTGGATGTTTTTAAGGCAAATCGATTGAGCCTACTTCCAGAAGAAACGGGTGAGAATTGAGCCCGGAACACGCGATATATGAGAGAAATCGACCAAAATGATCGTATTGTGACATAACCGCCGTTCGGAGACCCAAATATACTGTGCATGCCCCCTTAACGGGTCACGCCGATATGTTTGCCCGAATAATCACAACTTCGATTAACTTGTGCCTGGTTTGAGTAGGCAGTCCTTTAGATAAATGAGTTTTGAAGCTGTCAGTAACAGGATATAATCAATGGAGCCTTGTGGATGGGTCCATACATTATTTTACGCCAACAGCAGGCAATTGATCGAAATCACTACTAGCTGGTCACCTTGCCGCATTTGGCCATCGACTACTCTTCCTCCTCGTTCTCGCTCTGCTCCTTCTCTAAAACTCTGTAACAGCAACTAAGCACTCCTACAGAAGGCTAGGATCAATTACCATCTCAAAATGAGGCAGAACTGGTGCCAAAAGCTCCGGTCTGGGTGCAAATACAGCCGCGGATGACTCTGCATGTGCCGTCTCGCCCGACAGCAAAGCAGCCCCACTATATATCGGTCTTGGAGTGGGACGAGGACGCTTTTGAGCGGGAGGTGTGTCTGGAGTGTAGGCGTAGCCAGGAGGAGGCACATTTTCGTCGTTGTCGAGGTGCGTTGTATCATCAGCCTTCCTCTTTGTCCCCCTCTTCTTTGGCGCTGCAGCTGCTGCTGCCACCTTTTCCTCCCTCTTCCTTTCCCTCTCCAAAGCCTTCCTTTCCTTCTCCTTCTCTGCCTCTCCCTTCTTCCGCGCCCTCTCTGCTTCTGCTGCCGCTTTTTTCTCTGCCTTCTCCACATCTAATGCTGCTTTCTTCACAGCCTTCTCTGTGTCAGCGGCCACCTTTTTGAGGGCCCTCTCTGCATCAGCCTCCGCTTTCTTCTCCGCTTTCTCAGCCTCCGCCTCAGCCCGCCGTTCGTCTCGCTCGACTGCCTTCTGTGCGTCGAGGGCATCCTTTTCCACACGCTTCCATCTGTCCATCATCTCCTTCCAGGCACCATCGTACAGAGCTTTGGCTGCTTTGACACGGTCATCAAGCTGGAATCGCTCCCTTCCAATCGATGAATGCAAGCTGTCGTAATGTCTCCTCCGAGGTCGTATGGCGCGCACCAGCTCCCCCAACGCGGTGTTTAGCAGGCTTGTTCTTCTTTGCGAACAACTGCTCGCGCAGCCGCCCATTCTCGGCGTCCATCAGCTTCTTGGAAGCATGATCAGCCGCCATCTGGTCCTTGCACTGCACTGCGTACTCGGCGAGCTCGAGGTTGTGGGTGATGAGTGCGGAGCGGGAGGCGTTGGGTGGAAGGACTCCTGGGAACCCAATAAGGGAGTACGATGAACTCGCAACACTGGACGCAAGAACGGGTGCGACGCTGGCGGAGGATTGGAGCGTAGACGGTGAATTGGGGCGGGTGGGAACAACGGGAGCTTCAGGTGCAGCGGCAGGGACCATAAGCTCGAGGAGAAGGGACGGCAGGCGGGCTGCCACTGGCTGCGCGCTCAGCGTTGTCGTGTTTTTTGCCGGCTCGAAGGCCGCATCCTCAATGATGTCGCGGTCGAATGGGTGGATGCCGGTCTTGCGGAATGCAGCCTTGATGGTAGATACTGTGAATGCCTTCTCGCGCGCGGTATGGTAGTACTGCAATAGATTGTACTTGGTTATCTTCTTGAATGTACGGGCGATCTTCGTGACCTCTGATTTCCACGATGAGGCTAAGGGTCCAAAAACGCCAACATCATTCGGTTGGCAGCGATGGGTGGTATGTGCGACCAGACAGAGGATGATAATCTTGTGGGTTTCAGCGAATGCACAGAAAGGGTATGTGCAGTGAGAGTTGTGGCCGTCAAGTATCAGAAGGCGCCAGCCATCCGAGATATTTCGCAGAGCTGTCTCAGGCTCAAAGTCATCCCTCAGCCAGAGAAATCCGAGTTCATTGTCTGTCCATCCTTTCGGAGAAAATGAGATGCTATCAGGTGCGCGTCAATACAAAAGGAAAACTTGAAGGAGTGAGAATATGCACCTAGCGTTGCAAGGATTATTACGACCCCATTCCAAATCCCGAGTCTTGCCCTTGTAGATGACCGAAGGGCGCAATGCAGAGCCGTCGGCACACGTGGTCTCGATGACAGTGACAAGCTCGCGATCACCGTCCTCAACGTGGTAGACGGTGCGCTGATCGCGATCCACGAGAACCATAGTACGAGCACCGATTCCTAGTTGGATGCCTTTCTCGTCCATATTGTAGATGTTTTCTGGTGGGACATTATATTCCTTGATGAGCTCCTCCAGCATATCAAAGTACTCGGAGACAAGTGCCCGGTTCAAGCAGCGCGCACGGCAGCTTTCGAGGCCAGTGGTCCACCGCCCCTTGAGGCCCGGATGGCGGACACGGAATTTCCTCGCCCATTTAACACTCCTCTCCCACAATTTCAGATGCGTACTCGGCGACGGCTGTCAGGCTCAGCGGAACGCCTCGGGCACTCATTACTTTTACCCACTCTTTCAAAACATTCTCTTGAGAGGGAGTCAGCCTTTGCTGGTCGACGTGACTCTCGATACGTGAAGTTGCTCTTCCTCCGTATCTGGAAGTTAATGTAGATCGTTTCACGTCATACTGCTTTGCAGCAGAACGCAGAGAGAATACAGGAAGGCCTGCAGCAGTAAGACCAGAGTCCTGGACTGCGCAGATGGCCTCCTGCATACGCTCTTCATCAGCAGCCTCTTGAGCACGTTCTTCCGAAGTTTTGGCCTTGCGGGGAGGCATGGAGGGGAAAAGAAGGAAGATTACGCGTCTCAAATGGAGCCGAATATATGTGCCTGGTATCCATGCTGCATTCTACGCGCTCCCGATTCAGAGCGTCCGAAATCGGGTACTTTGCCCAAAATTTGACGCGGTCAGTCACGCGTGATAAACGCGTGACAGGACGTGTGTCCGGGCTCCCGGACACTCTATCGAGCTCAAATACCGAAGGTCTCTGACACCACTTCCAAGGAACATTGCTACTACATTGCTATACTATCTGTGACGCGTTTTTCCGGAGAACGGAGGCCGTAGAATGTATGAGTGCACCGTGCAGGAAGCAGAACACCAGCCTCCTTGCACATAACTTTCTGAGCCGCCATAATAGCCTCGTCCTGCCACACACGCTCCGCCCAGGCCCTTATATCCTCTAGCTTCTCCTCTATCTCCTCCTCAGTCAAATACACGGGCTCATAGAAGTCAGAACCCTAGGAATCTGTCAGTGCAGGCATACTGCCATGCACCGATTCGGTCACTCCCAGCGCGTCTGCAAGGACCTGTGTGGCATCCGTGTCTGACTTGGCATCCCTGGCGGCACGGACCGCAGCTCTGGTAATGATTTGAGGCAAAAACTGAGGTGCAGTAATAAGAAACACGAACTTTTCACCCTCAGTAAGTATTTCATCCATCCAAGCAAGTCCCTGTGCTTTGTCTAGGAAGGGAGAGGCTATCAAACTATCAGGGACACTTTTCAGTATGCTGTGGATAGTTCACATACCAGTCCGGGCCATTTGGATTGCGGAAGAGAAGGAGATTGTGAAAAGTAGAGGGAGTTTGAGAGAATTGGACGGTGAAAAAGATGGCGCTTATATGACGCCTGCAGCTGCGACTAAAATCGGTAATATGACGCGTTACCGTGGCATCGGTCTATATAATGTCTAACCAGAAGGACTTAAGCCTATACGCGATATTGGAGAAGATACATGGGGCGGAGCACAGATGGTGGTGCTCGGCTACCAAATCTGCTTTTTCGCCCCAGTAAAATTGTTTTGGGCTTCAAATATTGTGACAAGTGTGTCGGCTCATTCATTGGAGATGTATCTCTGATATCCCAATTTTTCTAAACAATAGAACGCCGCATCGATGAGGTGTGGCAAAAAGATTCTCGTCCGACGTCCCAAAATGGCAATTTTCTTTGATCGCACAACTTATGATGGGCACTACGCTCCCGGCATCGCCCTGGAGGTCGCAAGGCTGTTCGGGAAGAGGTATGATAGCTATGATGTGGTTTTGTATGCCTCAGATTTAGCCAAAAGCGGCCGCAAACTGTCCTAATGACAACATGACCCGCTTGTAGGGTTGACCCGATCGTGGGTCACGTACAGTACTGAAAACGATCAAAAAACACTCAAAAAGGAAAAAAAAAGTGCCCGCGCCCTAAGTTCCGCAAACAGCTGTAATGCGTTCCCCTCGGTGTCGCTGGCTTTCTTATACTGTACCGTCGCGTGCGGCAGAAGGAGACGATACGTACGATCCTTGAACGACGGGGTGGGTGGCGACGCTCTGTTGACCGCCGGGTTCGGCGTGGACACGGAGAATGGATTTTGAAGGAAGTCTAAGTATTCGCCGGCGTCTTTGGTGGCGCTAGGTTGTGCGGCGGCGTCGTCGGTGGAACTCGGGGAAATGGACTCGGTGTCGGGGGGGGCCGTGGATTTAGAGGACGATTGTTTTGAGGGAGCTGCGTACCGAATGATTCCGGTGTTTGTTGGCAGCTTGGCTGGCGAGGTGAACAGAATGGCATCCGTTTTGCCGTCCCGGGGTTCATCGACGGAATGTTGCTCGACTAGACGTTTTAGGTCGTCATCCGAGGTCCGTTCCAAGACACGGAGAAACTCCAAGGATTCAGTAATGTAATAATAGGTGGTCCAGACAGCGTTTCAGTCCCGAAACGAGCGCACAGAGGCAACATCCAATCATATTGAACTTGAAAGGTTTTCGCACGGAACATACTAGAACTGTGGCTTTGGATCCTTGAAGGAAGAAAATATGGAGAGATGGAATGGGAATGATCTGGAAACACAGTGAAATCAGCAGATGGCGCGGAATAAGAGAGAGGAAGAAAAATGATTGCTGTGGCGTTTCCCAAATTGTTCAACTCCTGTACAGTCATGGACGGGTCAATGGGCTGAGACAGTCAATGGGCTACTCGATTTATACCCCTCCCTGTGCACCCTAGGCCCCCAAACTTGTCAGTATGTAGGGACCACTCATATAAAACACTTCTGTACTGTATTTGGGGCCGCATGACATCTAGAAAGACGGTACGAAGACAAAAGTTCGGACTTGTTTGGCAGTGTATTTCCTGGTCACTCAATGGGCTACCCAATTTAATGTACTGCTCAGCCACCTGGACTCATATCAGGCCAGGATTTTGGGACGCCCTACATATAGCAAATACAGGACATTTGGCATCTTCATAATTCCTTGAATCAAGTCTAATTTTTTTTATTTCATTAATCCAATCGGTTAGCCCATTGACCCGTCCAAGACTGTAGTCAGTCAGATACCCGAAGGCGATGAGCAGGGCGAGTCGCATTTCCACAGTGACAAATCTGCGCTCAATCCACTGATCTCCCAGAACCCAAATAAAAGGACTCGGTGCAGGTGGGAAAGCTGTGGTCAATCCAAATAGCCCCCTGAACCCAAATGAAAGGAATCGGTGCAGGTGGTAAGGCTGCTCTCAATTCAGTGAAGTCCCCCTTGGAGTGAACGGGATGCAGCCGATACTCCGATTCCTGTGAATATATGATCGACCATATTAGGGGAGCTCAAAGTTGAAACGCGCAGGACGCATTTTCGCATTTCGCCGGACGCATTTAGTCACGTGGCGTCTGCTCGTCATACCCTCCTCGCACCACACACCCCTCTTCAAGTCTCTACTCTCTAATTGATAATTCGCTCCGATGCCCCAGGCGGTGCCGATCTGATGCGCCTACGACCTTAAAATCTCTTTAAACTTGAATCGTGTCCATTCATTGTTTTATCGAGGAGAATCATGAGATCTATCAGATTATGGGGCCCGGGGTTACCTATAAGAACAGCAATGAGGTGGTAGCCAGCGAAATTCTACACAGAATGGTCACCTCAGATTCCTCTGTTGTTTGATGCGACCATGTAAATTATTAAACAAACAGCTGCAAAGCTGCAAATTTCGCGTGCTTGCATCTGTTTGTTTAACGATGGTGTGCTTTGTAATCGAATTTGCATTAAATCCGATGCCACGATCCCAGTTCAACTGCCTTTTCGAAGCCGTCCTGCTGAGGTGGTAACCAGCCAAATTCTACACAGAATGGTCACCTCAGATTCCTCTGTTGTTGATGCGACCATGTAAAGAAAAGCCAATTGAACTGGGATTACGAGTGCTTATGTAATAAGTAATCGTCTATTTAGGAAATCGATATGAGGATTTTTCGACCTCTGAACAAGTCAGTCCCCCGGGATCGTTATGATAAAATAGTGGCTGTGTTGAAGTCTTTTTTATGAGTTTCATTAGATTTTTTTGTGATAAAATAGTGGCTGTAACCGCATCCTGGTGTATGTTCGATCCCCGGTGCGTACAGATTATATATATCTAGGAGCAACATTCACTGAAGCCCAGATTAAAATAGGACAGGCCTATATCACCCATGCGCCAATTTGGCATGAAATGCAATGGATGATTAAATTAAAAGGAAGTACATTACAGGCGACCATCCGTTCCCAATGCCGAATGTTGCCGATTAATGCTGATCATAGGATTTCCCTGTCAGACATGCCCACGCATGTACCCGTGTTCCAGTGATGCAGGTGAATGGACGTGTGGAGACGCACCGAGGTTAGCACCCCGAAGTCCACACATAAGAGGTGACAATCAAGTTGTATCTATGTACTGTATTCCAGATTTTGTCCGGACAGCAGCAAACTTAGCCTAAGATCCAACTGCGTGCTGTTGAACTGCATCTATTCCATTGTGGTGGGCGAGGCATCAAGTAAGATGAGCCAAATTGGGTCGGCCCCATCTCAATGGGACGCTGTGGCTGTCCGCATCTAGCGGACAGCTATACAAACATGCACAAACAATATGGTCAGCTCACTTTTATTGAGGTTGTGTAGATGAACTCAATACAAGTTCACATGCTAGATGATTTTAGTGCATGTATTGTTTGATTCCAGTTTTAACGCGTTCAATGAAATTGATGAGACTTGCCTTACTTACTGGGACGAATATTGTCGCTACTTCAAGTATCGTACTATGCCAATGAAAAGCCTAAAGAATGCCCTGAGACAATGTGCATCTCCCACTTCAGTCTTCTGACCATGATACTATCAATCTTGACCAGAAAGATCCACTGGCAATGTTTATCCCGCCACAGAGTTTTGCCCAACCTTGCATGTTATGCATGACAACCTTGGCCTAGACTCATCACCACTGAACATCAGTTTGCTTTTGAGGTATGCATCCAGTTGCTGCCGGACTTTTACAACTCGGGCGGCCCGATTGGGCTGCGTGCGGAGTTTAAATTTCTGAGAGCACATGTAGCGCCCCGGCACTTCGGCTTCGACTCACGTAACGGTGCCGTCGGAAATTCCCGAGCGAAGTTCAAAGGCTTGAGACGGACATGCTAGAACTCCGAGGTCAAACAGAGGGTATTGACATTATATTCCAGGGTTCAGAACAGTATAGATACTATAAATCCGTGCAGTGCTTCGATTCTGAATCCTCGGCCTCGTACCCGCTTCAATTTTAAACTCCGCGAGGCGATAAATGTCAATTGGGCCGCTGGAGTTGTACAAGTCTACTTGCTTGCACGCCACAAAACAGACTGGTGACGAGTTGAGTTATCTGTCCATGTAGCTGGTACCTATTTTCCATGTCGCTAAGCCTAATCATCCAATTTAACTCTGTTATTCTTATCATTGTCTGTGGTTGATCATATATAATTCGATGTTACCATGGAAAAATAAAAGTTTGGCTTTTCACCGGTGGGATCTCAGCAATATCGGCATATCCTGTGGCCAACATCATCTTCTCACTTCCTTTCAGTGCTTTGGTATTGAAAGAGACATACTCACACTGGGGGCAAAGACCGATGCATGTCAAAGAGACATGCGTGGATCGAATGTCATTCGCATGAATCACACCGTCTTTGTTAGAGTCTGCTTTGTAGTTAAGTAGGTACAGCAGATAATTAATTCAGATTTTACCAATGTCTAGCATTGTTTCAAAATACTTATCTTGAATTTTAAACACACAATCGGGGGTTACAAAGCCTACATGAACGCGAGCCGCAAGTCAACCGTAGATGTGGCCAAACTACGGCATGATGAAGCCGACGGCGAGTTGCACCCTCGTGACGAGCCAGAGCCGAGCTGTCTGCCGCGCACTCATTCGGCCCGCCGACTGCCGATGCGAGGCAGCTGCCCACCTCGCGCCCATCCCACGCCCTGTTTGGCAGCGCGTGCCTCGACCCTGTTGTGCTTTGTGCACGCTGCCTTTGTCGGGCTGCTTCCCAGCCCACACGCCGCCTTTGTCGTGCTACAGACCCAGCCACATGCCACCTCTGTCAGTCTATCACTCCAGCTGCACGTCACCTTTGTCGGTATACTACCCCATCCGGACGTCGCCTTTGCCGCGCTACAATCCCGGCGACATGCGGGTGGGGTGGTAGCTTATTTATCCGATAGCCATCACAGACATCCCCACCGCGCCACACTGTGTGAGCATGGCAGAACTGTTTTAGGTCAGTTCAGCCAGCCAGCCAGGCAGAACTGGCAATTGCCGGCCACGGCAGAACTGGCAGAACCAAAAAAGGAAATCCCTCCGAGTTCGCATTGTTCATCTTCTGAGCCTCTCAGAAACAGTTGGCACATCTGAATAAAAGCCTCCTGCATGTGTCTGAGTTTCTGAAGAGCGTCTTCCGGTCAAATTTCCCTTGAAAAATCGGCGTAAACCTTCATCCAGATTTGTTTCCTCATGATGCAGACTGAACACCAACCATGACGTGAACTGAAAACAGTTGGTTGTCATTGGGGTGTCAAACCGAAATTTCAAAGCCTATATTTCACTCTAGAATTGGCGGATTCAAGACAAAATGTCGCCGAATGGAGCACTGCCACCAGAGTTCTGCCAAGTTCTGCCGGACTTCATGGAGTTCGGCCGGCAATTGCCTGGCTGGCAGAACCTGGCTGGCAGAATGGCAGACTTTTGCCAACAACACTAGCACTGGCCCACACAGTGATCACGAACATCCACATTGGGAAGGCGGCGATCCGTCGCCGTCGACGGTGACCGCCACAGCATGCACAAATTCACCTCCAAAATTCTGTCAAGCAAAAGGTGTTTTACCCTATACATCGGATTTTCGCGTGCGCGGGGCGGAACATGCCGTCCGCGCAAAACATGTGACGGGGATCAAACTTCCATATTCGCGCGTGGGGACACCAAATAAGGCAAATTTGCGGGGCGGGGTCAAAAGTTTGCGGGGCGGGAATAAATGTGCATCCAGACCGCCATACAGTGGGGATGCCTGTGAAGGCGACATGCAGGTGGGTGACAGCCGGACAAAGGCAACATGTGGGCGGGGCTGTAGTACGACAAAGGCGGTGTGCGGGCGGGGAAGCAGCCCGACAAAGGCAGCGTGCACAAAGCACGATGGAGTCCAGGCACGCGCTGCCTAACGGGGCGTGGGATGGGCGCGAGGTGGGCAGCTGCCTCGCATCGGCAGTCGGCGGGCCAAATGAGTGCGGCAGACAAACCGTGCTGGTATTTTTTCTGTGCCGTGTCATCGGATCACCTAACAACCTAGTTGCTCATAAATTTTTATACAAAGGAATCCACATAGCCTTGGCCCTTGGCTGATATCTAAGTTCATCATAAATATAAAGGCATACGAGAAACAAAACATAATGGCCTACATTGAAGTGGGGCCTGATTTTGGGTTGCAACCTTGTAAAATTTAAATCCAGTGAAGGCACAAACATCCCAGAAAAGTGGAGATTATTTGCTATACTAGTCTCAGTTGCATGGCATCTTATTTGGAACCTCCGACTAGCCCGAGTTATTGAAAATCCAGACCTGGTACTTACTACAGCAGTAATTCAAAATCAATGGTTCAAAGCAGTCAATGTAGCTTTACGACGCGAACAACTCTTGACTGATAAGAATAGATTTGGACCATTTGCCTTGAAAAAGGAACTGGTCTTGAACACATGGAGTGGCTTACTCATGGATGAGTACTCACTGCCAAAAGACTATACGAGGGGGTTTTGGTTGTCATGTGGCCCATGAACAATATAAATGGGATTGGATAAATTTTACGGGCTGGAGTCCCACACTGGTTGAACATTGTGTGTAATGGCATTTCCTCCTGGACAATTTACCTGGCAACGACTGGTCCAACAACCAGCAACACAAGCGGATGACCTTGGAATGCTTCTGCAGACTGAGTCTCATTATCCCAAACACTCCAAAAAAGAAAGAAAGAAAGAAGAAAAAAGAAGAGAAACAAAGCATAAGCACGAGTTTTTGCCGGGCACCGCCACGGCCCCCCACCCAAGTCGTGGCATCGGATTTAATCCGGTCGAGCATTCTCTGACCTTCCACGAACTTCCCGACCGAGCCCGCCCGCTGCTGTATAAAAGGCACCGTAGGGATCGCCCAGCCTCACTTCCAACTCCACTCTCTCATTCCTTTCCACTTTCTTTAAATCCCCGCTGGTACCATGAGCTTAATCACCCTGCGTCGTACCTCGTTTTTTTTTCGATTTCTACTTTCTCATCAGCTATGCGAAGGGCGGCACAGACGGCGGCGCCATCCTGAAACATGGTGCGTAGTTCAAGGGGTGCTCCTAAGAACACCCCCCTACCTCGACTCTCGTTCGACAGGGGGTTCTGCACCGGGATCGAGGATGATCATAATCCTCCAGCCTTATTAAGATACATAATACCGTAAAGTATTCTTGGAAAAACCGCCTACTTCCAGTATGAATGCTAATGTTTAGTGCCTCTCCAGAACTTTGTACAACCTTCACTACATTTCAGATGTTCCACACTCCCCCTGACCGATATCGTGAAACTCCCCCGCTGATTAATCTTTGGACTTGTCCCCTTTCTGATTGGCATAATCACTCCAGCGGTCTTAAAGCGCGAAAATTGGGGAGATGCGTCGGCATTATCATTGTGGTAGACATGCGATCCATGATGCACATGAGATATGGAATGTGCGGTTGGTGGAAGATTCCTGTGTTGTGCAGATAAGGCCACGCCTTTGGACCCGGCACCATAGGTACACTGTCCAGTACGTGATGGCATTTTGCACTCGTCCTTGCCTCATAGACTCCCTCTCGCCAGCAGTCGCCCGCCCGCCCTCAGTAACCCCGGGAGCTTCGATTAAACCCAGGGCCCATAGACCGGAATCAAGGATTCTGTTTAATCAGGATGGTGACAATGTACCTGAAGTAAGACAGTAGGCTACTTTGATTAATAGGTGTGTTTAAACAGAACATTCCACACCTGCGATGCGACAAAGGCGTTTGAACAGGGATTAAACGGATTCGTATCATATGACAGTGTATTCTATAATTCTGACTCTCCGGGCATGTATTTTGCCCGTATTTCTTCCCTGTTTCGCTGCACGCTGCAAAGCAAGCGGAAATTCGACGTGGCGCTTGTCCATCAATCCCGGCCAAGCAAGTGGAAACCGAGAACATTTTGGGCGGGATGTCAAGTGCATGAGGAGGTAAAGGAATATTCTCTATTGTTGATGGACTACGTGATTCGCGGAGCATTATTGACACCCGCGCCAGTTTCGGGGAAAGGGAATCGCCATTTCTTAGTAGATACGGTAGATTCAGACATGTTCCTTCGCGCCGACAAACTGTTGTGCTGAATTACAATATTTTCTCGGCCTTGTATGCTAATGGCTGACAGGACCTGACAGGACCTGATAGTACACACCCGTGAACCTGACAAGCCCCTGATCAGGTCTTATCAGTCCATCAGGTTCGGTCAGCCCCTGATAAGATAAATGGCATTTTTCCGACATGTGCTAAGATTTTGCAGACAAGGATTGATAAGAATGTAGCGGAGCGGATCAGCAGTGCATGGGAACGCGAACTCTCGCCATCCCAAATCCGATACGCATCCCTGGACGTCTACGCCTGCCGTTGCCTCTACGACTACCTCATAAAGATTCCGGCGCCCTCCCCACTCCTTAATCCTGTCGCATTACATACTCCCGTGGTCCTATTCCACGACTCTGGTTGCACTCGGCCAATTGCGCGCGGCAGTATAATTTCCGTTGATGGTGGCTACGACCAGGTCAATAAGCCGCTGCTTAATTGAAGTCACCGAAGTCATTGTTCCTGCGGCCATATCACAACCCATAAACGCACTGCACTTCAAGGTTTTGGGCCGGTACCGTTCAAAGTAGTGTGTCTCCGCAGCCATTTGCGCTTAGCAATGGCACTCAACCTTCCTCCAATCTCGGCTCGCTCTCCTCCCGGATCTAACACCCCACCGCACCCACCCCAATCAATAGAAGAGGGGGACTCGGAGACGGGATTAGGTGATTTGTTATCCCAAGAGTTTGATTCGGCAGGTGTCCATGATCCCGCGCTCCTCCAAAATTACCAGTCGGATTCTGACAGCCAAGAAGAGGGAACAGTGGTTCTCTCCGAAGCGCTGCATCAGTGGGGTACTTGGAAAACATGCATCCGAAGCCGAGTCATCAAGGATCCCTTCCACATCTTCAACATGTTCTACTTCTCCGTCATCCATGGTTTGCGTGTCGAATTTACAAGAGCATTGCGCGATGCAATTTTTATTCCAGACGCTGCTGACAAAGCTCGAATCGAGACGTGGGGCCTTCGCCAATCACCGCCTAAAAATTGGGAGACTCTGGTCCGCGTATCTCCACAGTGGGTCTGGCGACGGTGCAAACGAATCATACCTCCACCCGAGGAGCTTTACCCTCTTGTTGCTAAGGTTTTACAAATATTTGGCCATCTGAAGGACGCCAAAACTGGACTACCCTTATTCAACTCGGCCGCATGGGCCGCACTCGGCAAGCCCATGAACACATATCTTGGTATGCTGCCCAAAGTAATGCCCAGTTGGGGAAAGGTTCGCATCGTGGATGGGGATTCCATCAGAACCGCCTCTGCATCTGGCAAAGGGGCAAATCCCGAGCGAAATTCTTCATATGTTCGGGTAAGCATCAAGTTCAGTTCAAATTCAAGTTTGAAATTAATTTCTGACTGTTTAATAGTACGAAGTTCAAGTGAAAGTTGCTCAACGGGTGGGCCAGCGCAACGAGACACATTTGGCAACACAGGTATGCTACGGTCGCCTGGAGCAGATCCTTGTTTGCCAATTGCCGAACGGCAAACTGTGGGGTGGGTTTTCCGACCAGATTCGGTTATTGGCTGTGATCACCCCGTGCTCGACAGAAGGAAAGGATGCAACTCAAGAAATTGTTTCTTTCACTCGAATGGCCACGGCAATTGTGACAGATGTTCAGATTGTCAGCGCAGTTGTTGGTCGTATCAAGACCCGTGGAAAGTGGATGATCATTGACCAAAGTGGTGGATTGGTCAAACCGGAGTTTGTGCCCTCTGCGGAGTCGGAGAAGCAGGATTTGGAGGAAAATCTTGAAGAATGAATTTATATCTCTTATTTAATTTTGAGGTGGGCCAGAAAATCCATAGCTTGATTATATGCGCCGGGGAATGTGGAGGCGAATTAAACGCGTATGTCACAAACACGTGCCATCACATCACGCGCGACCTTCTCGTCTTTTACTTCCATGCCCGCAAAACGACCTATCACTATGGAGGAAGAAAATGCTCCTCTAAAAAAACAGGTGGCCCAACTACGTATGCTTTATAACCTTGGTGCTTTGGTACGATCTCACTGTTGCAAATACTCTAGAGGCCTAGCGCGCAAAAAGGAAGGTTTCGACTTCCCAAAACCTGATACCATGCCCCAAAGTCAAGCCGGGAGGGGAAAAGGATACAATCTACAGAAATCCATGCGCCTACAGAACAATAAAGCTAGACATAATCGCCTGATGGTATGACATCCAGCCATGGATCCGTATTCAATTAGTGTTCATCGCCAATCTCAGCGACTTGTCCGGTATTACTCGAATCGCTTTCTTAAAACAGGCAAAACAATAAGCCAGCAGGATCCGGCAACATTGGAGAAAGTCATTGTGCTCGTGAGCTATCTCAGATCTTTTTTTTTCTTTCCGCAACCCAATCGACCCATTTTAGATTAAAAAAGAATTCAAATACTTCCAACGCTTCCAAGGCGGCTGGCCCATTCGTGATTTTATAAAACAGCACTTGGCAAACAATACGGATAAATTCAAACGAGCGGTCCGCCAGGAACGCGACGCGGAGGCCGAAGATCCGGACGACTGGGACGATGAGGATGAAACGCTATCCGAAGAGGACGAGGAATCTGGTGCGAACGACAATGAAGGTGCAGATTCGGACGAGGGGGATGCTCTTATCTCTTTCAACGCGGACGAGGACATCGGCTCCGAGCACTTAGACGAGCCAGAGCCGGGGGAGTACAAGTCCCTCGACGAGGACGGCGTGGAGATGCTGAACTTCGACGAGGAGGGGTCGGTTCCTTCTACGCCAGTCAAAGGGAAGAAGGCACTCAAGGTCCGTTGTTGTCTAATATCCAAATTGTGCAAGAATGTTCACGACTCGGGTGTCAAGGAAAACATCCCTCCCGCCGCATCGAGTGGGAAAAAAATCCCATCCCGTCCGCGAAGAAAACTGTGAGTGAACCTGTGAACCTGTGTGAATATATGTGCGTACCTTTGTCCCTCACAGGCTGCTACCCGCGCGAAACCACCGTCCAGGCCGCCAAAATCTTCAATGTTCACTTCACCCTCTCCCCAAGAAGTCATTCAGCCCCGTTAAGCTCCTAAATCTCTCTGCTGATGCTTCCCAGAAACGGAAGGGACCGACACCGCACAAGAGAATCCCGCGCTTCCCATCAAAAAGGTATGCGTGTATATCGTACATATTGATATCGAGCATTGATCCAATTTGTTTGTAGAAAAAACTAGGCAAAGATTCTGACTCGCGATCAGTTGCGCCCACCACCCGCGTAGATATCCCCGACATCTGCCCGGGAAACTATTGTAAAGATGTTGTTCCTGCTGATCTACCCCCTTCCGTCCTCGCGCTTTTCGCGCAGAAGCCCGACCTCGTTGACAAAGACGGACCTACGGCACCAGGTTGTGCTCAACTAACGAAACAAATCTGCCAGGCCATCAAGACTGAAATTATGTATTCCCGCCATCTCACCCAAGCAAAGGATGCTGGGTGGCCGATTAGCATTGACTTTGACGAACTTCCTCCCCGAATCTCTGCCCTATTCCCGTCGCTTTCCACTCTCCTCTCCGATAGCACAGTCTTAGCGCTTTCTCCTGTTTGGAACAAATTCCTCGCTCGCATCGGATACAAGGTCTTTGCCTTTTCTAGATCATCAAAAAAATTCGATAATGGTAACCTCGGCTGCGGATAGTACGTGTTCTTGTTTATGGGAGCGAAATCTCATCTGTCCAGCTTTGGTCCAAAAGGACAGAACGTGATTGAGTCTACTCTGCAGGCGCTCTCGAAGGGCAATGACGAAGATATAACCTCCAATGACCTATACGCAACTCTATCCCAACTTCTTGACACGCCCAAACCTTGGGATCTGTACGACGAGACTTCAAATCTTATCTCTCCGCGCAAATTCTCGAAGTTCATCTTAGTTCCGCATGTCGCTGCCTATCTGATTGCCGAGGACCTGGAGATCACCTTGAACGACGCTGTTGAGGTTCTAGAAAATAGCAGCGAGTATGGTAGGTTGTTTAACGGTAACCTTCCGGAGAAGGTGGATATTGTCCTCGCCGTGAATCCGGAGTCGTCTCAACCACCTCGGCATCGCAAATCGGCAGTTAACCTCAAGGTAAGTGTATCAACATTTCATTGGATCTCATCTCATACACTACTAGTTGCCTGCGCCAAAAGCGATCACTCTGGAAAATTTCCCGCCCGTACTTCCATGCCCATTTACGCCCTCATAACCATATTAATTAGATTGTAGCCAGCGGCTCGAGAGAAGAAGTACGCGAAGGTATTGTATCATCAACTCTCTATCCTATCCCGCCGGCATTGATTGTTATGTTACACAGAAGGTCGTCGAGAAACCCAGGAAATCAAAATCCCCCAAGAAGTCGAAGCAAAAGGGCAAGGCAGAAGTGAAAATCCCGGTGCCGCACGGATACGGCAACATAAATGTGCGTGCTCTCCTGCAATTCATGACGAGAAAATTGAATTCCTACTTTTGAATGTTCGTCCCGATTGCATTACTCTCGCATTTGTTTGACTTTCCCATCGTGTATTTCAACCCGCTCTCATTTGGACCCTCACTCTCGGCCTCTCCACTGAAGAAATTCGCTGTAATAGAATTTAACTAAATCAAAGACTTGCTGTATCTCCTAGTCACTCTTCCAATGCATGTACCAGTCTTGTTGCGATGTTGAGTACGGAGTATAGATAGAAGAATTCTCATCCAGCACACGGGGGGTTCCATAGATCATTGTAAAAATATTCATGTACTAACTTTGGTATGATAGACATGTTGTAGAGAGGTACCGGTGAACAGAAGTTCAGTGTGGATTATTTGAGGAGGAATTTGGGTCGAGCGACTGTCACGTGCACGATGTTGTTTGCTGCTATTTACACTCCTCGTTCCTTGTCTTCCACCACCACAGTCGCGTCTCACGCCCGTCCCCCCGCCTGTTTCGCGCCAAGACTCGCGCCCCGGAAGGTATGTCTTTATTCCCAACTCCTTTACCGTCGCTTTGACACCGCTTTTAGGTCTTTTTCCGTCGACTAGACACAATCTCGGTCGCAGCCCAACATCGACGCGCAAGTCCTTCTTCTAGGGTGATACGAGGCCCAGCGTGGACTATAGTAGCCTATTAGGCCCCATAGACCCTTCGAGGTGGATATCTTACGCATATATGCGGTTTTTTCTGCGATCTGACCCCCCCCTTGTAATTGCGGCCCAAGTCTCGTGAAAGCTGAGCGGAGGTGAGTTCTTCGCACTGATGCTTCTTCATTCCTTTGTATTCAAAACAATATTTATTTATTGATGCGCGCCGCAGGTGCTCGTCTCGACGCCGATCCAACTCTTCTTCGCCTGGCGCATCTGGAATCTCACGAAACACATCTGGTGCTCCGTCCTCATCGTCCTCCTCGCCGGCGCTGCCCTCGGTGCGTGCCACTTCTTTCCCGTCCCGTCCCTTCCATTCCTCATTCATATCCTTACCGCTACTTATTCATCGCACAGCCGGTGGCTTCTACACCGCCGCCCACGTCTCCATCATCAAGCTCTTCGCCCGCAAACCCGAACTCCACACCGGCGCCCTCGTCTGGTTCCTCGCCTCCTCCGCCGCGGACGTCCTCATCACCGCCGCGCTTGTGCTCACTCCCGTGCGTCCCTTCCTCCTTCCTCATCCTTCCTCCCTTCCCTGCTCGCCTCCCTTCCTCGTTCCCCGCGCCCCAACCCCAACTGACGAACGCACGTCTCTATACCCCCCAGTCCAACCGCAAAACAGGCTTCGCCACAACAGACGGCGTCATCGACCGCATCATCCAGAGTGCGTTTCGCGTTTCCTGTTTCCTGCCCTCCCTCCCCTTCTCGCGTTCCTCTTCGTTTTCCTCGCGTTTCCTTCTCGTACGTGACGCTGTCCGTCCGCCTAATCCGCCTTCCGTCTGCGTCTGCGTCTTCCTTCCGTGGAGCTCGATGCCTGCCTCGGACTCGGAGCGGCGAGGAGCAGCTAGCAGTCGAGGTCGAAGTAGTCGAGGCAATCAAGCGACCAAGCAAGTGTTCGCCACAGGCATGCATTCGATCGGCGGGGGTCTGCGGGGGTCTGCGGTGCGCCGCTGCGTCTTGCCTTTTGCCTTTTGCCTTTTGCCTCTCGCGTCTCGCGTCTCGCGGCTCGCGGCTCGCGTCTTGCCTCTTGGGTTGGCCGCCCTGTGCGTCTGCGTCTGCGTCTGCGTCTGCGTCTGCGTCTGCGTCTGCGTCTGCGTCTGCGTCTGCGTCCGCGTCTCCGCCTCTGGCCTCTGCGCGTCGTGCCCCCAACGACATACTCCATGCGGCGTCTCTCTCCCTTCCTTCCTTTCTTTCTACGATTCCGTCTCCGCCCCGTCCCCTTCTTTTTCTTTCCTCCTCCTCCTCCCTTCTCCTCCTTCTCCTTCCTCCTCCCTACTCTCATCTCCCCGGACACTCAACTAACACCCCTCCCTCACTCACAGCAACGATTCAGACCGGCCTTGCAACCGCGCTCTTCTCGATCCTCGACGTCGTGTGCTTTGAGATATTTCCCGTGTGTCTCGTCTCGTCTTTCTCTCTTCTCTTCTTTTCTTTGCTTTGCTTTGCTTTGCTTTGCTTTGCTTTGCTTTACTTTGCTTGCGTCTTTCTTCTTTTGTCTTTCTTTTGTCCTCTTTCCTCGTCCTCTCTACCGAGTCTACGTTCGAGCAACGATTCCCGCTTTTTTTTTTTTTCGGTCAGTTTTCATCTAATCGCCTTTATTCTTTTTTTAGTCATACTACTCTATCTTGTTGCTCAACGTAGAGACTGGATCCGAGTCTAGTCGAAACCAATCTAGTCAATTTATGATCTTATCTTTTCTGAAGTATTGCCCGATTTCCTCGCAATTTTCGACGAAGCTCGTGTCTGGCAAATATGGTTTGCACCCGCTCAATTAGAAGCAGGACAATTGCTGCCGTAGGCAGACTTGAGATGGTGGCCATGATCAAATTCCCGAAATGGAATAGCCGCTCGAATGTAACAACTTGCTTTGGAACACTTTTCGAGGGCCAGATTTTTTGGGCATCCGGATCCGCACAGCAGCATCATTGGGCTCTTGGGCATCATGTGTCCATGTTCATAGCTGGATGTCATTGTTATTACAGTTGCAATTTGCAGTTTGGCTGAGCTCCTCAGCTTCCGTACCGAGAGGTTTCCAGTGGACTGACCAGTACTGTGCCGGGAATGAAATCATGGCTGATTAGTTGACTTTCCCGTGTGTGCTTAGGTAGAGATCCGACGAAGCCGTCGTGAGCACTAGGCCCACTAAAATAGGGGGCACGTGTGCCTGCTCGGCCTTTATCGTCGCCCATATGGGCCACACACCGATGTATTCTCGGAAGTTTGTAGTGTAGTTTTGTTCAGAATCGCGATGGCTACAGTATAGTAGGGTTCCTTGGATAGGGAGGGTTCCTTGGATAATTCTTTTTCTGAGGCATGGGCACTCATCTTGGGGCCAAATCCTCTTTGCTCACACACTATGTATGTTGTTTGTATGCACTGAATCAATTTCGAGTGCAGAATCATACTGAAGCTCGAGTGGGACTAGTTTTTGGGTGAATCAGTCTTTGATCTGCACATTACTATTCCTGTTCATGCGCTGCTGCAACGCGACGGTCGGATCGTATATGTACAGCTGGGCATAAGATGGTGCAACGCCCTCCGGGGCTGTAAGAGCACCGGAGAGGTGGTGGAGATTTCCCAGAATGCGGAATACCCATGCATCAGGGCCATATCTATTGACGCTTTTGTCGTCATTGACCACCAGCGACGTGAAAGCCAACGCCGCATTGTACTGGGTGATATGACTCCGGAATTCTTGAGCTTGGGTGTCGAGTCCCTGTTTCTTCGATCTAGAGAGTATTTGACCCAGAAAAAAACGAGTACGAGGAAACCACGTCTTTCTGCGCCCTTCGAATCCGGGCAGAGGCGGGAGACCATTTTTCATCGGCCAGATTCTGCAGATATCTGGTCTTAGGCCAGGAGTTGCACCGAAAGACGTTACTGCGTCGTTTCGGTACTTTGAACGTTCCGACGACAATGGGAGTGATGCTCCGTACAAGGATGAGGTGCTTCCCCTATTATTCATAGTTCAAAAGGTTTTTATCTTGGTTCATAGCGACAATTGTACCGAACGGCCCGTACCGGACTGGCAACGCCCTCCCACAAAACAAGCATGGATGGCCAGCTGCTGATTGAGGGTCCATGCTTTGTTCAATACTTTCGGAAGTCAGATTTGGATGAAATCGACAAATGGGTCAGTCTGGGCACCAATCACTTTTACGTCAACGCCGAGGAACGGGATGATGGTGGGATGTACAAAATGAAAATCCAGGACTTCAGATTTTGCAGAATATGCTACGATGAAGTCTGTCGTGGTGCTGAAGACACTGAAACACTTAAGCGAGGTGGACGTGTGATTGCCATGGAGGTTTTTTGCGGTGAGTTTGACTTTCATGTATCGCAGGTTTAAGCATCGAGAAACGAGGAATACAGGTGCTGGGGAGCCTCGACGGGAATCTCCAAGCCTGGTCTCATTACAACAACCGCTGCATTGGACAATTCGATTTCCGCAGCGCTTTTCGTCAGGTGATTTTTTGCTTGTGTTTGGACACATTCCAGGTTTAAATCTATGCTTTTATCTGCTGTTTAGGTCGTACCGTGGGGCACGGGGAAACCCGTGGAGTCTGCAAGTCCGGCTTAGGCGGGGAAGGAAAGTCCAGGGACGATGGTGTAATTCCGCTTGCTTGTACACCGGGAAATTTCCTGGAAACCAGCGTTCGTTATTCGGACCGTGCTGTGTAATACTGCGCCTACCTACCTACCTCCCAGGCAATCTGACCCCATTACCCGCATTCGGCCACATTCAGCTAATTTGGGAGTGGGCTACCAAATTTCCCCTGGGAAGGAGAGTTTTTCGTCCATGTAGAGCTTCCTCCTGAAGCACCTGACGCATTGTGCGGGCCGAAACATCCGGGAATCGGGCGCGCTGGACGTCAGCAGCCGTCTGAGCCTGCCCCGATTTGATCATACGGCGAGCAATACACCGTTCATGGCTGTCCAGTCGGTTGGGACGACCCCTACCTGGCGTTATATCGTAGAAATTTTCCTTCTCGTGTCGTTTGTGATAGGTCCGACACGCTGTCGAGCGGTCGCAGTGAAGTTCTTCGGCAATTTTCCCAAAGGTGAAACCGTGCCTTCTGACGGACACTACACGGGCCCTGTTGGATGGTGAGAGTTGGTGGTACATCATAGGTTATGTGGGCTCGTATAGGATGAAAGAGACAAGTGGGTTCAGGTCAAACGACCTGTCAATGTGGTGGTTTGTCGTGAAGTTGTGATTTATTTACGTGTCGAAATTGGCCCCACCTACGTCATGGCCGTGCGACGTCCCAGGTTCGGGCCCGCTGTGCACCAGATTTTATACACATACACTACACATACCTAGCTATATTTTACTCGTTTGGACCTAAGGAAAATATTCAGCGGTTGTCGCGCTATGGCCCGAGCTTTTCAGGAAAATCACGTGTTGCATTATTTTTCGCCCCCACTGTATGCGGAGGTAAGCTTGTGCAGAAGCGGTGCTTGCTAGCCTGTTGAACCTTGAGGCCTGTCTCTTGTTGGTTCCGTGGCTCAGCGGTGTTCATGTGTACCTCCCGCCCAAGGAACACAGGGTGTTCGGCGTTCGAATCCTTCCCATTGTGTCCCTTTTTAGTCACCCCGGCTAAATTTGCCGCTGTCCGATTAAACCGTCCCAAAATCCTGATTAAGCCTCTCTTGTTTAAACGATGGCCCGAGGCAAGATTAATCACTAGTTCAACTCCCTTCTCTGATTAATCTCACCCTGTTTGAACATCACTGACAGTTTCCTTGGTTAATCCAGTTCAGTTGAACTCCTCACGTTTAAACATACCATCAGATTAATCAACATTATTCACTACGGTATGCCTGCATCCCGTTGGGGTACCCTGTAGAGCCTGCACGCAGTGTCTCCGATTAATCTGAATCCAGGATTCCGGTCCATGGGCTCGGTGATTAATCAAACCTGCTGGAGTTTCATCCAGAATTTGGAGCAGGGGCAGTGCACCAAAACAGCTCAGGGCTTCGGGTTCCGAGAGCAAATTCAACCGTGGGAAGCTCACAATCCAAACCGAATTTGATTGTGCTTGTTTAATGAACGACGGAGCTCTTGTGAGGCATTGTGCTAATTGAGAAAGGGGCGGATTGGGAATCTGAGGCGACAACTTCAACCCGCCAGTCCAGGAACCACAGCGGGGCAGGTCTTGATACAGGAAGGGCCCATCGTATGGACGGAGGATAATATCGTCTAGCCGAACCGAACGGCACCGTCTCCGTGCTGCAATTGCCTCACTCCTGACCTGATCTCGTCCTACTACGGACCTCGCCACAGACACTCCGAAAATTATTCCGAGCAATCTTGATTCGACACGGACAGCGCAGATTGTACAGGATGTCAAGGGCACGATGCCTAGTGGAGGAGTGTGCTCAGGAGTTGAGAGGGCAACCAGGGGTGGTTGCCATTCAAAGTGGGGAGGGGATGTAGGGTCGATACGCGCTGTGGACGGGGATAAGACGCGACGCGTCTCGGTCACATGGCCGAATATTGGTCGGACGTTATTTGGCCAACATTCGGCCAATGTTTGGACGAAATGCCATGTATTGGCCACATCCGGGCGGTTGAATAGTCGGGCCAAACTCCGGTGAAATTTGCTCTGGACAAAACACAGATACATGCATTATAAACAAAGCTCATCTTTCACCTAAGCAAACCTGTGCTGGTGCAGCGGAAAAACGTCTCCGCAGATCGACAATTTTTTGGGGTCACCTAAAATGGCCAGCAATCCGGCAACTAAAGCGTGCGTCCGGTCACTACCGGATATTGCCGCCACTACCCGTGGGAACGGGCACCGGCATATTCCACGGATCAACCCGCATTTTCTCGCTCACAGCCTCAGGCCACGTGGCACATCCCACTCCCACCACATGAAGGAGCAACGCCTGCTCACAGTGCGCTTCCTCCCGACGGCGTCGATCTTCGGGGACGAACAATGGTACGCTGCGGACACTATCGATGCCCGTCCCTTCCTGGCGCTGGAACTCAAGGACCCTCGCGAGTGCTGGGAGGCGACGCTTTTCCTCATCGCATCGGAGGAAGTGCGCGCCCCAGAAGGCTACAGTCGCGTTGAGCTGTCCTCGGCGCCCTCCACTTTGGGTTCCGACTGCCTGAGATCCCTGGTCCCATTGCCCTCGGACAGAAAGTTTTTCCTGCACACGCGCCCCATCCAGGCTTTCACGGGAAATGTGACTCTCCCTCCGGTGCACCTCCTCCACGAGGCGGATCTGGACGAGTTCGCTCGGCGTGTCGCGGCGGAAGTCAAGCCTACGGAGCCAGGCGACCGACCCCCCCCGTCCGTGGGAGCTTGAGGTACCTCAGCCACTCATCGCATTCGAAGTCCTGCCGCCTAACGACGTGCCCGACGCCCCGCCGTCCATTTACGACGAGCTACTCGCCTACGAGAGGTGAGTTCGGAGTGTCTGTGCCCGTTGCATTCGAGTCTCATGGGGGTTATCCTAGGCTGAAAGCCGACTTCTCTTGGAAAGGCGTCGCCGCGACCGTCGAATATGTGCTAGCCTGTCGGCAGGTAAACCTCTGATCCTCAGTTTTCTGTGACTCGCAGACCTCACCTCGTCCCAGATTGACGCCCCGGCGGTTGTTGCGAGGCTCCCGCAGTCCGCAGCGGATTTCGACACAGTTGCTGAGGTTCTTGCCCTTGCGGAGATGAAGATTCCCATCGATGGCGAGCCTCCTGCGGAACGCAAGGTGGCCGAGAACTCCTCCGCTGAGGTCATGTCCGATTCCTCCTTGCCGGCAATGAAATGGGCTCTGAACACCCGCCCTGTGCTCTTCGACTCCATCAAGGTCATTCTTTTCGACCCCCGCGACACCATTCTCGTATGTGGCATCGGCGTTCCTGCGTGGTGTACTCATCCCTTTCTCAGGATTGCGTGGACGCCCTATACGGCGTTCTCCTGGAGGTCGCCGCCGGAGCACACCCTTGGGGAATGCTGTCTGCCTTCGTGGAGGGTGCGTGCTTCAGGTCGAACGGTCTTCGCGATGGCGGGCCGAGCCAGATCATCCACGAGACGCTCGAGGAGCTCGCTACGCGGGCTGAAACAACCCTAGACATATCTGCCGCGGTTCGCAGGGTTCTCTCCCCTAGCTTGCATTCGGACGCGTTGCCGGCGCTGGAGCGCCTGAGGGACGCCGGCTTCCACCTCTGTCAATTGCCCGATGTCTATGTTTCCGCGGAGGCAGTCGACCTGGAGGTAGTGCCGTTGGGGTCTCCGATGCCTTTGTGGGGTCAAACGACGGAGCTCGCGCGGGCCTTCGCCTGGGCCAAAGAGCGCTTTGGTCTGCCCCTGCTCCAACCTTCGGAGATGCTCGTGGTCACCGGCAGCAGCTACCGCGTGGTGGAGACGGCGAACACGGCCTTCTCTAGACCAAACGGCTTCCCGACCGCGTTCGTTGCAAGGCGGATGTCTCTGGCACCGACTGTATGGCTGCCCAATGCGGCGCCCACCCTGATAATCGGCGGCCTGGACGAGCTCGAAGGCGCTGTGGGTCACCCGCCGGTGTGCATCCCTTGGGTCCTGCCGGACGACGCTCCGTATTCTTTCCGCATCTGGGGGCACTACCAGTGTATGTCCCTGCTGGGAAAAGGCGGCTTCGGTGCGCAAAAGCTGCCTGCCTCTCTGTCTTTACGTGCTGATCCCTGGGCAGGACAGGTCTGGGCTGCCCGGCATGTGATAAGCGGAGACGAAGTTGCTGTGAAGCTGGAGGTGTTGGACGAGAGCCGCCCCCCGACACTGCCCTACGAAGCGCAGATCTACAGGTGTCTTTGTCACGATGGCATTCCCTCTCTGCGACGCGCCGGTAGAGACCACGGGAGCAAACCCGCCGAGCCCGGGTTAAACGTGTTGATCCTCGATCGCCTGGGACCGACGCTGGAAGACCTGCGCCGCGTTTGCAGGGGCAAGCTTTCGCTGCGCACGACGTGCGCCTTGGGTCGCCAGATGGTACGTCGCGCCTGTCGTGTTAGGCAACATCTTAATCGCGAGGTTCCCTGCACAGCTCGCCGCGATCGCGTACGTGCACTCGCGGGGGATCATCCTGCGCGACGTCACGCCCGCCAACTTCGCCATGGGCATCGGAAACAGGTGCAACGTAGTGCACCTCTTCGACTTCGGGTTGGCCAAGCTGTACGTCGACCCGAAGACCCAAAAGCACATCCCGTTGCGCGAAGGCCTCTCGTTTGTAGGCACCGCTCGTTACGCGAGCCACAACGCTCACCTCGGGAGAGGTACGTCGGTCAACGCGGCGGAATCGTGGTCGCTTACGTGTTGTGTTATTTTAGAGCTGAGCCGTCGCGACGACATCGAGAGCCTGGGCATATGTCTGCTATACCTTCACAAGGGGACGTTACCGTGGCAAGGGCTGCGCGTCCCAACGCCCGAGGAGAAGGTGCGGCTGATGGCAGAGATGAACGCGGAGGGCCGGTTTGTGGCCGAGCTGAGCGCGCCGTTCTTGGAATGGTTCAACTATGCCCGAGGGCTCGCGTTTGAAGAATCGCCAGATTACGAACGGCTCCTCAGGCTTCTCGACGAACGAGCCCACCCGGGTTCTCGGCACGCCTTCGATTGGAGTAGCAGCGAAGGTTCCGGCGAGGGAACGCTGGTTCCAGGAGAGTGGACCTGGGCATCGCTGTAAACATGCGGCGGTCTATTCCAAGACAATACCCTCTGAACAAGTTTTGAATGGAAGAGCTTTCGCCACCAGCGAGTTCCCACAGTCTTTCATTTCCTATTGCGTGCCCTGGTCGCCTGACGTCGGATGCAAAATTAAGATGAGAAAAGCACACCCTCATAAGGAAAGAGGGCATTACGGCGGGCTCGCGAGCACGCACGCTGCCCACACCAACCCACCGCCGCCACCCGACCATGGCAACATCGGCGTCGCCCCCGCTGGCCTACGCCGTCTACGTCAATCACCCTCAGCTGAACGCCGCCTCAGGGCTCCCCCCTGGCGGGAGCAGCAAATTGAAGAACAGGCCGACGTTCGTCGTGGGCGAGACGGTGGTAAACGTCGCCGAGCCGGGGCCCGTCGTCCGCATCACGCCCACCCTGCACTGGTTCGTCGCCATCATGACCACTGCCAAGCAGAACGCCGTGACCGGAGGCCTCGAGCTCCATCCCGCCGTACGTGTATTTCTGTGTGGTGGAGCCTCCCTGACGTCTGAGCGCAGGTCGACGCTTCAATGTGGGCCCCGGTGGCCGTGACGGGATCGACGACGGTGTTCCCACCGCCCCACCGCCTGGGGTTCCCCGCGGTGTCCGTGTCAATCCAGAGGGGGACCGTGGAACCCAGCTTCATCTATGTCGGCCCCCTGATCCCCGAACCAGCGAAGAACGTGAGCCACCCGTGGACTCGAGCCACGTTGCACTTAGACCTCGCGAGCTATGAGGCAGTCCGCAGGTCTGCCCACGAGTGGCGGCAGCAGCGGGAAGCGGAGGAAGCCTACGGACGGCAGAGTGGGCAACGCCCGCAGCTGCGCTACCACCAGCAGCCCGGCGGCCACCACCAGCAGCCCGGCGGCTACCAGCATCAGCCCGGCTACCACCAGCAGCCCGCCCCGGGCTATCCCCCGTCCGCCCCGGGCTATCTCCCGTCCGCCCAGGGCTATCTCCCGTCCGCCCAGGGCTACCCCCCGCCCGCGGGCTTCCTACCCGCCGCGCCCGCTCAGTATGCGGCCCAGGCTCAGGGCGCCGCTGGTCGCAGCGCTATGCCTCCTGTACGTGCTTTGCCTCATCGCGCGCTCTTCTGGCTCTGAGGCTCACACTTCCACGATGTAGCAGTCCGGGTCCGGGCTGAACAAGCATGTACGTGGTTCGGCTCAACGTGGAAACCTGGCTCAGTTTTCATTTCAGGCCAGCGAGTTCGTGCCAGGGGGGCGAGGGAGTGGCCGCGGCTGACTGGCCGGGTCCATAACATGTATTGACGATCGGAATGGGACTTAAACTGTGCTAACTTAAGGAGCGTGAAAGTCGTTGCAGGAAACCATTGAAATCTCATCTATAAAAATGGAATCGACACGCTGGAGTCTGTCCGTTGACTGCTGCCGTTGCTGCAACTTCATTTCTTTTACCGTCCAAGTCTTCGCAATTTTTACTCTTACTATTAGATTCTCTGGGTATTCTGAACACTGAATGATACGTCGATCCTCCCACGCCAGCTGCGGTCGAACCTGTCGGTCCAAGGATCATGTAACTGTAAGCCTCTTTTCTTCTAACAAAAAACTCTACAACAGCTTCGATCACTTCCGATTTTCCGGTTCCACCCATTCCTCCCATGTACATGCGTAACGACTCGACCTGAGGAGAAGATGCATGAGACGCAATGATCATGAACGCATGCTTTTGCTCAGTGTTCAATGAGAAGTCTTTCAAAATTCCGGTTATCACTTCTTTTTGTTTAGCATCTAGCTGAGACTTGGGATGAAAGAAAGTAGGCGGAAAGATCTCGACGTTATCGTATTTCTTACTGTTTTTATGGGAACTTTCTTCCGGGGTAGGCATGTCTTGAAGCTTATTGGTTGTCATTTCACTCCGCTGAATCTTGACAATTTTTGACCAATCAGTGCGACTTCGGGAAGGCAGACACAAGGGTTCGCGATTCACCTCTGGTATGGGATCGATTTCTTCAACATGGCGAAATGGTCGTCCCGAGCATCGTTGCATTCGTATCTGACATTACAGCTCTTTGCGGAACTTAGGGCGCAGATGATTTTTTTCTGTTTTCAATTGTTTTGACAAGGACACTCATAGCGCCCTCAGTTCTGGTCCGTTTACCTTCGGCATATGCTCAATCGATTCGCAATCAAAATACACAGTTTTGTGTGTCCTCACATTTTTTCCTCGGTGTGGGGGTCTCAGGTAAGCATATTTTGGGACATTTCCAGGCAGGACAGCTGGGGCATCACTATTTCTACCTCAATTGCCCTAGATTTTTGATATGGTGGACTTCTATGTATCATCTAGTTCCTGGAATACCGCGATAGTGAATGTAACCTCTAGTTTCAATCTAGTGGTCAGGAAATATTGGGTGGATTTGCCCTCTTGATCAGCCTGCTGTTGAATATTGGAACCTGGCATTATATTCACTATCCCATTGATGGCGGGTGAGTGGGGTACTAAGCCATCAGCGTCGTCGTCCCGGTCATCAACCCGACCCCGGCCCCATTCATCTAAGAGCCTAGCTAGGCTACAGCCTGAACAAATTGTCCGTATTTTACAAGAAAGCAATTAATTGGGATTAAAGTGATATAAAGTGTTACGGGAAAATGTGCTGAAAGATTGTAGTAGATATTACGAGTCTCTAGATATGTATCAACCTGCCGCTGTTGTGACTGGGGAGGTCTCGTACGGTGGGGACTCGGATTCAAAACGTTGCTCCCCGGGGCTTGGCGGTCTGAGAGCGACTTGAAGACCTGGACCTCTCAGCCAAAAGTATGGAAACCAGGAGCATCACGCTTTTTAAGCGAGCTTAGCATTGATGCCGTGTGATGCCGTGTGATTGCCATCCGGTAGGACCCCGAAACAATGTCATTTACGCCTTGCCTAAGTGCACTGGCTGTTCGGGAATATCGCACACCCATTCTCAAATCTCAATTCAATTCACTTTCAATTACAGTTCGCGCAGACCCCTTGACCCCGGGACCTTGTGGGACTATACATGAGACAGGTAGGTAAGCTAGCTACCCCGGGATGGGTGTCAGTAGTGGGAAAGGTAGGTAGCTGCGGGACGGAGGGATGTACTTACAGTCACCGTACATTACTCATCCACTCATCCATTAATGTCAACTTCAAGTCTGGACCATGACGGCCGTCCCGTCCTGTTAAAATTTCTCCATACAACTTTTTCCTTTCTATCTCTCGAGTACTGTACCATTTTGACCGTACATAGGTTCAATTTTCAACCGAGAAGACCAGAAATTTTAGTTTCAATTCAAGGTGATTTCTGTGCACATCAAAAAATCTAATGCTTGGTCACTGAACCTAGAGTTGAAATAGTACAGTATGACGTTGGATTAGGCCTCTTCGAGGCAGGTGCTGAACCTTTAGGATGGGATACATAGACAGGATGCATCCCCCAATTCAGGTTTCCTCCCTAGTGATGTTCAGGGCTGGCCTGAAGCCTGCAGCACCCACTAGGCGGAGCCCAACCAGGCCAGGCCCTCACCACAGCTTGAGCAGGCATAGTGGAAGTTATAGTCCAACCTGTTTAATATGGACCAGGTAGAGTTTCGGAGCATACCTATGGTTTGCATAACATTGGAGACTCATAGTGCTGTGTTGGAAATTCACATGCTAATAACATTTCTAGCTAGGGACACTCAGGAAGGCCTGCTATTTGTTGATAAGTTGCAAAAGGACTGCTAGAGACATCACAGAGGCTTTCTGAGAGATACACACGTACAATAGTTACGACTCAAATTACAGCTGTTTGCACTGTTCAACTTTGCAGAACTTCAGGCGCGGCATGTTTTTTTTTGGGGTAAGTTTTCACGAGAACAGCGATTGCGGGATCAATTCTCAACCGTTTGCCCTGGACGTGACTCGATAGAACACGACTCTTCGCGACACTGACGCGCCGTTGCAGTCGTGGCACACAATCGGGATCTGGAGGTGAAGTAAATACGATATGTGAAGGAGAAACTTAACTAGTATAACCAATGAAGAGGTAATGGAAAATTGGAATGGCGGCTAAACCCCGATGATGAACTCGCGCGCAACCGGCGTGATCTGCAGGTGGGCCAATTATTCGGCCTAAAGCCACTTCCACTTGACTTCCATAATGAATTCTTGCACCAGTACCCTGCTTTTTGGTCGACTTGGATTTCCGCTCTACGTTGCGCTTCTCTTGTATAAGTCTCACTTAGTATCGGCGTGGCACATTACCTAGCTTCCCAGACTGGTCAGTGGTCACTCTGTTTATTTAGGGTTGTCAAACTTAGAGGGACATCCAACTGGCATAGACTATCTTACCATTCCGACCCTTGGGAAGTATATATACGACTTCAGACATTGGCTCAGTGGCTGTCCATTAGAGGCAACCGCTGGGAACTTCCGTTGGAATATAGATTATGTATTCCGGATGCACCAACTGCGGTATTTGGGGTCTCGCAGCTTAAAATGGAATGTACCATCACCTCCCATCACGGGCATCAGTGCCGAAGCTCGCTTAAAAAGCGTGATGCTCCTGGTTTCCATACAAAAGCATGGATTGATCCAGACCAAGAGATCTGCACACATCGCCACATTGATCCAGACCAAGAGATCTGCACACATCGCCACATTCGTGGTCGCAGACAAATGAGCGGATTCCTTCCAGACCAAAGTCCCCGATCCCGGAATCACTGTTGAAGGTGATCAGGATTGAAAGAGAGGGAGACAAAAGAGTCACTTGCCCGGCCGGTGTGTGTGTCATGGGATCAAAAAGAACGAGGATGTCGCGACCATCTATGTTCGATGGTGTGCCTAGAAATAAAATAATGACTAACCAGTCTCACAAAGTTAGAGAGGTGACAAAATACCTTGGATGTCCGCAATGACCATATAGCTTTGTTGCTATGACCATAGACAAAATGTGCAAAGGCATGGATAGTCTGAGCGCATAGATCTTGGCGCGAACTCTGATGGTTCAGGGTAAAGGTATAGTGTTCGACCATTGTCGCCCGCTTACTCTCTACTAACCAAGTTATACCTTCATGAGAAGCATCAATTTTGGATGTACCAGATGCCTGACTAGGGCGGTTCAATTCCTGTCCTAGCCAAGCATCTGCAAAGACAATGGCTACAAAAAGAAAGGTGTACTGTTAAGTGAATCTAGATTGAAATGTGAGAGTGAAATATAACTATACCGGAGTGGACAAGGACTGCACAGCGCTTAGCGTGCCGGAAAAAATCCTTGAGGAAGTATGCCGCGATGCTTAACCTCTGTAGCTCAGGGTAGATCTGGCTCCGGTTGTCGAGAACGGTGACTGGAGGAGCCATTGAGTTCTCATTCGTCTCAGAGATGCGATAGAATCGTTTGACAACCAAAGCTTCCCCGGATGTGGTTTTGAACTGGTGGACAGCTAGGTCAGAACCGATCGAATGCGGGGAGGAAAAAAGGCTTACATCGAATGCATACTTCATCGCACCCTTACTGAAGTGGTTGCTTCGGATATCGCCCGAGATCTGGGCTGAGGTCTCCTCAAACTCTACTTCTCCAGTGGTAGCATCCGTAACACAGATTATTTTTTTCAGGGTAACAGATGAGCGTTGGTGAACTTGGATAGTATTGTCCGACGGCACGAACATAGACTGGGAAGGGCCTGGAACTACCATTGAAAATCAATACACAGCAGAAGCTGGTCAAGACAGGATAACATACCATTGCTACGTTTAGTGGCCCGGTCATCTCTGTTGGTGCCCTCGGATGTGCTGCTGAGCGCCCGCTTCCTGACTGTGCTCTGGAAAGCAGAGCCTATCATCGAGTTCATTGACGACGATGAAGTAGGAGTCTGGCTCAATGCGTCGATATGTTTATTGACCTGCGAATGTGAATATAAACCGGAGTGAGTAGTTGCCTTGACCATACAATGAAAAAAAAAACGCACAGCCAAGGAGTCAATATACAACTCTATCCATATCACAGGTCCTTTGGTCGTTTTGCATGCAGACTTCCACATTAGCGGTATCGTAGCCAAATAGATTGACGAGCGACTCGGTACACTATAGTAGGCATAGAATTGCCCGAGAAGCATATTGGAGGTGTTGGGCTCCAAAAGCAGACTGCCAGTCCACCTTATAGTAACCTCCGCCCTAGAAAATCATGAGTACAACGGAGATTGATGCAAGACTCAAAACGGAAGTTCTAACATACGTCAAAAGTGGTGTAGTGCAGGACCGCGCCCATTCGAGGTTGACTACCTCCACCAGGTGTGCGCGGATATCTATTTGGAGGCGAGATTAAACAGATAATCATCAAGTGAGAGTATCAGCACATACCTGGAAGAGCGACAGAGACTGCCCATTTTTTCGAGCTGCTCCCAAGATTTAGATTGAGCGACTTCGGTGCTTTGCTCTCACGCACCTTGAAAGGAAAAATGCGGGGTTTTAAAAAGGAACAGAGAGCATAGTAATGGTAGGAGAATTTACAGCCCAGCAAACTAACACTTTATCCTCCCCCGGCGTCCCACCACCATGCTCATGATGAAGTAGGGCAGTGGTATTGAGAGACGTTCCAGCTGCTGGGTTCTTGGACATAGTAGGACCGAGACCGAAGCGCTTTGCCACTGCAGAAGCACGCTCCAGATGTGTCTCCGCAATATTGGTTTGGGCCGCTAAAAATGTTCAATAAAATTGGTACACAAGAGGTAAGTCAGTACATACGACGGGGTTGGTAGCCTGGCCCTTGTGCCTTTTTTATACACACTTCCGATCCGCAGGTTTGTGGCTCCCCCTGGTCAGGAACAGGCATATTGTTCCGCCGAGTAACCCCACACAACGAACACTGCTGCCAGTTCTGGCAAATATATTCAGAGGGTTCAAATGCCGAGTGAGAGGACTAACCGAGATGTTGATGTACTCAGATGAACCAATAGCATGCGGCTTCAGTTTATCGCACTTGGCACAGCTCCCATCACCAGTGCGGAGCGAAAAACTGGAGCCGCAGTCATCACAGTCGCCCTGTGTCATACGTGAAAGATAGGGGTTAAAAAGGAATGGGGTAAGACAATGAAGGGATTGGAGTGAAGAAGTAATTGAGATGGAGGAGGGAAGGAACAAAAGCACAATTCGCCACATTGAATGTTCGACCCTTTTATACCAAGTGGCCACGAACGGACCAGGTAGAAAAGTGGTTAGGTTTGGCCACACTCGGGTATAAGAGCACGATTTTTTGTGACCAAATTTTGTCCGCAAAAAGGTCCAGTCTTATTGGCGGCTTCAAATGCCGAATCCTGAAGGCAAGAATGGATATAAACACCAGACTAGTAGGTCACTTATGCTGGCTCCAGACGGTTCGGACATTGATAGGACGTTACAGCACCTTCTGGCGAGGCACTCACTGAGGCGTTGACAAAGTATGCCACACGATCATACTCGTGGGAGCAGAAGCTTCAGTGCCTGCGCGAGGATCTAGGCTACACAATCAAGTTCGTCCCATGTTCTATTCTTGAGACACCGATTGACGTAGTTCACGCGCCACAGGAAAAGGACCTTGAATAAGCTTGAACTGAGATTAGGCATTGGTTCTGTGCGGAAACCACCGCCCATCGAGGTTTCACGTCAAGCCGTCATCGATGAGGTCTCCAGAGATACTCTGCAGCTGAATGGTCCGGCCTACTTTCAACTGCAGTTGAAGCGTCGCGGGTTAATGATTCCAACTTGCGTGGCTGCCACGTCAGCCACAGAAAAGTGGGCAGATTTTGGAGAGGGTGGCGAGGCACGGACGTTGCCAGACGAGGGGACACGGACGAGTAAAGCTTGTTGAAAGGCAGATGCGCTGCAATGCGGGAGTCGCGGTATGCCCCAGTCTGCGTCGATGTGCCAGGATGTGCGCCGGCATCAGGAAAAAAGGATTTCCTATGTTGCTGCCAGCCAGGCTCTGAAGGATCAGTAGCTCTGGTAGCGCTACGCAACTGATCAGTAGCCCTTGATAGCCTCGGGAGCCATCCGCCCAGGATCAGTAGCGTGTGATAGCTGGCACGCCACGGATCAGTAGCTCCCGGAGATAGGTCGGAAAAGGAAACAGTGTTGGAGTGTTTAGTTTGAGCCTGGAACACGGAATTCATCCTCTTGTTCATCCTCCTGAATATCCTCTCACAGAGCAGCGGGGATGGGCACCAAAGACATGAGCATATATACGGCCGGACGATTGACGAAAAGCGCTAAGTCATTTCAAAGTCCGACACACGTGTCCGATTGCGTGATTGTTTCGACGCCAAACAGTGTTGGTTGATGCATCTTGCTCTCTTCCCCCATCTTCCCCCGTCCCTTTCCTCGTCCCTTTCCTCGTCCCTTCCCCCGTAGTGGCTCACTTGTGTACCTCGCACGTCGGCCCTTCAAGCCTTCCAAGCTTCAAGCTTCCCACGTCCATTACCTCCACCTGTCCCAAACTGATTCCCGTGCCAAGCTGCTTCGAGATCTTCAAGCCCACTACTGTCGAAGACAATCTCTTCTCATCAAGGCCTATGCTGTTTCTTCTGCCAATCCTTCTCTATCCAAGTTGTCTTTTCCCTGCGCACGACTCGCAGCCTCATCAAGCCTTCAAAGCTATCTCACGCGCACGAGTTCGCCTATTCCGAAGCCATCGGATATGCCCGCATCTTCCCGAGGTGAGCAATCATATGTTTGCTTTCGTCTTCTTACACCCATTCCATAGTTTCCTTCTGACTTCGTAGGCCCTCCATTGCTGAGGTCAGCGGTTGCTTTCAAGAGTGCGGCCAGAGTGCGGCAACAGTTGTGAGTTTTAATCCTTTAGCACCGTCATCATCTCTTACCTTTTTCTTCTTTTCTTGTACACCAATGATTCGAACGCCGGGAGCGTTGTCCGTGCCCTGTATCGACCCGTGTGCACGCTGTCGCCCGTGTGGCACCTGCCCGCCGTGCCGGTCCTGTACTGTGCGTCCATGTCCCACGCCCACCCTGCCGTCGTCGCCTGCGTTTGTTATGCGCACGTCGAGTGCTTGTCCCCCTTCCCTCGTTGGTATCGTAGTGCGATCATGTCTTAGTACCTGTGAATTTATCTGTTTTCATATTACTTTTGTGCTGTATGGGGCGGGGCAACTATCTGGTATAAGGGACAACTATCTGGTTATTGCTAAATATTGTGCACTATTGAGTGCTACTAAGACTGTCAGTCAGAGCTACCAAGAGCTACCAGGTGCTACGTTACTTCCATGCCACAGCTACCAGCGGCTATCAAGCCTTGGCGGAGAGCTACGCGGTGCCATATAATGGGGACTTGTCGACCTGGCTATCACAAGTATCGGGGCTATCAGGCGGTACGTAGCCATGTGATTTTTTCCTGATGGGAGACGACCGCCGAAAATTGAGAGTGGCGCTGTGCACAGTTTTTTCTCGCTCCCAGCGCTCGAGGGGGGTTAGTGCGTACTGCGGGTGGCAGCTACAAGCACTTCCTCGAGGGTTTTGTGGGGACAAGGTTTGTGTTTGATCTTTGGCGAGCTTCCACCATCGAAATTTGAAAGTCGGCGTACGGCCTCGATACCCACAAAACCCTCGAGGAAGTGCTTGTAGCTGCCACCCGCAGTACGCACTAACCCCCCTCGAGCGCTGGGAGCGAGAAAAAACTGTGCACAGCGCCACTCTCAATTTTCGGCGGTCGTCTCCGGCGCACATCCTGGCACATCGACGCAGACTGGGGCATACCGCGACTCCCGCATTGCAGCGCATCTGCCTTTCAACGAGCTTTACTCGTCCGTGTCCCCTCGTCTGGCAACGTCCGTGCCTCGCCACCCTCTCCAAAATCTGCCCACTTTTCTGTGGCTGACGTGGCAGCCACGCAAGCCCACGTCACCACCCCGATACCGTACGGCGGCTTACTATTGCCTGCTGAGCTGATCCTTCGCTTATCATCGCGTAGGCGGCGGCGGGATTCGGTTTTGCCGTGGAACACCCATAGAATATTGTAGAATATTCCTTTGCCTATGACTTGGATTGGGCCTCTCCGAGGCGGTAGCTGAACCTTTAGGAATTATATCTTGATCATTTTTTAAATTTTGTTGAACCTCGTCTGCTAAGCCAGTAAGCTGCTGCCATTTCCGGCCTACTCAAGTGTCCAGGGAATGATAAACATAGGACTCAATATTCGAAAGATGCACCTGCCTGAATGTATGAACCATTGATAACAGAGGTAGGGCCGAATGTTTCAATTTGTGGATGCCTAGGTATACTACAAAGTTCTCTGACAGCATTCAATATGGAGAAGGGAAATAGATATCAAGCTCATCAACAGAGTTCATTTTGATATAGTTCGCAATCTTGAAGATACTATAGAACACCCTATTGAGCTCTCAATCACGGATTTAGTGAAAACTCACAAAAAATACGGGCTGTGCCGTATGTTCCACAAGAAGCTGTAATGTATAGCAGTGGTGTTCTGGAAGCTGTAAGCTCTGCACTTTTTCTCCAAGAAATATTCAAGAAGGTCCTTGAACCATGACTTCAGTCAATACTGGCGTATGTAGTATCCCCCATTTTTTATGCTGACCAGGTCACCGATGCAACTATGGAAGTAAATTTGGTATGAGGCTCCAACTCTGATGCAGTTCGTGGCCCAAATGATAGTGATCAGTAACTGGAGCCACTACGTGTGAACCTAAATGTCGGTGTTGAACAACTACCAGTGCAGTGATGAACTATTGGTAACGAAGCCCTCTGTTTTTCAAAGATTATGAGGCACAAAAATGAAATTCATCCCACCCTCAGAAAAAAAAATCTGGGAGAACACGCCTTATTTTGGAGAGGTGCTTGCCACTGGCAGAGATGTGCGCCGTCGCGTTGAGGTTGCATCAAGTCCAAGGAGCGCGCGAACATTAAGCAGAAATGACTAAGTAGCGGATAGTCACCCGATCATAAAGCAGGAATGACTAATGACCAAAATTGACCTGATAGAACTTCTGGGCCTTCTGTGAATGAAATGGGAAGCACCAGCCAGATTCAAGCCAGTAAGAAGTTGAAAAACATACCCTTGTATTTTGACTTCTTTTCAGGTCTTGACCCATTTTCTTACGATTTTAATTTTCCATGACCAATGTTGCATGACTAAATCTTTGTTTGCACTTGTAGCAGAAAATGGAACAAAATCGATCTTCTCCAGGGTAGCTAAACCTAAAGGTTCAGCCAATAAAACGCGGGTGGTACCTCCCTATACCTCACCCCAACTACTCTGCTTAATTTCGTTCACTCTTTCTCTTTTATTTACTAAAAACTTGCTCTACTCGCCTCCCCGAAAATGTCCGATGCCTCCGATCCGACTAATCCCGGTCACGCCAGCCGTGGCGCGTCCCTCGTTTCGGACGCTGCTCGCACTCCCGCCGTCCCGGATGCCCCTCCACGCCCCACCGCCGCTCCTTTAAGCCTTGCTCCCACTGTCGTTATCTCTGAAGGCTCTTCCTCTGCGGATTTAAACCCCTTCGGTCCTGGCCCCATCACCCCCGCCGACCGTGGCAAACGCCCGGCAACACCGGGCCCGTCTGTACGCCGTAATGCTGGGGATGACTTTCTAAACTCGCTTGGCCTTCGCGAGGTGTCTCCAGACAAGAAACTCAAGGTTGACGGGGTCCAGGCTGAAGTACGCGCAAATCAGCGCGAAATTCACTCCATTGCTCAAAGAATGGCTCGACACGTCCTTGTCGCGGACGGGCAGTGGGACGAGACCACCTCAGCGCTAGATGGTACGTCGTCGAGATATATTCAACGACGCCTAGGACTCAACGATGTAGGATTGCGCCACCAACTGACCGAGTTGCAGTCGGCACTCGCGCAGCACGGTGTCACACAAATCGCCCACAACCCCCTCCTCCTCTCCTCCGCCATCGCCAACGATTCCCTCATCCAGGAGCTCGCCGCCGGCCACAACCAGACCGTTTCCTCCGCCATAGCCGCGAACGATCGCATCACGCAAGTGGAGAGATCCACCCAGTCTGTCGACGAGCGCCTTGCTCGCGTCGAAGAGTCGATCCGCCAGTTGCAGCAAAACTTCTTGGGGAGCCAGCAGGACGTGCTTGACCGCCTGGATCGCCTAGACACGCACACGCGCCAGGTACCCGTTGTCCCCACTCCTGTTGCACCCCCTACCGCCTCCGTGCCTCCCCCGCCGTACTCAGGCCCTACCTCGATGCCGCCCGCTGCTGCCCCGCCTCCTTCTCGTACAATTCTCCCCGATGTTGCCCTTGTAGCGCCGTCGGCCTCGTCGACTGAGGGCCGCCTGCTTCGTATGGAAGGGATGATGGAGCAGCTCGCTACCGCTGCCAGCCGCAAGCATGCGCGCTCACCGAGCCCCACGGAAGGCGCCCGCGCCGTTCGCCCCTACCCCGACGTTTCATCTGCCGCCGCCGCTCCGCGGCCCTCACCTGTCCACGCCCCCACCGCGATCGTGACGCCTCCGGGCATTGGGCACGGCGCTGCGCCCACGATGATCTACGCACCCGCCGTTCCTAACGCTGCACCCGTCGGTATCGTCCACGCTGCGCCCCCTGGAATCATTCCAGCCCCACCCGTCCTCAATACTGTGGCGGCTGGCATCACCTACGCACCCGCCAGTTCCACCGCCGGGGCCCCGGGATTTCATCATACCCCTGCGGTCTCCCACACCCCACTCCCACCCCCGGGAATTGTCTCGGCACCAGACGCTTCTGGTGGTGCCGGACGCCGGAAGGACCGCCCCCCTCCTCCTCCGCGAAACCCCGCGGCTGAGGCCTATCTCGGGCCATGGCAGTGGAGGCAGGATATTACCAACGAGGCAGCCGGCATGATTCGCGCCGTGCTACCTACCCACGACCTTCGCGAAGCCTTCGACCGTGCCCACCGATACGGTACGCAATACGTGGCGTGCGCCTTCAAGACTGAGGAGCAGGCGGCGTGGTTCATTCAAGCCTTCAATGCTGCTCGCGTGCAGCCGTACCACAATGTCTTCGCGTCCGCGTTCCCGTTCCCAAAATAGGGGGGGCAGCTCATGCTTTTCCATTCAAAAGTAAAGCGCATTTACTCTATTCTAATGTATATATTAACCCCACCTCTATCTCCTCGACACCACTGTCGCACCTCCCCCTCATTAATTCATCCTCTACTTTCAATCCACTTACTTTACCTCTATCTAACCAGACAACCACGACGTCTGATACGACGTCTGATACCCTTTTAACTCTTACTTCACCTGCCGTACCTGTCGACACTTCTGATGTTATTAACATTAGGAGTTGGAATATAGATGGGTCTTTTGTTCTTCATATGAGCTGCCCCGAAACCCTCCAAGAACTCGAAAATTTCGACTTCAACTTTTTCCAGGAGACCCACTTGCGTCCCCAACAGCATGACTCGGTGCGCCTGCCTGACGGCTATACAATTGAATCGCGAACACGGCGCCCGAAGTCTAACCTCTCAAAATCTTGGGGTGGGGTTGCCACAGTAGCCAATACTGCCCGTGTTCCAAATAAAGTTCGCGAAGATTTATCGGGCCCCGACTTCATGGCGACCCAAATAGGTAACATTGTGCTTTACAATACCTATCTATGGCCCGAAACTACGAACTGGGCTGGTGACCTCGAAGCTGATCCTTGCCTGGCTCTGGCTTCTTCTATCGCTCTTGCATATGCTGGCGGGTTTTTGATTCTACTTGCTGGCGATCTCAACGGAAGGACGGGATCTGACACCCCATCAATCCATGACCCCCGCCGTAAATCGAAGGACGTGAAGCCTGTCTCACCTCGTGGCAAATTTTTATTTCGACTCTGCACCGACTACGATCTCGTATTCGTCAGCGGCGCCGAATGCTTCGGCCCCTCCAGTGGTGAATATACATCGTTTCAAGGCACCCGAAAAACGGTAATTGACTATGTTATCTGCTCTCGCACCTTGTTCCCGCGAGTCAAATCGTTCACGGTGGAGCCTAAAATCAATGGGTATGATCATGCTGCCATATCTGTTGCACTGCGAGTAGATCCCTCTCTATTGCTACCTCAACCTCCCCGACGCTCTCGGAAACGGAAACGCGATGAGCTATCTCTTCCAGACGTCACGGAGCTAGATCGGCTTCTCATTGCAACGATGGAAGCTGGAAAAGACGAGTCGAAGAAAGCTCTCGCGCTATTCGGTCCGGTTCTATTCGCTACCAACCCGATAACGGTGACTATTTGTGGAGTGTCTAAAAATGCTGGGAAACATACAGCTTCTGCTGGAGCTGCAGCTTTTTTCGGCGATAATTCGCGGCTTAATCGCTCTGTCCGCGTATGGGGTGCACAGAATAACGCGCGCGCCGATCTTGTTGCCTTGCTTCTCGCCGTTGAAATGGCTCCAAAGACCAAGAGCTTGATTATCTCAACGCGATCGGAATATGCAATCCGGGCTATCAAATACTACGCATATAAGAACGATGCATGTGGCTGGAAATGCCCCAACGGTGATGTACTCCAGCTCATAATCAAGTGGATAAAATCTCGGTCTGCTCCACTCCATTTTTCCCACATCAAAAAGGAAAAACTCACGGAGTCCTATAAAGCAACCAAGGATCTTGCAGATAAAGGGTGTCTGCTTCCGCGTGCTATCGCGTCGAACTGTTCAGAACCACCCGGCCCTCTCACCTCTGTGTCTCAACCAATAAATGTAGAGAAGGTGACCGCCGACTTGCCTAATGATTGCGCTGAGCAAGATGCAGGCCCTGTCCCACGACGCGAAGCATACCCGGCGTCGCATAGAGGGAGAGATCGACGATACGAGATGCGAGAACGAAACCGCCAGAAACTCCTGGAAGCCCCGTCGTCTGCGGCATTTTGGAAGGAGATCAAGCGTCTTTCGGATCCGGCACCAATTCCTGTATCTGTAACCGCGGATAGCTTGCGCACTGTGTTCGAAAAGCGTCTCAACCCACCCACAACTCTTCCACAATCATTCGACGGATCACAGCATAAAATGAACCGGATTCTCGCCGGTCTTCTTCCAGATGCTACCGCGGATACTACCGAGGAAAGATTTTTCTCCGCAGAGTGGGACGAGGACAACATAGCATGGGTTAAAGACCACATTCGCAAGCAGGGTCTGGATAGTGCATCGGGAGAGGATGCAATCTTGTACGCAGAGATCCTCGAGATACCGAACGATGTCCTTGCTTACCTATGTAACGAATGCATTCGAAGGAAGGATGGTCCTACAGTATGGTTCAGAACGGTCATAATCGGTCTATTAAAGAGGGGAAAACTCAACACGGACCCAGACAGCTACCGCATAATTGCTCTGGAAAGCTGCGTGTTGAAAATCCTTACCTTGCTCATCCACAAACGCATCACCGACTGGGCGACTGCTCGTGGACTCATCCCTGACTACCAGAACGGCTTTCGTGAAGGATACCGAACGAACAATAATCCCTTCATCCTACGCTGTGTCAAGGAATGGGCTCGTGCGAAAAGACTCACTCTCTATGTTGCAGCTGTGGATGCTACAAATGCTTTCCCCTCAACAGACCACCCAACATTATGGCTGAAGCTCATACGCATGGGAATGGGAGGAGCGATTTTCGACTGGCTGCGCATGCTGTACGAACGGATGGAATATTATGTCAGACATGGAGACCAAAACTCAGCGGACTTCAAGGCATTTATCGGGCTGCTCACCGGTGATCCCGCGTCCCCTGTACTCTGGAATCTATTCATGGCCGATCTTGCCCTGCTGAATGATCCTGATGACCCTATCCTGTCCAACGTCAGAATTGCCCTTCTGGCCCAAGCAGACGACATTTTACTCATGTCGCTTTCGGCCGCAGGGTTGCAGCGAAGGTTAATCGCACTCGCCGAATGGTGCTCCAAAAATTTTATTGTTGTCAATATGATTAAAACAGTCATCTTGATCTTTGGAAATGCACCTACCGGCCTCCAATTCCGACTTGGAGCAAACATTCTATCCACAAGGACCCAAGAGAAGTATGTTGGCATGAACTTCAGGACGGACACGAACAACATGTTCGAAGATCATTATAAGGCTAAAGCAAGTACAGCGAGATATTGCGCGCACAGGATCATGGGAATTGAGGACGCAGCAGGCTGATTGACACCCAAGCAGTTCAAGGACCTATACATGGCCCGGGTGGATTGTCACCTCACTCACGGATGCGAGATTTGTCCTGACAGTGAAGACATCCACGTGAAAGAACTTTGCGCGGTCCAAGTCGATTTTCTCCGCCAAATCCTGAATGTTCATTCCCACTCGATGCTCGCACCGCTGTTCACGGAAACTGGAATTATGCCTCTTCGCGTTCGTCGCTTCTTGCTGCTACTTGGCTACCTCCAGTACCTCCTGTCCCTCAAACTCTCCCATCTAGCTCGGGTTAGTCTCAATAGCTCGATCGAACTAGCGGCAGCGGGGAAGAAATCCTGGGCAAGGGATGTACTAATTGCAGCCAAGAAATTACCTTTTGAATGTCCGCCTCTTGATTTCGGTAGCGCAACCGAACAAAGTGTCGAAGCCTACCGAACAGACGTGGAGAAGCGAGCACTTAACTGGTTACAGCATGAAGTTGACTCATCGGACAAACTCTACCTTTTACACGGGCGTCGTGAACCTCAACGTGATAAACCTGCCGTCCAAAAAACGCTAAATCTAAGGCACTACCTATCAATGGTCAAGACACAGACTCACCGCGAAGCTATAACTTCGATCTTGCTGTCGACCCATTCCCTGGCCTTGGAAAAGCTGCGGCATGTTGATCATGCACACCAGCCGGTACCCCGCAATGAGCGCTTCTGTCGGTTCTGTAATACTGAGGTGGAAAGTCCAGAACATGCGTTGTTAGAATGCCAAGCGTCAGAGGCAGTTCTCAACTTACGCAACATCTTTCTGGATAAATTATTCCACACTCTGCCACGACTGCAGAATAAAATGGCGGAACTTACAAGTGTTGAGTTCTTGAAAGCCGTAATCTATGAGCGCTCAACGATTGTCTTGGTTGGGAAATTTGTGCACGAAGTTCTTGAGGAATTTTACGCGATCCCGGTGTATCGTCCAAATGGCAGAAATGTTTGATGGTTATCGCGAAGTTATTAATTCCAGACTCACCTCTATTCGTTCTCTAAGGTCTATCGCGGGGCATGGGGAAACCTATGGGATCGGCGTAATGGAGCTTAGATGGCGGGAAGAGGTCCAGGAACGATGGTGTATTTTTATTTGCTTTGTACACCGGGATAATTCCTGGAAACCGGCGTTCGTTATTCGGACCGTGCCGTGTAATGCTACCTACCTACCTACCTACCAAGGTTCGAACCTATTAGAACTGTCAGTTTTCGAGCTTCTTTGATCACATCATCGCAGAGACACTATTCGTGGAATAATGCATGACCACTTTGATGCGGGCTTCACATTACGGTTTCCTGGGCATAAAAAGAATCTGATACCACGCGTGGGTCTGTCCGCCATGGGTCCATACCATGAGATCTCTGCAGATGGTCACAAGAAACTTTCTGCCCAAGCTCTGCAAATGGGCGAACTCGGCTTACCGATATATGCTTACAAGGACAAGTGGTCAGACTACCTTCTGCTCTTGCGCCTCATCCCAAACTCTCGGACGGCTGCAGCGGTTGGCCATCTATTTCTGGATCTTGTTGAGGAAGGCGGTTGTATGTTGTCCCTTTTTTATTCGCGCTGGTTCTGATGGCTGTACACTGTAGGTATTCCGCTCCAAGTTACGACAGATAAGGGATCAGAAATTGGATGGCAGTACGCATTCCAGTCAACGCTTCGGTAAGTATTTACCGATTTATTGTATCTCGACGCTGTTCTCGGAGAACAGGCTCGTGACGCTCGCGAAGCCCGTTTAGGAGCCACTCGTCAATCTGCTCACCGACCAGATGCCAATTCACGCCAGTTTGCTGGCCACATTTCTTGAGGCTGCTGTCGGCGGACAAAGTCCACAGGGTCTGTACCTGGGTGAGTCCCTGGGGCCAGATCGTCGATCTTGCAATTGTCCAGGCCATGCGGAGCAGCAGTTGGCGCCCGCGTACAAATTGGGATGGATGCGTTGTGTTCGACGAGGAGAAGAACTTCTCGTTCCTTCTCATGGACTGCGTTATCCGCTTCTCGCCCTCATTCTCGCCTCCATTTTTTCGTTAACGTGGTCGATGGAGACATATTCCTTCGGGCTCTCAATGCTACCACCCATGTATGCTACTGATTCACTCAATCGTCTATACCCTGTTATTATATGTTGCGAAATTACATTATTGTCTGCTGATGACAACCTGACCGCATCCCGACCGGGCCCGATCCTGCCTAGGGTTAACCGCACCCCCAGGTGTGTGAATCGTATGCCTCACCTACCTCAGCGGCTGAGATCCAATAGTCGGCCATATGAATGAGCAAGTGAAAAATCGCGAGCAGCAGTGGGGGTGTATTGCTGACTAATCGAGCCGAAAAAGGACGGCGCCTGGCAGCGAACGGGGTCAGCGACGACGAGCAGCCGCAGTGTGAGATGAGGTAGGAAGTCGATTGGAAGAAGGTCATCTGTAGGGCAGCCTGGGCGGCGGAATGAGGCACTAGGAGCAAAAATGAGCTGGATGCGCTCCATTTGAACGGATGTAGTTTTTTTTAAATCAATTCGCTCCGGCCACGCATCTCGATTGAAGGGCTCGTGTAGATTGCTCTAAGGACTACTGCAGCACATTTGGCAAGGCAGAGTGGCTGAGAGGGGCTATAAGCGGCCGACTTCAAATTCAAAGATGATGGTGGTGGAAAGCAATTCAGAATTCACAGCGCAAATGGAATGGTCTTACTCTCAAAGGAAACGGCCAAGATTTGAGCTCAGGGCAGCCGATCTGAGCAAAATGGCTGAAAATTTGAAAAATTCCAGCCGCGCCCTAAGTAATTTAGGTCAACCCTTTTGCACAGATATCATTGCTGAGGCCGAAGGTGAATTTTTAAGCGCATATGATGGATATTGATTAACTATTATTAAAAAATTAAAAGATTGAAGATTTCCAGCGTGAAGTAACACGTTGGAAAGAGCAGTCGAAAACCTGGCAAGAGAATTATACCCGAGTCGATGAGATCCGGCATAGTCTTTCCACCGAGCTCCTCGCAGTACGTACACCTTTGAAGTTCGTTGTTTCCAAGCTAGGCGCAGGCTCATCAACCGCCGCCGTGACTTGCAACAACACAAACACAACATTCGGACGGGTCGGTTCCTCGAGCCAGTTCAATCCGTTCCTATTGTCGGAAAAATTCCCACTACCGTAAGGTACGGGTTTCTACTGTCTCGGTAACCCAGACGTTCTGGTGAGGGTTCCGGACCGAGCGATCCGTGATTGACAATCGGAGTTTCAAAATGAAGTGCAGAACCCTCACCAGAACGTCTGGGGCAGTTCGTATAGCAACCCCCCCATCGAGTCACATCGTTACCATCATCACACCTTTCCGCATGTAGCCGGCTACTTACCCACTTGTCTGACTTTCGTCTTACACGCCCCGAGCTCTAGCAAAGTGGATGGTATGTATCCCGTTGTAGTCTAGAGCCTGGAAATCAAAATTGCATATTTTTTACCGAGGCCCCCCACAAGTTGTGGCTTTTTCTTGATCTTTCTGCTCAATCACATGCAAGAGTCTCCAGACCTCCTTTCTCGATCTCGATGTCGTTCCTCCCCGAAGATCCGTTGGAGGATGAAGAACTCTTTGTGTGGGAGGCTGACCCAGACTTGGAGGACCCTGCTGAATCGGAACACTCGGAATCTGATGACTCCGACTATGACCCCGCCGCCGAAGTCTGGAGTTCAGACGAGGCTTCTGATTCGGATTCAGAAGAGCCAGAGCAGACAAAACAGTCGGGCCCAGCTATCCAGGTCCAGCAGACGGCTCGTCTACGGGCTAATCTAGGAGAAGGGCTCGCTGAAAAGGTCAAGATGGTCCTTGTGCTTATGGACGGAATCGGGATCAATGTGCCGATCTTCCTCGACGGATTGAGCTGGGGTGATGCTCAATGTACTCTGGATGCGAAGATACGATACGAGAGGTCCGCACTTCTGAATAGCGAGGAATTACCTGGCATTTTGCATCGCTGGTGGAAGCCGCCGCGGAGTGCCAGGTCTAACAAATCACGACCGAAGGGTGCGAGGGCCATTATGCAGGATTTTGCGTTCAAATGCTCCCAAGATGTTCTGGAGCAGGAGTTGGAGAAGTTGGCACCCCTTTTCAAAGCACCGGCAGGAGAAGATGTGACGGAGGCAGAGTTGACAGGAACCTCCATTCCAAAATTGATTGCTGAAGTCCAAAAAATCGCGCCCAACCTTTGGCGCGTATTGATGCAATTGGCGCGTTCGCACAGACAGCGAGAGCGAAGCCCTAAAAAGGACCCAGCCAAGGTCAGTATCAAGTCGAATTTGATATTCTCTCTAACCATATGTACAGATAATCCTCGTCGTCATTGCTATATTCGAGTACACTCGATCCCATCACCGCGGACGCTTGCAAAAGTTATTTGCGATTTACTTTAAATTCAAGGGGCTCTCTGCCAAGGGTTTTGACACCCTTCATGCGATCGGACTCACCATGAGCAACAAGTGGACTATGGGCACCGGCAATCGTCCATTTTGGGACGTGCTATTTGGTCTTATTTGTCCCCACCAAGCGGACGGTTTTCGGTCATTTTGAGCTCTCCAGTCTCGCTGCGTAGTAATTGCCTCAACTCTAAGAAGCCAAATGGATTATAATTTACATTAGTTAAGTTCTATGTGATTACAATATTTTTAAATGCCCAATTTCATGTTTTTGACACTGTGGCTGAGGCAGTTGTTTTGTTTCAGGCTTACTCTAGTTGGTCTTGAGGTCAGAGAAGTGTCTCTTCTCATTTAAAAAGCTGTCGAGTGCCATTGCGAAGGGTTCCTGCGAGTTCTCGCCGGTGATTTGGTCACGTGCTCAGGCCATTACACCCGGCCTTGTCGGCTAAATTTGAGCCAATCCGGCGACAATATACCTGAAATTAGTATGCGGTTCCCGTTTTGGGACTCGGCCGGGGTTAATGTCCAGGAAAGATTTATTATATTATAATGTATAAGTGGTCAAATCTGTGTTATTTTGGCCTCTGAAGTAGTTAAAAAAAATAAAAGCTGGACATTGACCAAGTTTATGGAAAACAAGTACTTTCCCCCAATTATTTATGACCATATTCTCAACGGTTGAGCTCAAATATGGCCGAAGATGTGGGAACCATCAAGAGAGGCCCAATCGGGCTCCGAGCGGAGTTTGAAATAACACTGCATTGCCGGTGCCCATGGACTAGCGACGCTGTGGGAAGGATCTCCGATGCTGCCATGCAAGAATTGAAGCGACTCATGGACCGCTTTCCCTGGCTTATGTCCTATGACAACTTTTTACTCGCATTCAAAGTGTTCTCCCAGCGCATTGACAGAAAAACCCTCCTCGGAAACGGTACAGCGGGCACTGTGTATATCAAGCGCAGTGCTGTCCCTCTCCCACCGACTGCCAATAGATCGCTACAGGAATCTCGGGCCGAGGGTTTGCGTAAACCTCTGACCGCTCTCGAGATCGCTGAGATTGCGGAGATCTCAGAGTCCCGTCGCAGATCCCATACAATTTTTGTCGTCCTCAAATTCCTGCTTGATGCCCCCGATTTCGATTTCGAGACATATTCCCAACGTGACCATTCATTACTCCAACAACCACCTCCCGTCCACGAACTCCCATGCGGTCCCGAACACATCACTCTACAATATCTTTTGGGTACAGTGAATATTCCGGAGGCGTCCTACGAGGATAATTCTCGCCTCATAGTTGAATGGCTTCGCCAGTTGAGGCTCGGAGGGAAAAGACTCCAGAAAATAATCGGACTCGAGCGGGTGATGGCGTGGATCGGGGACCAGCTCACGGTTGACCGTCTCCGCAACTTGTTTCGATTTCGCGCTGAAGACGACAATTCCTTCGAGCGCCTCGACTGGCTTGTTGTCCCCCCCGGATTTCTCCATATTTCCATGGCATTTGCCAACTCGCTCCACAAACAGCATCTAGGAACATCGAAGAGCCGGGGACTCGGCGCGGCATTCGACCTTTTGGGACGGACAGGTCTGCAGACGATCAAAACACAAGGCCCTTTTTTCCACGACTTGAACGAGACCCTTCACATCATCGCCGACGCCCAGATCAGGGAGCTTTGGCTGGAGGTAACGAACGCCAAAACTTTGGCAGAGTTGCGTCAGAAGAGTCCCGAAGACCTTCACAAACTGGCCGAGAAAATCGTTTCTGACTATGCTTCTTCCGCGGCGCTCGTGAAATTGCGCAGGAAACCAGCAAGGGATGAAATAAAAGAACAGTCCGTTATGTTTCTTCGAGACGTTCTCCCTTATGTCTTGTTCCGCACCGCAATCAAGCAAGGCGATGTCGGTCTTATTGAAGACATGATCCCACAGCTCTTATTTCGATTTATTGGTGGTAACAATTCAAAGTATAGCATCGAGATGCTCGAATTACTTCAGGGACTACATCGTGACTGGCCACCAGAAGTTCGGTGAGTCTTCAATGTCCCTCAGAGTCCGAACGTTGACTTCATTTTCTTAGGGATTTCATTCGCGAGAATTGCTGGGTCATCAATAATACTGGGCGCAGAATGGGACACATGCCGGTGGAGGAGGCTCAAGAGATGAACATAAAAGATATTAAAGCAGGTACTCATATAGGCACGATAACATGATCTAAGGGTATTTTTTACACAGGTTACACATCGCTCGGAGGGGCCAAACATCGACTGGAAGTACCTCAAGAAATTACATCCAGCCATCCACGTCATTCGCTCTGTGAGCTCACATATGGAGACCGAGTTTAAAACGCGAGTCCGAGGGTGGAAACACACGGTACCAAAGAAGGAGGCAGACATTCAAGGTCTCCAGAAGTGGTACCGTGCATCCAACACTCACCGGTTTACACCCAATCGCAAAATCAAATCGAAATCGGATAGTGATCGGCCTACGGACACCGTAACAGCGGGATTCGTCGGTCTACAGACAAGCGAGACATTGGCAAACTGGATTCACGGTCGAACAGTTGAGCGGGCTACACACCAGGACTGGGATTCCGAGAAATCGAATTCGGACTAGCTACGATTTACATCATCTACAAATGTATGGTGGTTAGGGTAAGATACGGAATCCAATGCCCGCTGAGAAAGAACAACGGAAGGATGCTGTATTAAAGGAGTCGGCATTTCCCAAGGATTTATGGATTCCGGGAATTCGGGTGATGGAGAACGCTGACGGGACGGCGGATAAGGGGCCGGGTGAGGGGTTTCAGCAAGTGTAAGGAATGCTGGCATGGGCGTCATGAAGGATGGCGGCCGAAGCGTCGGATATGATGTTGAGGGAGGCATGTGATAAGGTGTCGGATGGGGAGGAGGGAAAGATCGCAGGTGTGATCCTATAGTTGGCGATGCGAAGGATGGCAGCGTGTATGGTGTCGCCACCGTCTGATACCTATAATTAGTGTGCAACGGTCCCACGTGTGGTTGGGGATACACAGGGTGGGGCATTCCCGGGCACGAAGAGGGCCCTGCAACAGACTGAGGGGTCGAATTAAAATGTTGTTGCATTTGTATGTGCTCCCGAGTGGGCGTGAAAGGCACATCCTACAATTGCAAAGTTAGCGCAAGTGCACAAGGACCAAGAATTACCGGACTTACCGTGACATTGGTGTATTCAGGTGCTGGTACCAGCGGCTGACGAGACGAGTCTTGCCGTGCGCGAGAGGCGCGCTTTCGGGGTGCGCGTACGGGCTGTGGCTTGGAGGCAGCGTCGAGATCCTTTTGTAGCTGTTCTTCAGCTTTACGTGCTTCGGTCTCCTTCCGCTTCGCCGCCCTTTTCGCCTGCGCCACCTTCGCGTTTTCATCCCGCCGAGCCCGATCCACCTCTCTCAATAGCTCGATGACCTCTTCGCCGTGTCGTTGCGCAAACATCCAGGGCACAGTTAGTTTTTCGGCCATCTCATCGAGACTGCGGATGCGTTTGGATGCAAGAGTGGTGAGGATCTTGTCGGGAAGGATCCCGACGTCGGTGAAAGAGGAGGTTGAGTATCGTTTGAAGAAGGTACGCGTACGCCAAGAGACAAGAGCTGCGCGCGCGTCCTGAAGGTGCTCAGCCCGCCGAGTCGAAGGCCCATCACCGCGTTTCGCCATCCGGCGCTTGCCATTGGCATTGGCCTGCTTGGAGGGCGTCGAGTGCGCGCTCTGTGGAGCAGAGTCTGTTTGTGCAGGTGTTTGGGGACGAGAACTCTCAGCACTCTCGTCGTCCGAGTCGTCAGTGGCCATCCGAACACAGTTGTCACAGCAAGCTCCGGTGGGTGCTTGGGTTGATGGTGAGCTTCACGCAAACGGAGGAAAACTAAGGCTTACCTCGTCGCGGGGGATTATTGAAGTGCTTGTCGGCGACGTCGCGCCGACAAGTCTCTGTCGAGATGTACTCCCGCAAAATGGGATCAACCTTCTTTCCCCACACCAGCCCATCATTTAAATCCACCTTTGCTGCCCCTTTGCGTTTCTTCTTCGGCACTGTTTGGGCCAACTGGCCATCTGATTCCTCGCCCGAACTCGCATCCGAATCACCGCCACCTCCGACCTCTGGTTCCGCTGCCGGTACCTCTTTTCCCGTCCCTCCTGTCCGAGGCTTCTTCCTCTGGAACATAGATTTTTCCACGAGCATAATTGCCCGGGCCTGAAGCCCGGGGAACCTGCCGGCGCGTCCCGCTCGCTGGGTCCATACCGCCAATGACGGCGGGATCCCAAACTGGATAACAAGCTCGATGTCTGGTATATCGGCCCCCTAAGATGCAGCTCAGTATCCCGTATTTACAGCCTTTTGCGGAACTTAGGGCGCGGCTTTTTTTTTTTTTTTTTTAGTAAGTTTTCGGCAGAATGGCTATCCTGACCTCAATTCTCAACGGATTCCCTTGGTGGTGGGCTCATTCTACTCGTGTTGTAAATGCGGAGGGCATGACATCTTACGATTTTTTCTGAGAACCCCGAAATCATTTATTAGGTCAGATTGGGGTGTTTTGAGCTGTCTGAGAGCAGAATATGCCACAAAGTAGCTGTAGTGCTCGGATTGACCTAGAATTTTGATACAATGCACTTATGGGTATTCCAGAGGGCAGCAAACACCGGGATAGTGAATGTGACTTGTATTTCAACTCTATCATACATGTAAACACCCTCTGTGTTCCAGAACCAAGTCACCTTCCTGGCCACTGCTTGCTTTCTTGGGTCTGCACATGCCCCATGTCTTGCAGCCTTAATTCCAGGATGCGGCTCTTGATGTGATGTCAATCCGCAGTTATGGTTGGCGTGGTTCGTCGGGCATGTCGATATTGTCGCGGGCTGCTTTATTTTAGTGGGTTCTTCACCCTCCCTTCTCATCCTAGAGCTCAATTGTTACCGTCGGCGTCCCAGGACCAAGTCACCTTCCTGGCCACCACCTGCTTTCTCGGGTCTGCACACGCTCCATGTCTCCTGGCCAGCGTCCCATAACCATGTCACCTTGCTGGCCACCACCTAAGTTACCAGCCTGCCTATGGCAACACGCTACCCCGCCATATTTGCTTTTTCGTAGGCGGGCTGGTCACGAGGCTAGAGGGGATTCCCCTTCACGCTTTCAAGCTTTCTTGCTACCGTGAAATACCTTTAGTTTGGACCAGCCCGGGCCTGTAGCGCGCTTATCCCCTGTCTATGCGCCCTGAGCTTGGAGGGTCTCTCACGTCTTCCAATGTCTTTGACGAAAACCCCCGGCTCCAACACCACCATCGACGAGGGGCATGACCTATTGTGCTGACATCTTCTGAGGGGGCCTGGGGACGAGAGTGGTGTCTTTTTAACAGGGCGGATGGTTCATACTGCTTTTGTTCCATATATATTTTAATTACTATCATTGCTAGAGGCGACTACAATCCCATACCAGATCTTGAAGAAACATTGTATACTACCGTACAATGTGACCTTTATTCACGTTGTTTATTTTGAATTTTAGGATCACTTCAGGCATCAAAGCCTTGCTAAGCCGTCGAATATTCAGGGCCCTTCCATAATTTTGCGGCCCTGTACCAACTGACACGTCGATAACGCGCTTACAGTAGGCTATTTTATCATTATACCAACACTGCCAGCTCAAATCCGAACCTCTCGCCTCCATGCCACGCACGCCGAGCACGTCCCTGGTGCATATGGGCACCAAATCTCTTTCAAAGTTGTGGACTTCCTGCGATGTATGCATCTTGTGTTCGTGACTTCATGTACGACAACTTTTTTGACTAATGCCTGCATTCGGAAGTTCTGAGAGCAACAGGATGTTTGGTTTTATTTGCTTGCATCATCGAAGCAGACTCACTGGAAGCCCGGGCCTTGTCTCCACTTCCAACAGCTCCAAACATGTCCAGCATTTTCTCTATCCATTGATTGACCTCAGCAGCTGCAGCATTGTCCTGATACCTTCTTAGTAGCTCGATGAAGGCCTCTGCCTTTCTGATGAATACCCGTATATGGAAGGGAGTCGGGGTAGCCCCGGCTACACTGATAGCTAGAAGACCCAACAGACTTGAAACACAATCAGAACACATGGTGTCACTACGTACCAGTGAAAGCGTCATTTATTTCAATCCGCATTTGGTCTAATTTGGATGTTTCACGACCCACGGACTTCCGAAACCGATCCCAAGTCATGACTACGAGCATATGCACGAAGGAGTGCACAAAAGGCTTCAAACGTAAATGTGATAGTGGTTATCATCCCTTAAGGCACAGCCCCGGGCACTTATGCAATGCTCACATAATGCATTTGGCACGCGCTCGCAGGTTCGAATCCTGCTGCCCCCACCCCGGGGCCCCTATTTTCGCCCGGCTTTCTACCACACCCGATTTCCGCATCCCACTGATTGCGTCACTCATGCCGAGCGAACATCACACGGTCTCCTTTTGGAGAAACGCGGCATCATGGGAACCACTTGCAGAGAATCTGGAGGGTCAGGATCAATCAGCGGAATGATTACAATTAGTGATACAGTCGATGTACTACTAGACTCCGACATGAGCCGAAGCCGGCTCGCAGCGAGGATAATGGAACATTGAATTGAATTGAATTGAAACGTAAATGTGGAGCATCGGAATCTATCGAGGCGTCTTCACCAAACAAGGCTAACCCGATTTCCGGATAAGCTATCTGTGTCTGAGCCGCACCGAGGTCTGGAAGCTAAGATCTAAACTGAAGTGGAAGAACCGATCAATCCTCATAATGACTTGCCTTCCTCGTCTCGTCCATAAGCTGATGAGGGAGACGATAGTGGGCTTCGAGAACCTTGTCAATTCTCCCGTTGATGGCGGCCCGTTTATCCAACGTGGTAGCCCACCTGCTCCAGAGAGAGCGACCCAAGGTGTCTGTATCGCGGGAGGCATCCGCATACGCCGGTCGATCGACTTCTTTCTTTTTGTCCCAGAACTTGTTAGCATATTGGCGAACCGCTTCCAGAGTCGAAGGAGGGAGCTCCCCACTGGCGGGGAAATCGGGGTGGAAGAGGGGCATGTCACATCCAGTCATGGTGCGCCATGTTGGCCAGGCCCAGATGTTTTCATAATCGGGGGAACACAAAGCGAGAAGGGCGCTCGAAAAGCTCCATGATGGCATTTCTGGATAGGAAGGAGCAACAAAATGGACTGGAATCATCTATGGCCTTATATGCCCCATCGAGCACGGTAGCCGCGGCCGTCCAAATGTCACCGCCGCCGTGTTAGGGTATGTATTATGCGCTCTAATTTAGTACAAGAGTCCCTGGGAGGCGGGCAATGGCGGGGTGGAATGTTCCGCCATTCTTTGATCCACTATTCCGCACCAACAGAGGAACTGGTGGAAAACTTCCTGACATCACATTATTAATTGGCGGCATCTCTTCTGGGATTTGACCGTCTTATGCTACAGCGGTGACATCTGTTCGTCTAAAGGCAAGCTAATTAATCACTTGAACTGGCATAAGGCGTCTTCCATGGGACAACAAGTCTGATTCTTGTTAAAGGTATAATTGTACTGGTACAGGAGAAACACGTTAGGGGTTCTCTCTGCCCAGGATTGATTAAGTACTACAACGGTACGAATTCGGACGCCGGTCAGATTCTAACAATTCTTCCTCAGGTTGATAAGTAATTTGCAATGGAGAGCTAGGATATTCCAGAGGATTGACTTGCTGCCTTGGAAACTTGACATCAGTTACTGTGAAGAAAAAATAAATGCAACTCACAAGAGACTTCTTTTCAAAGAACGCTGATGATCCATCATCATCATCGACCACCTCCGCTGTCCCCCACTGGCGAAAATGCGGAACAGCTGGAAACGTTTGTGACATCGCTAGGGGTTCGCGCTTCTCAGAGGTTAGATTGCTGGATATGACGGGTGTCATGTTCGAATCACACTATGTTTACTTTTTTTTTTTCGGATTACTATCTGAGACTGGCTATCCGGCCACCTAAGCATCTTTAGCCTCATTCCCGTACATAGCGACATTTGAATGTGTGTTTATGGGGTCCCAAATAATGTACCACATACTATAAGTGAACCTATTTTTTCTCCGGAATTTAGAATACGATTTCATGCCTGGCTGAATTTTTTTTTCTGGGCATGTCCCAAAATGGAAAAAACTAGCTATCCGGCCACCCGCCCAATTCACTCATTGCGAGTGGTGCTGTTTATCCCAAGATAGACATAAGTGTCGGGAAGGAATTTTTATACTTCCAATGGACCTCTGGTGGGCTGAGCTCTGTAGGCCGTACAATATTACGGCTAGCGAATGTATGGTTCGGCCGAACCGAGGTCAATGGGCTGAGGTGAGCTGTATAGGGTTTGCAATTGTGCCCAGTTGCCTCATAGTTCAGCTGACCCAACATCTCTGGGATAAATAATATGACTTGGGATTGGGCCTCTTCGAGGCAGGTGCTGAACCTTTAGGATGGGATACATAGATGAGGTGTGGCCCCCAATTCAGTTTCCTCCCTGTTGATGTTTGGGGCCTGGCCTGAAGCCTGCTAGGCCGAGCCAGCTCAAGCCAGGCCCTCCCCCACAGCTTGGGCAGGCTCAGCGGAAATTATGGTTCAACCTGTTGACTATGGATGAGGTAGAGTTTCGGAGCATACCTATGGTTTGCATTACATTTATGAGATTCTCCCATACCTCAGAACTGAACCAGGACTCTTTTTGAAAGAAAATACCCCAAGCCCAGGCTCAGGCCATGGCCCAAGGGCCTGAGCCCCGCATGTCGTCCCAGGGCTCGGGCTTGGAAAATCTGAAGCCAAAGCCACCTCAGGCCAGGCCTTAAACACCACTATCCCTCCCATATTCTTGTTCATTGTAGAACAATATTTGTGGAGAGCAAGAGCTTTTTATGTACAGTACTTGCGATGAACACCCGTTGGGAGAAACCACCTGGCCTACTCAGGACAAATCAAGATTTCGAATTTTGTGATTTCAGACTACTATTAGCTAAAGTCATTATTGACCACTGTGTAGTCCTGCAGAGTCTGCTTTGGATTGGAGAATGAGAGAAACTTCTGAACAGAGATGGATCAAAAGCTCGTGTCGCAGAGTGCTCACACCCTTTTGCTTTTCACTGGAGTCTGGCAGTCATGTTATGGTAGGAATAATTTTCTTCATGATACACAACATTGCATAACTAGAAATTGAATGTGTTCTTCTTCCAAGCCAAGTGTTCTTCAGAACAGGCCTGACCATTCAAATCATCATAAGTTGCACACTCCTCTGGAAATTACCGATCAGGCCACATGTAAAGGCCCCCGGAAATCCCTGAGGGGAACCAGGGGTTTGTCAAAATCTTGTGCATGAAAATTTTCAAAGTTGTGCATGAAATAATAAAACATGCCAGGGGAAATTTCCAGAGAATTGTACAACTCCTCATTCCAGCTTGCTACCTTTGATTCTGCTCGGAGGTCTATCAAGAACATAAATTGGCCATCAGAGACGCGTGGGATAGGCAAAAAGTGTCGCAAACATTACTATGTACCAGGTTTGCCATGAAATTTTAAAAAATTGCAGGTTACGTAGTTGATAGGGGTGAGTTATCGATACATTGGAAAAGAGGTACTCTGACCGGACTCCAGAATACTGAATCAAACGTTCAAGGCGAAGGTGCGGCGCCCCGTTTTAAACTCTTCGCTCATGCAATGATACGTCCTATCGACCGTCGAGGCCTCTTTAAGCCAGTCTGCATATGTGGCTGGTTGCGGACGCAGGTTAAAAACTGTGGTGCGCACATGTGGGTTAAGTCCCAGCCTGAAGTGGTACAAGAGACCCTCATCATCGAACTTACTGGCAGGGGCAAGACCTTTGAAGAGCGTGATATACTCATCAGCAGTCCCTTTGCCCTGCTGCAGTTTCGCTAGCTTCGCCTGTGCCTCGTCCTTAGAAGACGTGTACTGGAAGTAGGCAGTGAACTCGCTAACGAAACACTGCCAGGTCGCAATATGAACGGTGTTGGGAACCCCATTGTTATGGTCTACAATGTTCTTTCGTTGTAGATCGGCCCAGTTGCCTGCAATATTACCAGTGCCACCTTTCACAAGAGAGAGCGCAAAGATGATGCGCTGCTTGTCCTCTGTGATCTCTTGTCCATCGAAGTACAAAGCTAGAGCATTGAGAAACGCTTCAACTTTGTCTGGCTCTCCATTGAAGCTCTCGGGTGAATCGAGCTTCAACGGCTTCTTCGGAGTAGGACGGGTGGTGTAGGCCTGAACAGCAGTAGCGATGCGTTCAGTTACAACTGTGCTGCGCTCATTGAACCCAAGCAACGAATAGAAACTGCTTAACAAGCTGCGAATAGCAGCCCAAAGCAGAACCCAGAATCCAGCATCGTTGGTGCTGTCATCCTTTCCTGATCGTTGCTCAAGTGCATGTAGATGGGGTCATCTCGGGGTAGGCCTTCGAATGGGGAGGCCATGGTAGGTAAAACGGAATTTGGGGAGGTTGTGTGTGTTGGTTGTGAGTTGGATCTCGGATCCACGCAGTTGGAAGGGTACTACTGGTAGGTACCTGCTCTGTGCAAACAGATCGACCCTACACCCAATAGTGAGCCCTTGGGAAGTGATACACAGAATCAGGGGTCTTCTTCGTCGATAGTAGCTCCAAGTCAAGAGCTGAAACTAAAGCCCAGTTGTTAAATCCTCCCAGATCAACAGATTGACTACTGTTTGTTTCTGGACGAAGAGAACCCTGCTACAGCCTGCTACAGACCCGGGGCAACAGTTGGCTTTAGAGAGTCGCTACCACAACTCTTTTGTCCCTACTGCCTTACTGACTAGGGCTACTACTAACTAAAGGGCTCAGGATTTATTGAAGATGCAAGGGGAGGTTCTAACTAGGTTGAGATGATTTCGGAGTTGTGGGAGATAAGGAAGAGATAGGAGGATGAGAGCAAGATTAGAGGAGAAGAGAGCGAGCACAAGGTTGGTTAGGGGAGTCTTGAGCTTTTGTCAGACACACTGGCCAATACTATGCAGGCAAATGCAAAGTGGACCAAGGTTGTGCTCTAGTGGAGATATGACCAGCTCAAGACTGGAGACTACAACGACTACAGGAGGGATTTGTGCAAGCTTTTGGGCATTAAACCATCACAACTGCATACCACCCTCAGACTGATGGGCAGATGGAGCAAGTTAACCAGGACTTGGAGCAGTTCCTTAGGATCTTTGTTACTCATCGTCAGAGCGACTGGGCAGAATGGCTTGCCATTGCTAAGTTTAGCTACAATGATAAGATCCACAACACCCTGTCTTCAATGAGGCTCTGTTGTCTCCTTACATCCCTGACCCCTCCGCCACCACCTGAGCTTGTTGATGATCACCTGGAGTATGAAGTGGAAGAAGTGTTGGATTCGAGGCTTAGGAATGGAAAGCTCGAATATTTTGTGCATTGGAAAGGATATCCAAAGGAGGAAGACAGTTGGGAGCTGGTTGGCAACTTGACAGATAATGCTGGCCTGGTCTATACTAGCCAACTTATATATGTACAAAGGCGAACTGTAAGACAATAAGAACAATAGAGACAATAAGATCTCTACCACCACAATAAGATGGATATCACATGACTGTCAGAGTGAGAATGGATCAGTCCAATCACTGATTCCAACACAAGGCACAGAACCTGACCCCTGGGCAAGGCCTGCAGCCAATGCAGATGCCACTGCTTGCTGGCAGCCAAGGACATGGACACTCATTTTCTGGCCACAGAAGTGGAAGCAGTGCAGGGGAGTCTTCAGTGGGATCACCCCTCCACAGACACAGTGTGTGCATTCCCAGACTCAGACTTAGACCCAGCCCGCCACCCTGGGCTGCAGACTATGTATTCCTTTAGATCAGAGTACTTGCCTCAAGGCCTCAAATGCCACTTGTTATTTTTATTACTGTCAAAAGAGTCTGCCTGTTATTCATATGTACAGATCTCCATCCTGGATATACAGTAGTACAACACTTTGAAGGGCCCCTGTTGAACATCCACTCCCAACATGTTGGTCCAGAACGCTTAGAACAAAAACGGATGTCACAGCAGGGATGGAGTGAGTGCCCCAACTCTGGGATCTTGGGCATAAAAATTCCATAATATACTTGCTACCACCCAAAGTGTGAAAGAAAGATGTCGACTCCTCCTAGGGGATCACCTCCAAAACCGACACCGCTGGCCGCTCCGACCATGAAAGCCATACAGCAGCGAGTGGGGGGGCTTACTAGCCATCCCCAGCTTATTGAAGTGAATGAGAAAACTAAGAATAACAATATTGGAGACACTGACACCATTCGCCACTATCTCGAGGAGAGCCACTGGATTGCGAAGGATGCACCTTTCACCCACGCGGATTTGTTCATGGTGCTACTAAAGATCTCTTTACTGCCGCAGACCCTACCCTATGAGGCCTTGCCTTCATGGCCGAGTTCATCGACACATCAGTGGCGCAGGAAGTGGTGGATTGCTGTGCGGAGTCCGTCACCACGGCGGTGTCTCCATACATTGAGGGACTGGTGAATAGCCAGGGAGGTATTCAGACAAGTGAATGAGCTATTAGGTATGTCATCCACTTTGACTTCTATGGTGGAGGAGTCGCACAACCATCCTCCTGCTGTTGCGATAAAATGCCACCAATAGCGAAATCAGACGAATCGGCCTCCAACCGGTAACGTCCCTTTGCCTTGGGAATGACCAAGACAGGAGCAGATGTGATCCGGCACTTCAACTCTGCAAATGCCTCCGCTTCCACAGCCATCCACCGCCACCCCCCTTTCCCAGTCAGAGCAGACAGCGGTCTGGCTGCACCAGAGAACCCTTCAATAAACCAGCGGTAGAAGTTCATGAATCCAATGAATTGTTGGACATCTCGCTTGTGGTGTGGTTCAGGCCACTCAACAACAGCCTGGACTTTGGCAGGGTCCATTCTGACTTTGTTGTGCGAGACAATCATGCCAAGGTATTCTACTTCACTAGGCTCAGACTCGCATTTTGTGTGCTTTATTTAAAAAGAGCTTGTTTGCATGCAGTTTCTGCAGAACCTTCCGGACCATGATCTCATGTTCCTCCAACGTTTCAGTGAAGATGAGGATGTCATCGAGGTAGATAATGACCTTTCCACCATCGATCTCATCTTTGAAGATTGTGTTCATCATTGTCTGAAACATAGCCGGTGAATTGGTCAGGCCAAAGAACATAACCAGAGGCTCAAACAGCCCTCTGTTAGTTCTAAACGCTGCCTTCCACTCATCTCTTTCCTTGATCCTGACGTTGTTAAACCCCCAATGGACATCCAGTTTGGTGAAGTAACGAGCCTGGCTGAGTTTGTCTACCAGCTCCTGGATAAGCGGAAGAGGATACCGGTTCTTAACCGTCATATCATTCAGCTTCCGGTAGTCCTGTATAGGTTGAAGAGCACCATCCTTCTTCTTGACATAGAAGAACGGCGAGGCCATAGGAGATTTCGATGGTCTAATGCGTCCTGTCTTCAAATTCTCATCAAGAAACTCGTTGAGCTGCTTCTGTTCCTCCAGACTGAGTGGATAGATCTTACAGTCTAGATTCTTAGCATTGGGAACCAATTCAATAACATGGTCCCAAGGCCTAGAAGGAGGCAGCTCATCAAAGCTCTCTTTGTCAAACAAGTCCTTGAAGTCGTGGTACTTCCTGGGAACCGACTCCTCAAATGACTTGGGCTTGTCCTTCTTGGAATTCTCTTCAGACACTTTGCCAGCTTTGGTCTGAAAAGCACGAATGCGTAGTTCCTCCTGGAAATCTACCACACTATATATGTGCCAGAACAATAGACATGGTAAAGACAATAAGATCAATAGAGGTACGTAATTGGTCAGCCTGGTAAACTTGATGCCATCACCTGCCAATCCTTTCCACATGCCAAGCCAGTGCAACCAGCAGAGAAATAGAAGTGTTAAGACCCAATCTGCAACAGCAGCTTGTATTCCCTGCTTGGCTTCCACCAGTTCAATCTTTGCTGCATATGCAAACATGACATATTGTCCCAGGTGTCTGATGGAAAATCACAGCAGAAACACAGCTTCACACCCCTCCATGTGGGTTGTGCACCAGGCTGCCAGGGCAATGCATCACTTTGAATAGAAGTTCTCCATTCTGCTGCGTCCCAAGATCCTGGAGTTAGGCACTGCATCCCTGCCGTGACACCCGGGTTTTTGTTCTGCCAAGCCCTCTGGACTGATGTGTTGGGAGCAGGCATTCAATAGTCAGGGCCTTTCAAAGTGTTGTACTACTGTATGGATGGAGATCTGTACTGACTACATATGATGATATGAATAACGGGCGGACTCTTTTCAGTTAAACACATGCCGTATTATACACATGCAGGACCGCAGAACAGCAAGTGTGACCATATGTGACCAGCAACCGCCCCCAGAAACATCAGAACCAGGACAAGATGTGGGAATCCTGCCTTCATACGCTTCCTTCCATTTTCTGGGATCCCAATAAGAGCTCTTTGAGACCGCCTGACAGCCATTACAACATTGATGATTACTATTGGTGGAGTGGCAGGCTCACTATCACTGCTGACCTCTCCATTTCAATGTTATTTACTAGGCAGGCATAATGGAACCTACCACCACATGTACTGGCCGAAATGCCTGTAAAGTACATTTATCATACCTGGCACCCTATACTCCTAGAAGAGAACTTAATGCCAGGTCTCCCCACCCCTGTTTCCTGGAGCATCCTCCCTCGAAGCTGTGTTCCCAGGCAGGCTGTGGTGAAAGTGTTGGAATCAGTGATTGGACTGATCCATTCTCAGTCACCTGATGATATCCATCTTATTGTTCTGACAAAGATCTTATTGTCTCTCCCATATCCCCCAGTGGTTGGTGTTGTTGAGAGCTGAAGCCTCTTGGAGGGAAGATCTGTCTGTGCTTGATCTCGAGTGTATCCTACATCAGTCAATTACCTCCTGAACATTCTAAAAACTCCAGACAATGCCCAACTTTCTCTACTTTCCTCCATGTCTCCTCCCTACATTTTTGGCTGGATCCCACACAGCCCAGACAGTGACATTGTCCAACTTCCACTGTTCCAGGCCTCCCAGTAGTTTACATTTGCCCTTGCCTCCCGAAACACTACCGCTTCCCCACCCACTTCTTCCATGTTAGAATCAGGCAAGCACAGAGGTCTGGAGTCATCTTCAAAACTCATTGTAGAAAGGCCGGTGGGGGTGAGCATGGTTGGGAAATCTGCAAGAAGCATTGGCACTCTATCTGGGTGAGAGACTTCCATGGTCTTCCATGGTTGGAAAAACCTCGACTCACTGATCGTTTGTACTCAATCTTTACTTTGCCCACTTGAAGACCGACCATCTGCCGCAACATGATCGCCGATGCCCAGGATCTAGGCATCAGCGGGTCTCTCAGGGGAAAGCAGTGTGTCCCTCGTTTCAAAGGCTTGCATGAAAACAAGAGCAACAAGGCACCGCTACTCTTGCAGAAAAAGCCACTGTACAAGTCCATGGTGAGTGTGACCTGGCTGGCAGAGTTGGGGAAGACATATGAGGAGGTCAGCACAGTCGAAGCCCCAGTGCACTTCACGCTCTTCAAGCTGAAGCTCAACACAGAGGGCTTGAACACGACTGAGATCAACTACTTGGCTGATGGCGAGAACTGGACAGTCTTCTCTTCTGTGAATGAATGAATCCAGTCAATGGAAATGAACGAGACATCTGAGGAAAGGTCAAGATCTGGGCATGGTATCGAGGCAACCCCAAAAAAATTGAATATTCATTATATGTAAGGAGTGCAGGCCACTATCACTGAAGAGGGCTCGTCAGGGAAAGACACACATTGACCGGTGGCACACATACCTTTGCAGTTGGGATTGTGGCCCAGTATCTCTGCCCTCTGATGACAATGTCCATGTGAACATCATGGGAAGCGATGTCCTGCAAGTTTATCAAAAACTCAGAACCCAGGTCTGTAAATAGTTGTCAGCATCCCAGATGCGGACATTGAGAGAAGAGTGGTGGAGGAATGAGCATGCAGAAATCCAACAATATCATGGCGTAGTCAAACAGGATCCTGTGCGGCTCCAGCATGAGGTTGTCAGGAGAAGGAGCTAGTTGTACAAAAGAGTGGATCTTGATGTCTGAAAGGCAAATTTGCAGGTGGCAAAGAATGCTGAAATACAATTCCACGGGGATTTGACCTTTCTCAGCAGGCATACTAAGCTGAAGGATCCCTCCTGAAGAATGGTAATCAATTTTGTCAACTAAATAAAGTAAAGAAATAGAAGAGGGATCACAAAGTGATACTACTTTGGGGCCCCTTTCCAGCCTTTCTGTGCTTGTCTCACCTCCTTGCAGAGTCGAAAGGCCGCATTAGTGTTTCTGTGGCATGTCCATCTTTGCAAATCCAGCTATTTGGTTTCATTTACATGGTTCAAGATTCAGGTCCCCCCCCGGGAAATACATACACTGTGCGCAATGGATACAAATGAATTCGAGGAAGATACCACCCCAGAGGAAAATCAAGGGGCCAGGAATCGCTCTGCTGGAAGGTAGGTCAGAAGTTGAAGCCAATGCACCTTTGGGCTGGACACAAAGATGCCCCGATAAACACCAGTGACAATCGCGTGGTTGAGCTGGGATATGTGCACATCTGTGGAGAGGTTGTACTTGTCTTTGGTGAGCTATGCACAAAATGGATCATCTGAGCCATCGCACAGAAAACGTCCAGCGAACGGACAGAGCACAATAACCACAAACCTTGAGGGTGTGATGAGAGACACTCAGTGTGTCGGACATCTCAATGCACTCCTGGGAGGCGGTGAGAGAATGGTGAGCAATATTGAAAGCACTTTGATTGTACCACTCCATCCAGGATGGGCAGGACGGTGTTCCCTTTCTTGGGGAGACTATCTAAGTGAAATATGGCCAATACTATGCAGGCAATGCAAAGTGGACCAAGGTTGTTGTCATGAACAGATCGCTTATCGGACCTGATCCAGCCTTATCTGGCCTTATCGGACTTGATCTGCGCTTATCTGGGCCTTATCAGACTCCATCTACTGTCACACTCCTTATCCTGCACTGTAGATAGCTTATATAGCGCGATACTTATCATTGATAAGGACACTACGATATTAATTTAGGACACTCCCATACTTATCAGATCGTTCTCATGTCACCCACTAGTATATATACACCCCTGTAGTCGCTGTAGTCTCCAGTCTTGAGCTGGTCATATCTCCACTAGCAATATAGGCAATCCTCTTCTCTTTGAGCACAACCTTGGTCCACTTTGCATTGCCTGCATAGTATTGGCCAGTGTGTCTGACAAAAGCTCAAGACTCTCCTCTCCTCTAATCTCACCCTCATCCTCTTGTCTCTTCCTTATCTCCCACAACTCCGAAATCCTCTCAACTTAGTTAGAACCTCCCCTTTCATCTTCAATAAATCCTGAGCCCTTTAGTTAGTAGTCAATAAGGCAGTAGGAACAAAAGAGTCGTGGTAGCGACTCTCTAAAGCCAACTGCCTCGTGCGCTGCTCTGGCGCGCGTTGCAAAGTTTCTTTGACCGGTGTGCCCTGGAAACTTTCCAATGCAAGGCCCCTCAATATTTCTCTCATGCCCGCACCCAAGAAGGCCCTATGGGATCACGTAGATCAATGCGCCGGTTTGTTCTCCGTGCTCACCGTTTTGCTGATGCATACCGCCACGGACTCGATGGTCCACAGGCTGCTTGGGCAACAGGGAAGTACAAGGGACATTGTGTCCTTCCTCGAGAATTTTTGAAGGACATGGCAGCTGTTGGAATTGTATGGGGAGGCAATGGTTGGTAGCATGGGACTCGGAATAGAATAATTGGAACTAGTCTTTCAATTT